>CAWUFW010015410.1:0-362501 GCA_963921515.1 Calotriton arnoldi | reverse complement strand
ATAGGTTAAAGACAACCTTATTGAAAGCTATCCTAGTGGTAGCTATGGAGAGCAGCCTTCAGGCTAAGTCTTGAAGGAATGTAAAGCAGCTTGTTTTACCAGTCTATAATCTCTTGAGTGATCAAATGAAAGAGCACCACACCAGGTATATATTCAAAATATATGTATTTATTGCTAAACACACCCCTCTAGTCTCTTTATGAGGCTAGAGTTCAAGTACATAAGTTAGAAGTTATTTAAACACAGTAATAGCACAAATACACGTTTGGGCCCTAGGGGCGTACCAAACCATATACCAATAAAGTGGTATGCGAACCACGACTGAACTAGACACTAGGCCTAGAGCCTCTAGAAGTGCTTGGACCACAAGGAACCACCCAAGGTAGTGACACAGGGGACCCACGGGAGACGCGTGCAGTGTAAATACACAACCGCGATACGCCGTTGACTTCTATGGAGAAAGTCGTGATCGGGAAATTAGAGAAAAGGGACACTTAAAAGAGGACTTGGACCAAACCCTTTGAGATCTAGGACTTTGAAGAGTCTCTACCCACGGGAGCACCGGAGTACTCGTGTTACCTCACCCAGGGAAGCCGGGTGCATAGGTGCCTTTCGGGGTCGGGTTTCGTCGTCGATTTGAATGGCGATCTGCTGCAAAGTGCTGCTGGCTACCAAGTGAAAAGTGTCCGGGTGGATCCAAGAGTGGATCGGAGTTCTGAAGAACCTGAAATCAGAGGGGACAGAGTCTGGGTCACTAGCCAGTGACCAGGAAGGCGATGGACAGATGCCCACCGATGTCGAGTGCTTCAGGTGCGTTGACAGTCGTCTTGACTCTTCAGCCACGAGGTCCAGGAGGCGTTGTCGGTGACCAGGAGCAGGATTCGGGCTGGTACACAATGTCTGTCGAGTGCTGAGGTGTCGGCGACCGGATTGGACCCAACAAGCCTTGGCAACGGCAAGTCTCGATGCAGAGGAAGATCGTCGATGGTGCAGACCAGCAAGGTCTGGGGAACTCACCCAGCAAGGGTAAGTGATGGCATGCCTGGAGCAACCAGGATGCCAAGTTAGAAAAAGATTGGCCTTCGTTAAGGGCTACTAGCCAACGGGCTAGCAACCGCGAAGGAGCCTCATGACGCCGCACGTGGATCTGGCTCACAGGACACTCGTGGAGTGGGGGCCAGTGATCTTCGGTGCAGGTGGTGCTGGAGGCTAGGGCTACTCGGAGCCCAAAGCACGACTTCTTGGGAGACCCAGAAGAGGATGCACTTGCAAATGTGCTCGGTGTCCAGGGGTCACGGTCTCAAGTCACCCACGATAGCCACGGGCCTCAGCTTTGCTGGGGACTCAGGGTAGCCTCGGGGAAGTCTGAGAATCCACCTCTGGTGATGTGATGACTTCGGCGTCCGACGGGAGCTTCAGAAATGCGAACCAGACAGATGCTTCTTTGGTGCCTGCCAAGCAGGGGAGTCACTCCTTGACCCCAAGGGAGATTCTTCTGTCCTCTAATCGTGAGTAGAGCGTCGAAGGTCCAGGATTCAGTTTCAGAGTTTCGTCCAGGGATAATCTAAAGTCCTAAGGACTGGGTTCCTATACTTATACTAAGGATAGGGGTTGGACTACTCTGTGGCCCCACCTATGGGTGGGTCAGGGCAGAGGGGTGGCTACACCCTTTCCCTTTGTCCAGTTCGCGCTAAAGCAGGGGCTGGAAGCCCCTGATCCGGTTTGAACTGGGGTATGCACAGGGACACCAAATGTGCCCCCAGTGCAGGACTTCAAAGCACACAGATGGTGCTCCCGCCCAGCCCCAATACACATTATCCTGTCTGGGGAGGTGGTCACACCTCCCTGGGACAGGAAACCTATTGTCCAGGCCTCCCCTGCCGGAGTTTCGTCCAGCAGCAGGAGGCCAGACTCGTGTCTGTGGCAGCAGCATCCATTTTGTGAAGCCAGGGCTTTGGAAAGAAGTTACCGGGTTAGTTAGAGTTAACATGTCTTTCCCTCTAGAAGGGTGGAATGCTACCCCCGCCGCCAGAATTGGCGGGGGGGTAGTATTCCAAGATGTTTGACACCAAACACGACATGTTTAGGTGCAGCCATTCCAAAGTTAGCATTTTACCGCGAGGTTATAATGCGCTTAAGAGTATATGGTCAGGCTGCACTACAAACAGCATCAGAGATGGTCTCCGAACGCTGCAGAGGGGCCCTGCTCATGCAGGGGCACCCTCTCACATAGGAACCATGCACTCTGCCTTTGGGATTGATAAGGCCTGCCTTAGGAGTGACTTATAGGTTTATATGTGTGTATGTATTTAGTGATAGAGGTAACCTATATCACAGTAAGGGGTGCATGCACCACCTTACCCAGGCTGCAGTAGCAGACCTGTGGTGTCAGTTTGGATGGCCTTCCAGGGGTGGCATAATACATGCTGCAGCCCCTGGCAGGCCTCTGAGGTACCTATGCCCTTGGTACATAGTATACCATATACTAGGGACTTATAAGGGCACTCCAGATCCCAATCAGTGATGTGCCTAAGGCACATGGAAACCATTTTAGAGAGGAAGCAGCTAGGCTGGGGTTCTGATTAGCAGGGCCCCAGCCAGACTAATGTCGAAAAACAGTGAAGCATCAGCAAAAAGTGGGGGTACCCATGTGAAGCAGATCCTACTCTCCTACACAACCCCCCCAAACGTAGGGACATTAAACTAACCTTGCCCAGTTAAGTCTTCATGTTCTAAGTGGAAATACCTAGAGAGTCCATCTGCATTGGCATGGTTACTCCCAGGTCTATGTTCCACTGTAAAGTCCATCCCCTGTAGGGAAATGGACCACCTAAGCAGTTTGGGGTTTTCACCCTTCATTTGTTTTAGCCATAAGAGGGGCTTATGGTCTGTCTGAACCAGGAAGTGTGTACCAAACAAGTATGGCCTCAACTTCTTCAGAGCCCAGACCACAGCAAAGGCCTCCCTCTCTATGGCTGACCAACGTTTCTCTCTAGGGGTCAGCCTTCTGCTAATAAAAGCTACTGGCTGATCCTGACCTTCTTCATTCAATTGTGACAGTACAGCCCCTACCCCCAATTCAGATGCATCAGTTTGAACAATGAACTTCTTGGAGTAATCAGGACTCTGTAGAATGGGAGCAGTGCACATGGCCTGCTTCAGGTCATCAAATGCCTTTTGACAGCTAACTGTCCACTGAACCTTTTTGGGCATTTTCTTAGAAGTTAAGTCATTCAGGGGTGTCACTATTGATCCATACCCCTTGACAAATCTCCTATAGTACCCAGTCAGGCCTAAGAAGGCTCTCACCTGAGTCTGGGTAATGGGAGCAGTCCAGTCCATGATAGTCTGGATCTTGCTCTGCAAAGGTTGAACCTGGCCTCCACCCACAAGGTGGCCCAGGTACACAACCTGACTCTGCCCTATCTGGCACTTAGTGGCCTTGATAGTCAGGCCTGCCTTTTGCAGGGCCTGTAAAACATTCCTGAGGTGGACCAGGTGATCCTCCCAGGTGGAGCTAAAGACAGCAATATCATCTAGATATGCTGCACTATAGGCTTCCAGACCTGTGAGAACTGTATTCACCAACCTCTGGAAAGTGGCAGGTGCATTCTTCAGACCAAAGGGCATTACCACAAATTGATAATGCCCACTAGGGGTTGAGAATGCTGGTTTGGGCTTTGCAGTATCAGCTAGTCTGATCTGCCAGTAGCCAGCTGTTAGGTCAAATGTGCTGAGATATTTGGCAGAGGCCAAAGTATCTATGAGCTCATCTGCCCTGGGTATTGGATGGGCATCAGTCCTAGTGACTGCATTGAGACCCCTGTAGTCCACACAAAACCTCATCTCTCTTTTTCCACCACTGGTGTGAGGTTTTGGCACAAGGACCACTGGACTAGCCCAAGGGCTATCTGAGGGTTCAATAACTCCCAATTCCAACATTTTCTGGACTTCAGTCCTGATACAGTCCCTGACATGGTCAGGTTGCCTATAAATCTTGTTTTTAATAGGCAGACTGTCCCCAGTGTCCACTTCATGAGTGCACCAGGTGGTCTTACTGGGTGTCAGTGAAAACATATGTCTAAACTGATTGAGAACTTGCCTGCAATCAGTTTGTTGCTGGGCAGTGAGGCTGCCTGCCAAGGCTACACCATCAACTGACCCATCGTCAGGGTTCTGTGAGAGCAGGTCAGGGAGTGGGTCACTCTCTTCCTCCTGCCCTTCATCAGTAGCCATGAGCAAGCCCATGTCTGCCCTGTCCACATATGGTTTTAACCTGTTGACATGGAGAAACCTGTGGGGACTCCTGGGTGTTCCTAGGTCTACTAAGTAAGTGACCTCACCCTTCTGCTCAACAATAGTGTGGGGTCCACTCCATTTGTCTTGGAGAGCTGCTGGGGCCACTGGCTCCAACACCCACACCTTCTGTCCTGGCTGGTAAACAGTCAGAACAGCCTTTTGGTCATGCCAGGCCTTTTGAAGTTCCTGGCTAGCCTCAAGGTTTTTGGTTGCCTTTTTCATATACTCAGCCATCCGGGAGCGGAGACCAAGTACATAGTCCACTATATCTTGCTTTGGGGGCTTGAGAGGTAACTCCCATCCTTCCTTCACCAAGCACAGTGGACCCCTCACAGGGTGGCCAAACAGAAGTTCAAAAGGGCTGTAACCAACCCCCTTCTGAGGCACCTCCCTATATGCGAATAAAAGGCAGGGCAAGAGTATGTCCCATCTCCGCCTAAGCTTTTCTGGGAGCCCTTTAATCATGCCCTTCATGGTTTTGTTGAACCTCTCAACTAAACCATTGCATTGTGGGTGATAGGGTGTGGTGAACTTATAAGTCACTCCACACTCCTTCCACATTGCTTTTAAGTACCCAGACATGAAGTTAGCACCCCTGTCTGAGACGACCTCCTTAGGAAAGCCCACTCTTGAGAAGATTCCCAGGAGGGCCCTTGCCACCACAGGTGCTGTAGTGGTCCTGAGGGGAATAGCTTCTGGGTACCTGGTGGCATGATCCACTACCACCAGGATAAACCTGTGCCCAGATGCTGTTTGGGGATCCATGGGACCAACAATGTCAATCCCTACCCTTTCAAAGGGCACCCCCACCACAGGTAGTGGTATCAGGGGGGCCTTTGTAGTGCCAGCTGCCTTGCCACTGGCTTGGCAGGTTACACAGGAGCGACAAAACTCCTTGCTGTCTTCAGACATGTGGGGCCAGTGAAAGTGAGGGACAATTCAGTCCCAAGTCTTGTTCTGGCCCAGGTGACCTGCTAAGGGAATATCATGGGCTAGGGTCAATAGGAAGCCCCTGAACTTCAGAGGTATAACCAACCTCCTGGTGGCACCAGGCTTGGGGTCTCTACTCTCTGAGTACAGGAGTCCATCATCCCAATACACTGTATGGGGACCACTAGCTTTCCCAGCAGCCTCAGCAGCAGCTTGCTGTCTGAGGGGTTCAAGGGAGGGGCAGCTCTGCTGCTCCTGGCTCAGATCTGCCCTAGAAGATCCCCCTGTCCCCAAGAACTCAACCTGGTCAGGTTCAAGTTCCTCTGGGACAGTTCCTTCTTCAGGGCTGAGATCATCCCCCTCAAGGGACTGATCTTCCTCCTGAGCCAAGGGGGAAGGCACTGCCTTAACCCTACTACTCCTCCTCTTGGAAGGCACTTGGTCCATTCTTCCAGAATCCAAGGCCTGTTCAGTGTTAGACATTTTGGCTTGTGACCTGGTCACAGCAAACACATCTGCAGGGATCCCCAGCATTTCTGCATGGGTCCTGAGCTCCACTTCTGCCCAAGCAGAAGTCTCTAAGTCATTGCCAAGCAAGCATTTGACTGGTAGGTTTGCACTTACCACAACCTTCTTAAGGCCAGTTACCCCTCCCCAGGAGAAGTTAACAACTGCCAGAGTATGGTCTGTTCTGACATTGCTAGCATTGGTCACTTGGTACATCTCACCAAGTATAACTTGCCCAGGATTCACAAGGTCTTGTGTCACCATGGTGACACTTGCCCCTGTGTCCCTAAATGCCAAAGCCTCACGTCCATTGATTAAAGGCTGTTGTCTGTACTTGCCCAGATTACTGGGACTCACAGAGGAGGTCACATCCATGCCTCCATCACAGACTAACACAGCCTGAGTCAGTTCTCTGACTAGGTCAGAGCCCAACTCAGTACCCAGGGTGAACCCTACTAAACCCTTGGCTGGAGCACTCCCACCAACTGTACTAGGGGGAACAGGTGCCTTAGGGGCATTGGTGGGTGCTGGACTGGAGTCTTTGGACTTGGTGCAATCACTGGTCCAGTGGGTCTTTTGCTTACAGACCTTGCACCATGGTTTTCTTTGGCCTTTCCCTTTGGTAGACTGTGAATCCCCACCAGAAGAAGATTTTTGGGGGCCTGATGAAGACTTTTGATCTTTACCCTTCTCCCCACCCTTTTCAGAGTTCTTAGCATCTTGCTTCTTGGTTTCCCCACCTTGGTTCTGTACTTTCTGCTTCACCCTGGTTCTGACCCATTTGTCTGCCTTCTTTCCCAATTCTTGGGGAGAGGTCAGATCAGAGTCTACCAGGTATTGATGCAACAGCTGATTTTGACAGTTATTAAGAATCTGCTCCCTCATTATCAGATTGTACAATCCTGAGAAGTCACACACCTTACTGCCCACCAACCAGCCTTCCAGAGCCTTGGCAGAACAATCCACATAGTCTACCCAGTCTGGAGTCTGTGCTTTTGGGTATCTCTGAACTTCAACCTGTACTGTTCAGTGGTTAGGCCAAACCCATCAATAAGAGCACTCTTCAAGACCTTGTAATTATCAGCATCCTCCTCTCTAACAGTGAGGAGCTTATCGCTACCTTTGTCAGCAAAGGAGAGCCACAAGATTGCTGCCCACTGCTCCTGAGGGACCTTCTGTACCTTACAGGCCCTCTCTAGAGCAGTTATCCACTTGTGGATGTCATCCCCATTCTGATAGGGAGGGACAATCTTGCTCAGGTTCCTATGGTCATAGGACCTTTCCCTATCTCTAGGGACATGGCTGCCACCATGGGACTCTAGTCCCAACTTTCTTCTCTCTCTAAAGAGATCTAGGGACTCCCTGTCTATGGCTAGTTGCTTCTTTTTGAGTTCAAGCTGAGCTTCCTCATATAGAACCAGCCTCTTTCTTCTCTCATGAGAGGATTCCCTCCTATGAGATGAGACAGAGCTCCCTATTGAGGTGCCAGAGTGGTTAGACTCCTGAGAAGAAGATCTAGACCTTCTGGGCACACTCACAATCCTTCCTGGGGGACAAAGGGGGCATCATTCTGATCCTCCTCTTCATCTTCCTCAGGAGGGGTTGGATTATCCAGGTCAGGGCCATTGTCGCCCTCCTGGCCAGTTTCAGAGGGGGCTGGGGGTACTGGTACCCCTGGTCCCATCCTCATCATCTGCCCCACCCTCAGCTCCTACCCCTTCAGTCCCCAAGGGCTTACTAAGGTCATAAGCCACCAACAACTCCTTGAGGTGTTGGGTGGTGGGGCTTTGGCCTGTCCTTAATTTTCTCAAGTTGCATAAAGCTCTCAATTCCAAGAATGGGAGTGTATCATACTTGGAGGGTGGAAGCTCAATGGCTTCCTGCAAGGATTCTTTGGATCCTACCCTTAAAGACATTACTAGTGTGGTGTGGTGTATGCACTACCTACTCTAGTGTGGCCTACTAAACTCTCTTGAGTTGTAGAAAGGGTTGTGCTATCCCTTAACACACAACTCTAAGTTCAGTAGAACTTACTGTATTCTAAGCTTATTATATGTACCTTAGGTACCTTTAGTGGTTTTCAGTTGATCAATTCAATTGAGATTATCTGGTAAAACAATAGCAAGCTGGAATCCCACACGCTGCACACCAATGTGAGAAGTTGGCCTGGCATATGCTGTCCACTAATTATAGTGGGCACCTTGCACCAGTCCAAACAACCCCTTATTGGAGATAGGTTAAAGACAACCTTATTGAAAGCTATCCTAGTGGTAGCTATGGAGAGCAGCCTTCAGGCTAAGTCTTGAAGGAATGTAAAGCAGCTTGTTTTACCAGTCTATAATCTCTTGAGTGATCAAATGAAAGAGCACCACACCAGGTATATATTCAAAATATATGTATTTATTGCTAAACACACCCTCTAGTCTCTTTATGAGGCTAGAGTTCGAAGTACATAAGTTAGAAGTTATTTAAACACAGTAATAGCACAAATACACGTTTGGGCCCTAGGGGCGTACTCAAACCATATACCAATAAAGTGGTATGCGAACCACGACTGAACTAGACACTAGGCCTAGAGCCTCTAGAAGTGCTTGGACCCCAAGGAACCACCCAAGGTAGTGACACAGGGGACCCACGGGAGACGCGTGCAGTGTAAATACACAACCGCGATACGCCGTTGACTTCTATGGAGAAAGTCGTGATCGGGAAATTAGAGAAAAGGGACACTTAAAAGAGGACTTGGACCAAACCCTTTGAGATCTAGGACTTTGAAGAGTCTCTACCCACGGGAGCACCGGAGTACTCGTGTTACCTCACCCAGGGAAGCCGGGTGCATAGGTGCCTTTCGGGGTCGGGTTTCGTCGTCGATTTGAATGGCGATCTGCTGCAAAGTGCTGCTGGCGACCAAGTGAAAAGTGTCCGGGTGGATCCAAGAGTGGATCGGAGTTCTGAAGAACCTGAAAGCAGAGGGGACAGAGTCTGGGTCACTAGCCAGTGACCAGGAAGGCGATGGACAGATGCCCACCGATGTCGAGTGCTTCAGGCGCGTTGACAGTCGTCTTGACTCTTCGGCCACGAGGTCCAGGAGGCGTTGTCGGCGACCAGGAGCAGGATTCCGGCTGGTATACGATGTCTGTCGAGTGCTGAGGTGTCGGCGACCGGATTGGACCCAACAAGCCTTGGCAACAGCAAGTCTCGATGGAGAGGAAGATCGTCGATGGTGCAGACCAGCAAGGTCTGGGGAACTCACCCAGCGAGGGTAAGTGAGGGCAGGCCTGGAGCAACCAGGATGCCAAGTTAGAAAAAGATTTGCCTTTGTTAAGGGCTACTAGCCAATGGGCTAGCGACCGCGAAGGAGCCTCGTGACGCCGCACGTGGATCTGGCTCACAGGACACTCGTGGAGTGGGGGCCAGTGATCTTCGGTGCAGGTGGTGCTGGAGGCTAGGGCTACTCGGAGCCCAAAGCACGACTTCTTGGGAGACCCAGAAGAGGATGCACTTGCAAATGTGCTCGGTGTCCAGGGGTCACGGTCTCAAGTCACCCACGATAGCCACGGGCCTCAGCTTTACTGGGGGCTCAGGGTAGCCTCGGGGAAGTCTGAGAATCCACCTCTGGTGATGCGATGACTTCGGCGTCCGACGGGAGCTTCAGAAATGCGAACCGGACAGATGCTTCTTTGGTGCCTGCCAAGCAGGGGAGTCACTCCTTGACCCCAAGGGAGATTCTTCTGTCCTCTAATCGTGAGTAGAGCGTCGAAGGTCCAGGATTCAGTTTCAGAGTTTCGTCCAGGGATAATCTAAAGTCCTAAGGACTGGGTTCCTATACTTATACTAAGGATAGGGGTTGGACTACTCTGTGGCCCCACCTATGGGTGGGTCAGGGCAGAGGGGTGGCTACACCCCTTTCCCTTTGTCCAGTTCGCGCCAAAGCAGGGGCTGGAAGCCCCTGATCCGGTTTGAACTGGGGTATGCACAGGGACACCAAATGTGCCCCCAATGCAGGACTTCAAAGCACACAGATGGTGCTCCCGCCCAGCCCCAATACACATTATCCTGTCTGGGGAGGTGGTCACACCTCCCTGGGACAGGAAACCTATTGTCCAGGCCTCCCCTGCCGGAGTTTCGTCCAGCAGCAGGAGGCCAGACTCGTGTCTGTGGCAGCAGCATCCATTTTGTGATGCCAGGGCTTTGGAAAGAAGTTACCGGGTTAGAGTTAACATGTCTTTCCCTCTAGAAGGGTGGAATGCTACCCCCGCCGCCAGAATTGGCGGGGGGTAGTATTCCAAGATGTTTGACACCAAACACGACATGTTTAGGTGCAGCCATTCCAAAGTTAGCATTTTACCGCGAGGTTATAATGCGCTTAAGAGTATATGATCAGGCTGCACTACAAACAGCATCAGAGATGGTCTCCGAACGCTGCAGAGGGGCCCTGCTCATGCAGGGGCACCCTCTCACATAGGAACCATGCACTCTGCCTTTAGGATTGATAAGGCCTGCCTTAGGAGTGACTTATAGGTTTATATGTGTGTATGTATTAGTGATAGAGGTAACCTATATCACAGTAAGGGGTGCATGCACCACCTTACCCAGGCTGCAGTAGCAGACCTGTGGTGTCAGTTTGGATGGCCTTCTAGGGGTGGCATAATACATGCTGCAGCCCCTGGCAGGCCTCTGAGGTACCTATGCCCTTGGTACATAGTATACCATATACTAGGGACTTATAAGGGCACTCCAGATCCCAATCAGTGATGTGCCTAAGGCACATGGAAACCATTTTAGAGAGGAAGCAGCTAGGCTGGGGTTCTGATTAGCAGGGCCCCAGCCAGACTAATGTCGAAAAACAGTGAAGCATCAGCAAAAAGTGGGGGTACCCATGTGAAGCAGATCCTACTCTCCTACACCTTTAACTTCTATGGGGAAAGTCGCGGTTTGAATTTAAAAGAAAAGGGACACTTAGAGGAGGACTTGGAGCAAACCCTTTGAGCACTAGGCTGTTCTAGTGTCAATACCCACGGGAGCACCGGAGTACTCGAGTTACCTCACCCAGGGGGGCCGGGTGCTTAGGTGTCTTTCGGGGTCGGGTTTCGTCGTCGCTTTCAATGGCGATCTGCTGCTGGCGGCCAAGTCGAAAGTGTTCGGGTGGATCCAAAGGTGGATCGAAGATTTGAAGAACCTGAAGGCAGAGGGGACAGAGTCTGGGTCACTAGCCAGTGACCAGGAAGGCGATGAGCAGATGCCCACCAATGTCGAGTGCTTCAGGTAGGTTGACGTTCGTCTTGACTCTTCAGCCACGAGGTCCAGGAGGCGTCGACAATGACCAGGAGCTGGATTCGAGCTGTCCCACGACGTCTGTCGATTGCAGGGGTGTCGGCGACCGGATTGGACCCAACAAGCCTTGGCAACGGCAAGTCTCGTGAAAATCGAAGAAGGACGATGTTGCAGACCAGCAAGGTGTGTGGGACTCACCCAGCGAGGGTAAGTCAGGGCACGCCTGGCGCAACTAGAGAGCCCAAGCAGAAGAAGATTGGCCTTCGGGAGGGCCTACTAGCCAACGGACTAGCGACCGCGAAGGAGCCTCGAGTTGACGCACGTGGAGCTGGCTCACAGGACACTCGTGGAGTGGAGGCCAGTGATCTTCAGTGCAGTCGGTGCTGGAGGCTGGGGCTACTCGGAGCCCAAAGCACGACTTCGTGGGAGACCCAGAAGAGGATGCACTTGCAAATGCAATCGTGTCCTGGGGTCACGGTTCCACGTTACCTACAACAGCTACTGCTTTGCTGGGGACTCAGGGCAGCCTCGGGGAAGTCTGGAAATCTACCTCTGGTGATGCAAAGACTTCGGCGTCCGGCGGGAGCTTCAGCGATGCAGACCGGACAATTGCTTCATTGGTGCCTGCCAAGCAGGGGAGTCACTCCTTGACCCCAAGGGAGATTCTTCAGTCCTCTAATCTTGAAGTAGAGCGTCGAAGGTCCAGGATTCTGTGTCAGAGTTTCGTCCAGGTTAGTCTAAAGTCCTAAGGACTGGGGTCCCATACTTATACTAAGGTAGGGGGTTGGACATACTCTGTGGACCCACCTATGGGAGGGTCAGGGCACAGTGGTGGTTACACCCCTTTCCCTTTGTCCAGTTTCGCGCCAGAGCAGGGGCTGGAAGCCCCTGAGCCGGTTTGAACTGGGGTATGCACAGGGACACCAAATGTGCCCCCAGTGCAGGACTTCAAAGCACCAGAGAGTGCTCCCGCCCAGCCCCAATACACACTATCCTGTCTGGGGAGGTGGTTACACCTCCCTGGGACAGGAAACCTATTGTCCAGGCCTCCCCTGCCGGAGTTTCGGTCAGCAGCAGGAGGCCAGACTCGTGTCTGTGGCAGCGGCATCCATTTTGTGATGCCAGGGCTCTGGAAAGTCAGTACCGGGTATACCGGTGTGTACATGTCTCTCCCTCTAGAAGGGTGGAATGCTACCCCCGCCATCAGAACTGGCAGGGAGGTAGTATTCCAAGATGTTTGACACCAAACACGACATGTTTCCGTGCAGCCATCCCAAAGTTAGCATTTAACGCGAGGTTATAATGCGCTTAAGAGTATATGGTCGGGCTGCACTACAAACAGCATCAGAGAAGGGTCTCCGAACGCTGCAGAGGGGCCCAGTTCATGCAGGGGCATCCTCTCACATAGGAACCACGCACTCTGCCTTCAGGATTGATAAGGCCTGCCATAGGAGTGACTTATAGGTTTATATGTGTGTATGTATGTAGTGATATAGGTAGCCTATATCACAGTAAGGGGTGCATGCACCACCTTACCCAGGCTGCAGTAGCAGACCTGTGGTGTCATTTTGGAGGGCCTTCCAGGGGTGGCACAATACATGCTGCAGCCCCTGGTAGGCCTCTGAGGTACCTATGCCCTGGGTACAAAGTATACCATATACTAGGGACTTATAAGGGCACTCCAGATTCCAATCAGAGATGTGCCTAAGGCACATGGAAACCATTTTAGAAAGGAAGCAGCTAGGCTGGGGTTCTGATTAGCAGGGCCCCAGCCAGACTAAAGTCGAAAAACAGTGAAGCCTCAGCAAAAAGTGGGGGTACCCATGTGAAGCAGATCCTACTCTCCTACAGAAAGAAGCAAGAAAAGTGCAGAAAGAGGCAAGTGAGATGCAAAAACAGGCAGGAAAGGTACAGAAAGAGGGAAGACGAGTGCAGAAAGAGACAACAGGGGTGCAGAAAGAAGCACATCAGGTGCAGAAAGAGGCAACAGACGTGCAGAAAGAGGGAAGAAAGGTGCAGAAAAAGGCAAGAAAAGTGCAGAAAGAGGCAAAAGAGGTACATAAAGAGACAACAGGGGTGCAGAAAGAAGCAAGACAGGTGCAGAAAGAAGCATGGAAAGTGCAGAATGAAGCAACAGGGGTGCAGAAAGAGGCAAGAGAAGTGCAGAATGAAGCAACAGGGGTGCAGACAGAGGCGCAATAGAAGTGTAGAAAGGAGTAAGTGAGGTGCAGAAAGAGCCAACAGAGGTGCAAAAAGAGGCAAGAGAGGTGCAGAAACAGGCAAGAGAAGTGCACAAAGAGGCAAGAGAAATGCTGAAAGAAGCAACAGGGGTGTAGATAGAAGCAAGAAAAGTGCAGAAACAGGCAAGTGAGATGCAAAAACAGGCAGGAAAGGTACAGAAAGCGGGAAGACGAGTGCAGAAAGAGACAACAGGGGTGCAGAAAGAAGCACATGAGGTGCAAAAAAAGGCAACAGACGTGCAGAAAGAGGGAATAGAGGTGCAGATAAAGGCAAGAAAAGTGCAGAAAGAGGCAAAAGAGGTACATAAAGAGACAACAGGGGTGCAGAAAGAAGCAAGACAGGTGCAGAAAGAAGCATGGAAAGTGCAGAATGAAGCAACAGGGGTGCAGAAAGAGGCAAGAGAAGTGTAGAAAGGAGCAAGTGAGGTGCAGAAAGAGCCAACAGAGGTGAAAAAAGAGGTAAGAGAGGTGCAGAAACAGGGTAGAGAAGTGTACAAAGAGGCAAGAGAATTGCTGAAAGAAGCAACAGGCGTGTAGAGAGAAGCAAGAAAAATGCAGAAAGAGGCAAGTGAGATGGAAAAACAGGCAGGAAAGGTACAGAAAGAGGGAAGACGAGTGCAGAAAGAGACAACAGGGGTGCAGAAAGAAGCACATGAGGTGCAAAAAAAGGCAACAGACGTGCAGAAAGAGGGAAGAGAGGTGCAGAAAAAGGCAAGAAAAGTGTAGAAAGAGGCAAAAGAGGTACATAAAGAGACAACAGGGGTGCAGAAAGAAGCAAGACAGGTGCAGAAAGAAGCATGGAATGTGCAGAATGAAGCAACAGGGGTGCAGAAAGACGCAAGAGAAGTGCAGAAACAGGCAAGAGAAGTGCAGAAAGAGGCAAGAGAATTGCTGAAAGAAGCAACAGAGGTGTAGAAAGAAGCAAGAAAGTTCAGAAAGAGGCAAGTGAGATGCAACAACAGGCAGGAAAGGTACAGAAAGAGGGAAGACGAGTGCAGAAGGAGACAACAGGGGTGCAGATAGAAGCAAATGAGGTGCAGAAAGAGGCAACAGATGTGCAGAAAGAGGGAAGAGAGGTGCAGAAAAAGGCAAGAAAAGTGCAGAAAGAGGCAGAAGAGGTACATAAAGAGACAACAGGGGTGCAGAAAGAAGCAAGACAGGTGCAGAAAGAAGCATGGAAAGTGCAGAATGAAGCAACAGGGTTGCAGAAAGAGGCAAGAGAAGTGTAGAAAGGAGCAAGTGAGGTGCAAAAAGAGGCAAGAGAGGTGCAGAAACAGGCAAGAGAAGTGCACAAAGAGGCAAGAGAATTGCTGAAAGAAGCAACAGAGGTGTTGAAAGAAACAAGAAAAGTGCAGAAAGAGGCAAGTGAGATGCAAAAACAGGCCGGAAAGGTACAGAAAGAGGGAAGACGAGTGCAGAAAGAGACAACAGAGGTGCAGAAAGAAGCAAATGAGGTGCAGAAAGAGGCAACAGACGTGCAGAAAGAGGGAAGAGAGGTGCAGAAAGTACAAGAGATTTGCAGAATGAGGTCAAGAGAAGTGCAGAAAAAGAAAGAAACATGCAGAATGAAGCAACAGAAATGCAGAAAGAGGCAAGAGAGGCGCAGAGGGAAGCAAGAGTGGCTTGCACATCATTAGTACCAATTTAACACCCACATTTAGCAATAAGTAACAGGTGACCATTCTAGGTTTGCAAAGGGCCTTCCAACACACACACTGTAACACTTGTCGCTGCATTTTTGGTAACGTTTGACCCGTTTCAGCTAGAAACAAGGTTTTTTTTGTTCAAATCTGCAGATTAGGGTGCAGATGATGAATTATGTGGCTAATGCAGAAAATGTATAATTGTGCGAAAATCGGTGCAGCCAAACAGTCACAAGTGCTCCTCAGTGATTCCATCTTTTTTGGTCTCACTGAGTTCATAGTTGAGCTTTTATGGAAACGAGGAAGACTAAACCTGAGGTTATCACTCCACAACACAGACTACCATACCACATAATTACTCTCCATAACACATAATCCCATTCTACATAATTCCTATACATTAAATACCACATACTTTCTATCCACATAATTTCACTGCACAACATATCACATAATTCCACTACACACAACGTACATCCGCTCCACTCCAAAAAACATTAGTAAAAAACGTTTGCATTTACAACGCCAATAGCTCTAATTCTCACAAATGTGAAACCTATTACATTGCAAACACCTTTTTAACTAGTAGTCGCATTTGCAGATTGGTGGAGAAAGGGTGCTGGGCCTCCGACCAGCGCTCATGAATTCCGCTGCGTAGGACTTACAGGAAGTACCAGGAGGGCTTCTTGGCCCCCAAAGTCCCTCGAGAGAAAATTGGACTTCATCCCCCATTCCGTAGTCTGCCAGGAGGCGCGTTTGCAGAGTGGTGGAGATAAAGTGGCATGGCCTCCGAAGATGTCTTAGCAATCCCACTGTGTGGGACTTACTGGCGGTAACAAGAGGGGTAGTTGGCCCCCAAGGACATCCCTGGGGGCCAACTACCCCTCCTATTACCTCCAGTAAGTGCTACACAGCAGGATTGCTAAGTTCTTATAGCAGGCCACGCCCCCTTTGCCCACCACTGTGCAAACGCGCTCCCTGGCGCGCTCTTGGATGGGGATTGAAGTCCCCTTCGCTGCTGGGGGTCCTTTAGGGGCCAACTAGCCTACCTCTTGCCTCCAGTAAGCCCCACACAGTGGGATTGCTGAGAGGTGGATACAGGCCACGCCCCCTTTCTCCACCACTCTGCAGACGCACCTCCTGGCACGTTCTGGGTTGGGGGATTAAGTCCCCTTGAATCCTGAGGGTCCCTGGGGGCCAACTAGCCCACCAGGTATCTCCAGTAAGCGCCACAGCGCTGCATTGCAGAGAGGTGGTCCGAGGCCACGCCCCTTTTTACACCACTCTGCAAATGCGGCTCCTGGCGTACTGCTGCTCGGAGGATGAAGTCCACTTGTGTCCTGATGGACCTCATCGCCCCAGCAGCAGTGCGCCAAGAGGCACGTTTGCAGAGTGGTGTAAAAAAAGGCGTGGCCTCGGACCACCTCTCTGCAACGCATCTCTGTGGCGCATACTGGAGGTACCTGGTGGGCTAGTTGGCCCCCAGGGACCCTCTGTATTCAAGGGGAATTAATTCCCCAACTTACAACGCGCCAGGGGGCGCGTTTGCAGAGTGGTGCAGGGAGGGGGGGGCCTCCGGCGAGATGCCGGCTTTTTTATTTTATTTTTTAGAAGGGGGGCTGTGTGGCCCCCCTTCTTTTACCATTTTTGGGGCCTTGGGGACCCCATCCCCCAGGGCCTAACCCCTTTTTATAAAAAAAGAAAAAAAACGGGAAGGGGGCCCCGTGGCCCCCCTCTCGAGGCCAATTTCGGCCCCAGCGACCCCATCCCCCAGGGCATGGCCAGTCTTTTTTTTTTTTAATTTATTTAATTCTTTGGAGGGGGGCCACGTGGCCCCCCTCCTCAGGCCAATTATGGCTGAGGGGACCTCATCCCCCGGGGCCGGCCTTTCCGTTTTTTGGGTTTTTTTTATTGCGGGAGGGGCGCGTGGCCCCCCTCTCGGGCCACTTCTGGCCCCGGGGACCCCATCCCCCGGGGCCTGGCCTCACCGTTGGGGACTGTTGGGGGAGCCCCAATGCCCCCACGGTCCCGCCGGCTCCCCGCGTCCTGCGGGAGCCAGCATTGCTTTTGCACAAGGGGAGCTGCTGACATGCAGCTCCTCTTGAGCAAAAGCACTTCTGCTTTGGTCTTTGGAAGCGAGAGCAGGTTTCCTGCTCTCGTGTCCAAAGACCAAAGCAGAGTTTGCCATGACAGGGCGGGAGCCGTGCTCCCGCCCTGCCATAGCAAACAGCAATGTCCCGGGGGTGGGCACCCCGGGACATTGCAGGAGCTGGCCCTGGGGGGTGGCGGTCCCCAGGGTCATCAAGGGCTCCAGGAGGGGGGCCGCGCAGCCCCCCTACCTACATTTCAAAGCCCCGGGGAGGTGGTGGTCCCCGGGACTTGGGGGCCCGCGAGGCCCCCCACGAATCAACGAGGCCCCGGGGAGGTGGTGGTCCCTGGGGCTTGGGGGCCCGCGAGGCCCCTTCGCCCCTAATATATAAAAGCCCCGGGGAGGTGGCGGTCCCCGGGGCAATATGGGGGGGGCTGGGACCCCCCCACGCATTTATTATTGAAGCCCCCCCTGATTAATAACAGAAGCCCCGGGGAGGTGGTGGTCCCCGGGGTTTGGGGGGCCCGCAAGGCCCCCCCACTAATCAAGGAAGCCCCGGGGAGGTGGCGGTCCCCGGGGCTGAGGGGGGCCGCGTGCCCCCCGCACACTATTAACTAAGCCCTGGGGAGGTGGTAGTCCCCGGGGCGCCCCCGCAAATTAATTACGCATTACCCCCGGGACCTGGACCACCTGGGGGCTTAAATACAAGGTAGCGCGGGAGCCCGCGCTTTCTTTTTTTTTATTTTCTCGGATGGATTTGCAAACCCAGTGCAAATTCGAACGTTTTCTTTTTTTTAAAATGCTTTTTTTGGCCCTGGGGGTCCTTGTGGGACCCACTGAGCAGGCCTAAGGGGTCAGGGTGTTTCTACCCTGCCCCCTTTTCTTGTTTTTTACCTTTTTCTTGTGACTCGGTTACCGAGTCACAAGATGGCTGCCAACACTTCCTGGTTTGGAGTGTTGGCAGCCAAACTGAAATTAGCTCGTGCTCGGGAGGAGTCGCGACTCCTCCTCGGTGCTCCGATATCGATATTTTTATTTTTTAAATTGCTCAGCAACTACAGAACGGATTTACACCATTTAAAAAAAAGGGCGCTTTCTGAACCAAGAGCTACCTTTTTGCCAAATTTGGTGTCATTCCGTTCAGCAGTTTGGCCTATAGCCTGTTCCAAAATTTCCTATCGAAATTAACATGGAGAAAACGCGCTTTGGGACCCCCCTTTTTTCTCGGCCCCCGCTTGATGAATCACCCCAAACCTTTCAAGACAGGAGCTGACCGGAGCGCCTCATTAGTTTTGAAAATTACGCGAAGATTCGTCAAACGGTGCCAAAGATATTGGCAAATCAAAAAATGCTTTTCCTATGGAAACTAGGTTCTAACTATAACTACCTACTGGCGACCGCCAGTAGGTTATATATATATATATATATACACTGTAGAAAATAGGGTTAGCCTCTAATGGTGCGTGACCATTGTTTACAGAGATTGGAAAAGTAAGCGTTACTCAGAAAGCAGCTGTGAAAAGTGTCAGAAAAAAGCCAGACCCAAGATCGTGTGCTGTGGTTGTGCGTTGTGCATTAAAAGGAAACGTGACGTACATGGAAGAGAGCCGTTGTGCACAATACTCAAGAAAGATATACAAAGATGTGAAAAGTACCACTCCATCACCAGGGATAATACAAGTGCAAACAGTATATTGCAGCGTCTCCCCTTGAATATCTCAAAATTGCCAGTTAAAGAAAGGAGAAATTATGTTCGGTTTTGAATAGGCAATTCCTGTGACGGCCTCACGCTGCTCAAGTCGCCACAGGCTGATTTAGTAAACA
Organism: Calotriton arnoldi; assembly: GCA_963921515.1. NCBI lineage: Eukaryota > Metazoa > Chordata > Amphibia > Caudata > Salamandridae > Calotriton > Calotriton arnoldi. Next base: position 343,698 of record CAWUFW010015410.1, on the reverse strand, counting down.
GAAGAAAGCAGATCTAATAAGTATGATAGAAATAAAGGTGACTTAAACCCCAGGGAATCTTGATAACTACCCGCAATAGCTGCACATGTCACTCACATGTCAACATCCAACTCGTCCGCTTAAGGCAAGAAAAATTATATTCTCTAATTAGTAAAGCATCCTCCAATATAAGTCCAAAATTTTTTCCTAAGTAAGTCTTGTTTCAAGACAAATCCTTACACCACTGGGTTGAGAATCTTCATAAAACATTAAGGAGCAGATGACAGACCAAAAGGTAGATATTTGAAATGTTCTCCCAACATAAAACTGCAGGTAATGCTGATGGGGTGGATAAATAAGGTGGGACAGATATGCATCTTTTAAATCTACCTTTACCATCCAGTCCATTATCTGCAAGGAATCTCCAAAAGGCCCTTTATCTTGAAAACTGTGCAAAGGACGAACCAGTTTGAAAGGGCGAAAACTCCGTTCTTTCTTTCCCAAAACATGTTTGCAGCTAAAACCCGAGGAAGAGCTAATTGAAAAGCATGAGAGTAAAATTCTATCATGTACTCCAGTAGTGTCTGTTAAGCCCAGGTATTTTATGTGAATAACTGTATTTTGATGAAGAAAGAGGGTGAATCTGCTACCCAAACTCAACTGGGGAAAACAATTAAATTGAAAAAGTCCTCCCTTTGTTGGGGCCAGAAAGGCTGCAGCCTCTGTGACTCGTTGCCCCACCAATGTCCTCAAGGTTGTGGATTAAAGGGGTATTGAGTCAATCTGTCCTTATAACAAGATGTGTAACCTCCTCTTATGGCATAAAAAGTAGGTCTGTATGAACTCTGTCTAGGAGGGCTGGAAGAGCAACCTCAACCTCAGCTGGCCTTACCAAAAACATGAGGACTGGACACTTTACTCATATTCTGTTGTGCTTTATCATGACTTGTGAATGTCTGGATATAGGCAAAGATCTCTTATACAAATCTATCTCCAGAAAGATGATCTTCAGTATAAGCTTTTAATCCCTTATTCAGAATTTTCATCCAACTAGGGATCTGTTCTCATTAACATCAATTTCCGGCATTCAGTCGCAGGGGATCATTGGCCTTACCCTACTTACAAATTGCTTGTTGACTCCACTCTCTCACTCCTTTATATGTTCCATTACCTATGGAAGTGGCCTGAGGATGTCTAGATGTTTATCCCGACTTTTCTTGAGGGCTCTATAAATTCCCTTCCCAGGGTCCTTGCCCTTCCTAGCCAGGAAAGCAACTATTGCAGGTTCATTGTTTGTTGTTGTGGACAGTTTATGGGAAAGTACTGGCCTAGGACACTCAGACCGAAGATTATTCCTATTGGACTTGTCCATCGGGTTACGGATCAAATGCCCTACAAATTTTTAAACTGAGGGTCAAGGAGAACATTCTCTTGAACTTGGTCTGTAATGCATAATACATTTTAGGTCAAAATAAGGATTCCCCAAAAGCATCTAAAATACCGCCTCCTGAATCCCCTGACATTGGGAAAGAATCTAAAGGACTGAGATCACTGTCACTGTCACCGCTATCTGTATAATAAATATAACTGTATAATCCACTAGGGTAACAGGAGGAATATCTGAACTACTGCAGAGCCTGAAGGAATAGTAAAAATACCACAGAAATAACAAAACACAGTTTGCTGCGTTAATCTAGAAATTTTAATTCCAGCTTGACAGGAATGGACTGTATCCTAAGAAAAATAAAACACCTCATTAGTCCAAAGACCCTCTAGAAATAATACAGTTTCAGTGACCATCTATAACAAAGCCAACAATTTCACTAACAGAAAATTCAATAACAACCACTGGCGCCGTATTTAATGTTTGGCAGACGGGATACTCTGCCACGAAAATCGGGGATGTCCCGTCCACCATATTACAACTGCACTATAGCTTACGACATTTGTAATATGGGAGACGGGATGTTCACCACATTTGTGATGAAGTATCCTATCCACCAACCTCTAAATAAGGCCCTCACTTTCTTAACCCTAAGTACACCCACTCATTCTACTAGTAGGCACTTTCAAGCACTGCAGTTGGCAGAAAAACATCGAAAAAAGTATTTGAAGTATCCATTAATTTACTCAAGTACATTTGAAAGTAGGTAAGTGATAAAGAACTGTGATAATTGCTTATAATTCATTATTTGTATTTAGACAAATTTATAAAAACTAGAAAGAGAAACATTATCTGTTTTAAATGTATTTTTTGCCCAATTGTCTTTTATTTAACCTAGATAGAATGTCTTTCTTTTGCATAATATGTACCTAATTTAGGGGGTGATTACGATGGCGGGCGGACTTGAGTCGGCCCGCCATTGAGGTGGTGATTGGGAACGCCCGCCTGTATGGCGGCGGTCCCGCACGTGAAATTACGATGCGGCCGCCACCGTGGCGGTCGCATATTGCATATTTACCATTGCGGCGAGTGCTGCTGGCTGCAGCACCCGCCACAATCGGGAAAATGCATGTAGTGCCATTCCCTGCACTACATGGCAGGCACCACGCGGTGCCTGCCACTCAGTGCAGGGACATACAGGGGGTACCATGGGTACCCCCCAGTGCGCAACCACCTCCCACCAACACAAGGGGGGTCAGCAACGGGCCCCCAAATCCAAATCCCGCCAGCCTTTCCATGGCGGTTTCGCCACCCTGGAAAGGCTGGCTACACACCGCCACCATTTTAGGCATGCTGACTGCTCCCCCAGGCAATCGGTGCGATTGCCATTGGCGGAAGCGTGGCGGGTGGTTTTTGTGACCGCCGTGGTCTGAAAGCGATTCCCCCCGCCATCGTAATGTGGAGGGGGGAAAATTGCTGTCCGATGGCGGAGGGCCCGCCACCGCACGGCTGGCGGTGGCGGGCCTTCCGCAATCGTAATGACCCCCCTAGTCTTGGCCTGTGTCCACCTCTCAGCAATCCCACTGTGTGGGGCTTACTGGAGGCAAGAAGTAGGCTAGTTGGCCCCTAAAGGACCCCCATCAGCGAAGGGGACTTCAATCCCCATCCAAGAGCATGCCAGGGAGCGCGTTTGCACAGTGGTGGGCAAAGGGGGCGTGGCCTGCTATAAGAACTTAGCAATCCTGCTGTGTAGGACTTACTGGAGGTAATAGGAGGGGTAGTTGGCCCCCAGGGATGTCCTTGGGGGCCAACTACCCCTCTTGTTACCTCCAGTAAGTCCCACACAGTGGGATTGCTAAGACATCTTCGGAGGCCATGCCACTTTTTATCCACCACTCTGCAAACGCGCCTCTCGCTGTGGCCAGCGAGAGGCACACAGGTGACACAGCCCAGATGCACCGAGAGAACCCTCTCAAGTGACCCTCCCTGATCTCATGGGATCTTACCCTACCTACTAAGGGAATCTCTACTCCTTTCATTTATCCGGGGGCACCGAAATTTTCGGGTCACTGTAGATATAAATTTCTTATTCGGTCCTGACGAAGCGCCCTGGATCTCCCCCTGAGACCACTGAAGCGCGAAACATGTTGACCATAACATATTCCCACTAGGGACATATAATCACCCAGCTACCAAGGGACATAATACCCCTTAAAGCAGCTCCATACACTTTGTTTTAATAATGACAGAGGGATCACTTTATTAAAAATTAATCACTCTCCCTCCAGCCATTTTTTAATACACTTTCTAGGACTTCACTGGCACTTACACCCACGCACCCATACAGCTTCATCAAAAGATCTCCGAAAAAGAGACCCTTCGGGGGACCCGTAGGGCATTGCAGCGCCGGCCCGACGAGGAGCAAAAGCCCAATGATGAAGCATGACATCCTTCGGGGTGTGTGAGGGCATTAAGATGAGGACACCCTGCCTCCCACAAGCAGAGTAGCACACAACAAGAGTACCCGCTAATATCACATCACCAGCTGTAGAACTACTTATTGCAATGGAGTAGGTACAACAGATATACTAACCTACTTGTATTTCATTAACAGTCATTTTAAATATGTCACCCAGAAAGACAAAGTTTGAAATTTATACTCATTTGGCTCTAGGGTTTACCATGTGATGTAAATATATAAAGCAGATTGCCCGAAAATTAGCAAACAATAACAAAATAATAATGGATAAAAGAAAAGAAAATATTTGAAGAATATCTTAAATATTACAACAGATGGATTAGGCTGATCACCACGAAAATCTGAGAAACCAAGATGCTGTCAGACCATAGTCGATCAAAGAAAAAGCTAACTATCTTCTGGCTCCGACATGAAATGAAATGAAATACCAGAATTTGTAAAGCGCACAGCTACCTCCGGAGAGGTGTCCCGGCGCTGGGGGCCGTCGGGAAGATTAAGCGAGCTATTGCCCAGAGTCACAAGGTGCTGGGCTAACCTGCCGCCGGCCCTGGGGATCGAACCGTGAGCCCCCGTGTTCCAGAGTCAGCCGCCCTGGCCGCTGCACCACACCATTATTGAGATAATATTGACATTACATTGCCACTGCAATTATAGAGCAATTTTCTGCCAATCAAAATGTTTTGAATGGCTGTAAACTTGTCCAGGAAGCTATAGATAAGAATGGTCCTAATTTATGAGCCTATGCTTTATGGGTGCTAAGATAGTGTGTGATGGGAAACTAGCCCACATATTTGTTCTGTTCATGATTTTAAGATTTAACACAGGGATTAGATGCAGAGACTGATGGGGTATTCTGTGAAATAAAATGGTGCTCTTCACCCCAAAATTCGCCCAAGTATCATACTGCAGAGCTTCTCCAGTCCACCTCCAGTCGAACTCAAATCTGCGGACTGTACCTATTACAAAGCACCAGCTTGCATGCTATTCTTCATTCAAAGCAGGATATTTTCTGACTTCTTTTAAAAGAGCCATCAACCCTTCATTACCAAGTAAACAAGTGATAGGTGTGAAAAGGCATAGCCATTGTATAAGACAATTACGGTATTATTCATTTTGAGTAATAATTTGAAAAAATGTAATCTGATAACTCCTAGTTCACCTTGACACATGTAATCGTCTTGATTTTACTGATTATCCTCCAGTCCCATGTCAGATGTCAGTGTCCGGGTGGTCGGTGTCCGGCGGGAGCACCAACAAGCCTTGGTAGCCACAACTGGTGTGGGAGTCGAAAATATGCAATTGTTGGGACCAGCAAGGCCCAAGGGACTCACAAAGTGCTGGAGAGGCAGGGCAGGGCAAGCAGGGGAGCCCACCAAAGCAGAAGACACTCAAGAGATCCCACAGGCTGAAGGCACAGAGGTCGCAAGAGGATCTCAGGCAGCTCACCAAAGATGGAGGCCCACGATGCAAGGGATGCAGGGAGGATGCTGTTCTTTGAGGGATGAGATGCTGGAGCCTCTTGTAGCCCGAAGTTCTCTGGATTGCAGAACCAACAACCCTTTGCAACCACAAGTCGACGCGGTGCACAGGGGTTCGGTCCCAGTGGCTCCGACGAGGACACTGTCCTCCAAAGTGCAGGGAAGACAGATCAGTTCTCTGGGGAGCCACAGAACCGCCACCTGTGTTGCTGAGCCTCGGGAGGTCCATAGGACGACAGGAGCAGCAGACCGGTCAGCTTCGATGCTGTGCCTGCAGATGCAGGGAGTGACTCCTTCACTCCAAGGGAGAATAACTTCGGATGTCCTTGATGCCCCCAGGTCACTGGAGAACCTGAGCTTAGCACAGACACAGAAGAGCCACAATACTTGCCGAACAGCGAGAGCAGGAGCATCCCTTGATGCAGTCTTGGTTCCAGGCGAAGTCCAGATGGTCAAAGAGTGACATGGTTTCAGAGAAGAGTCTTGTTCCACAACGAATCTGAGGAACCACCCATGGGGGAGTCCTTAAATACTAAAGGAATGGGTTTGAACAACTCAGGGATCCACCCAGAGGAGAGGCTGGACAGAGGGGAGGATACTCTCCTGTCCTTTGTCTAGTTTCACGCCACAGCGGGATTCAAGGGTTTCTGAACTGGCTCAAACCGGTGTATGCCAGCAGGGCACCAAATGTGCCCTTCAATGCACTCTGGTGGCACTGGAAAGCACCCCCACCCCAGCCCAATACACTAAGTCCTGTCTGGGAGGTGGTCACACCTCTCTGAGACAGGAATTCTATTGTTCTACCTTCCCTTGCTGGAGCTCAGCTCAGCAGCAGGAGGGCAGAACAGTGTCTGTGGTAGGCAGCAGTACTAGCTTGCTGTCAGACCCTGAAAGGCTGTAACCGGGAGAACAGTGGACTCCTCTAAGGGGTCCCCCATACATGGGATAATACCTCTGACACAGGAATCTGTGTTGGGGTATGATTACAACATACTTTTTTTTTAAATAAAAGTTTTTTATTTTATGCTTGGAAAAACTACAACACAAAACAACTCAGGTTTCAATAGTGCACTGCACAGCAGCGTAAAAGTCATACATCATTATGATCCATTGTACAATACAGTATCTGTTACTTTGTCTTACATTTGGAGCACGTCTGGTTATACAGCGGAAGTAGCTAACAAGTCTGGATTAGACCTCAAATAATCCGTTAGAGGTGTCCAGAATTCTTTAGGCCGTGAGGCTGTTGGGAGTTTTTCCTCGTAGGTTTTCAGAGTGTCTCTGCAGTATACCATGTCTAGTAGCCACTGTTGTTTACTAGGTGAGCGTCTGCTATCCCAGTATAGGGATATCCTCCTCTTCGCTAGCAGTAAAACTATGGCACATAATTTACGTTTTACAGAATACAGGTGTTTTACCAGGCCCAATAGGCAATTTTGTACCGTACATTCTATTCTTGTTTCTAATATCTGACTTAATGTCATAGTTATTTCCTCCCAGTAGTCTCTAATTTTTATGCACGTCCATGCTAAGTGCACAAAGTCAGCATCCTCTGCCCCACAGCGTCAAACAGTTAGAATCAGCCCGTAGGCCGCATTTCTGCAATTTAAGTGGAGTGTGGTATGTTTGGTGTATATATTTATAGTGGATTATGCGCAAGTTGCCATTGGGGGTAAGCATGGCTGTTAATGCACAGCAGCTGTGCCAGTCTTCCTCGCTTAATGACGCCTCTAATTGAGCACTCCAACGCTCTCGAGCCTTGCTTGTATCGCTCGCTATATCGTCTAGTAGGAGCTTGTATAATTTGGTGATCATATGGGCATTGTTGGGGCTGGTGATGATCATTTGCAACGCTGCCAATGTCAGTGGTTCCATTGGAAATGAGAGATATAGGTTTCTTATCGCCCCTCTCAGTCTGTGATATGCAAATTGAAATAATAGCGTTTGGTTACTTATGTAACTGAGGTCATTTTTTTCAATAAATTTGCCTTCGATAAATAGATCACCCATATTGTCTATACGACCTGTTGCAGCATTTCCATGCCATCCCCGGTTTGCATCACAGATAGTGCCGGGTGCTGCCTCAGAGGCAGAACTGGTGCGTAAAGTGGTAGTCTGCGCGCCAGCTTTTCCATGCGGTGCCATGCCAGATTTGTGGTTCTTATGGTGTTAATTTATTTCTTGGCTACTTGTGGGCGCTGGTGCGGTAGTATGTATTGTAGTGGTATCGGATGTGCGTCACCATCTTCCACCGCTACATGTGGCATATAGCGTATCGGGTGGTACCAATAGTGCGCGTATTGCGCTTGAGCGCATAGGTAGTAGAGCAGAAAATCTGGTACTGCGAACCCCCCTTTTACATATGGTAGTGTTAATGATCGCAGTTCAATGCGTGCTTGTTTCCCCGCCCATATGAGTCGGATTACGTTTGTGGTTAATCTTTTGAATACTGACGCTGGTGGAGGTATTGGGATGTTGTTAAATAAATAAAGGAATTTAGGGAGTACAACCATTTTAACAATGGCCATTCTGTCTGCTAGGCATAGTGGTAGACGGATCCAACGGTCAATTTGTTCTTCTATCTTAGTCATCGCTGTTACGTAGTTCTCCCTGATCACCGTCTCGGGGTCTTTATGGTACCAGATACCCAAGTACTTAACCGGCTCTGTTTGCCATTCTAGTGGGAATTCTACTGGATGTGGTTTCGTTATATCCGTTAGTGGTAGTATCACGGATTTACTCCAGTTTATTTGGAGGCCAGAGTGTCTGCCAAATTTGATATATTCTCGCAATAGAGGGGCCAAATTAACACTGGGCTCGCGAACATACAGCACCATATCATCCGCATATAGGGATATGCCTATTGGTCGTTGGAGAAATTTCAGTGCCGTGGCTGCGTGTCGTTGTCTAATCTTGCACGCCAGTGGCTCTAACGCTATGGCGAATAATAATGGTGATAGGGGACACCCTTGTCTTGTTCCGCGCTGTGTGGGTATTGGGCCTGAAACATATTTATTTACTTTGATACGCGCCACAGGTTTAGTATATAGAATCTTGATCCATGTCAATAGACTAGGAGGAAGACCCATTTTTTGCATAACTGTGAAAAGGTAAATCCACTCCACCGAATCAAACGCCTTGGCAGCGTCCAATAGCACTGCCGCTGCCTCCAGCTCTGGATTTAGTTGATGGGAGAGTGCGAAAAGAGTACGGATGTTGTGTGCAGTAGATCTGTTTGGTATGAATCCAGATTGATCCGGTAATATTATATTTTGCATTAATGGATGAAGTCTCGTGGCTATAATTTTTGCTAATATTTTAGTGTCCGTATTTATTAAATAAAGGGGACGGTATGATTCGCAATTTTCGGGGTCCTTGTCCGATTTTAGTAGGACTATGATTAAGGCTTCCCTTAGGGTGGGCGGGAGTTGTTGTTTATCATGAGCATCTCCGTACATTTCCACCAAATGTGGGCTGAGTAATTCCACATACTCCTTATAGAATTCCCCAGTAAACCCGTCCGGTCCTGGGGCTTTTCCATTAGGTAACGTTTTGATGGCTTCCTTAACCTCTTCAACCGTAATTGGTTGTGATAGGTATTCTCTCTGACCATCAGACAGCCACGCTATGGCTATATCTTTTAAGTATTCAAGAACTTTGTGGGCTGTGGCAGTTTTGGTTGCAGCATACAAATCCCAGTATGTGGCCATGAAGGCCGCTAATATATCGGAAGTAGCATAGCGCTGTATTCCCTGTGCATCTTTAATGTTGGTTACAATATGTGTTTTATGCGAATTGCATATTTTTTGGGCCAAAATACGTCCTGATCTGCCACCCTCCCCATTTATTCGAGCTTGTTGACGTTGTGATATGTATTTAATCTCATTATCAGCATACTCCTGATACTCAGAGAGCACATCTTTTATGTCACTCAATATGGCCGTGTTATGTGTGCGCTCGAATTCTGCTTCTAATTGTTTGAGTTTATTTTCACATTTAGTCAATTGAGTACGTATATCACGCAGGATTCCTGCATTTGTACTTATGCAGATGCCACGTATGGTAGCTTTGAAAGCCTCCCATAATATGCTTGCGTCGTCTACGGAGGTTTTATTCAATAGGAAATATTCTTCTATTGCAGCTCGAATTGTGGAGTTGTAGAGCGGGTCTAATAATGCTTTGGCATTAAATCGCCATATATAGGTTGGAGGTGAGTAGTTTGGGAGGTCTAGTGATAGTAATATTGGTTTATGGTCAGATAGTGTTTTCGGGAGATGCTGTATATCCCGTGCCCACGTGCTAGCCATCTCCGTTGCTAGCCAATAATCTATGCGTGACCAGCTATTATGAGCTGTGGATATATGTGTTCCCTCTAATTGATGCGGATTCCGCAATCGCCACATGTCCACCATTCCAAATTCAGACATGCCATCCTTTACTACTCTAACCGCCTGTTTGTGCGGTTCTTTTGTTGTACCCGATCTGTCTTGTGCGTCATTAAGGGAAATATTAAGATCCCCGCCCCAAAATAGATCCATTTCTGGCAAGTCTCATAGCTTCTTCCAGATGTTAGTGAAAAAATCTGGATCATCTACGTTTGGGCCATAAACGTTAACAAGTCCCATTCGTGTACCTCGTAAGTGTCCTGTAACTATTATAAATCTGCCTTGATCGTCTGTAATGGTTTGGTCTACAATAAATTGCGTACCTTTTTTATAAGTATGATCACACCCCTGGAATAGGAGGAATAGGAAGATGCCAATATTGTTTCAGCCCATTTTCCTCCCAAAGTATATTTATCAGCTTTCGCCAGATGAGTTTCTTGCAGCACGGCAATTTCAATTTGGTGTCTATCTAAGTACGTGAATATTTGTCTTATTTTCCTGGGATTGTTTAAACCTCGGACATTCCAGGATAACATACTGAATCAGCGACTTTCCCTTATTATTTTCCATTCTGGAGTGAGTGACAGTATGTAATGGATTGTATTAGTCTCTTGTACATGCATACTCTGTGTGTTATATGTTTATGTCTAGTGCTCCAATAAACAGTGGCTCTCACTGTTACACATTGCATTGTACCTCTATTTCCAGTACCTGAGAAAACAAACAACCCCATTATCCCCCCACCCACTTTAGCATCCCAGTTATGCCAAAGACATACCCATCTAAACAGCATTAACAACATTACAACTTTGTCAGGGAGTACCCATTAGGGGGCCGCTAGTTGCATGCACTAACATCCGCGAAGCGGATGTGGCCAAAATATATATAGAGTAGTCGGCTATCATATTACTCATAGATGTATAACATTTGTAGGCTACTGTTGTTATAATGCTCTTTTGCCACCTAACGTAGCGGGGTAGAGTATCGGCTGGTCATGTTGCTAATACTTTACTTGTTGTGGCATAAACATTCGAGGCTTGTATTACAATGTTCTTTCACCCAACAGCTAATACACTGCTATGTTGACCTTACAACTACCCCACAACAGAATAATAAGAATATATGGCACCTTACAGTCTGTGCATACGTATGCTCGGATTGTCCCAGTGTCCGCACATATTTATCAGTGCCATCTATACATGTTCGCAGAGTATGTGTTCTGCCGTAAGTAGTCCCGAGCCGAGTAGTGTTGGACATCGATCGGCTGTACATCTAACAAATAGTTTATATATTGAGCATAGGCCACGGGTACCCAAGCATAACTTTGCTATACTACTCACATACTTCCCGTGTAATGTTTGCTTCATACCACCTTCACAGTGGCTACTACCTCACATATGTAACAACATATGGAGGAAGATACATAGTGAACCTTATTCAAATCATCAGTTGTGCTGTACATTTCTAATCTCGTAATCCCTCTATGGTTATCACTATCGAAGGGCATACTACTGGACAGTGCGTGCATTAGGCCGTATTCAATGTCTCAATGTCCGTGCACTATAGGCAGTATAGTCCATTCGGTCAAACAGGGTAGACAGCCTACCGTAAACATTGTTGCTTATAGCAGTTCCTTCGTTCTGCCAGTCTTTTAACCTTATCAGCATAGTCTTACCGTTGGATGCGACATGCGTAACCGGTTACCCGCTGCCACCGTCTGCTTGTGAAGAGGAGAGTGTATCTTTTTGTAGCGATATGCTTTATGAAATCGTGTACCGCCTTCAGCGATGAGAATATCTTCGTTTGCCCCTCGTGGGTGACCCATAATCTTGCAGGAAAAAGCATTGCATACAACACCCCCATAACTCTTAGCTTTTTCTTCACCGTTGTGAATTCCTTACGGGCTGTCTGTACTGCCAACGTGAAGTCAGGGTAGAAAGAGACATCGTAGTTTTGATAAACGATTCGTTGGTGCTCGCGCGCCAGACCTAACACCGTGTCTCTGTCCCTGTAGTTTAGTATACGGGAGATAATTGGCCGTGGTGGGGCTCCTGGTGGTGGCTTTGGCGCCAGTGACCTGTGGGCATGTTCAATTATGAGGACAGGGGAGAAACTGTCTGTTCCGAAGACTTCACGTAACATGTCCTCCACAAAAGTTTCTAGGCACCCAGTGTTTGCGCTTTCCGGTATACCCATAATTCTTATGTTATTCCGGCGAGATCTCGCTTCTAAGTCTTCGTTTTTGGTTTTGATTACCTCCAACAGTTTTTCCATGTCACTACATTTTTTCGCTGTGGCTCCAGACTCATCTTCAACTGCGGATATTCGCAATTCTGCCGCATCTAGTCTCTCCCCTTGTTTATCAAGTTTTGCAGCCATGTTGTCGACGCGCAGGGTTAGGGAGTCAATTTTGCCATCAATGGCTTGTAGGCTTTGCTGGATAGCGAGTAGTGCGGACTCCATATTTGAGCCCCTGGCTTGGTCTGTATCTAGTTCCGTGTCAGAGTGCGCTTGTGTCGTCTTGGTTGTGCGACGGGCATCAAACGATATCTTCCGTTGCTGTTTATCTGTCTTGCCCATTATTTTATCGTTGTATCGCAGTGTAGCCATTGTGGGCGTATGCCGGCTCAGTTATGTCCCTGCGCATATTGTGCCATATCCAATTGCAGTGATATGCGAGTTGTTGCGACAATAGAATTCAACCACGTAGTTAATAGCGATATAGCTGATTTTGACTCTTGGAGGTGTATTTGGTTTCTACTTAATATGGCAGGTCGTCGCGTGGACTCGATGCAAGTATTTTCAAATGTCCCCAGTGCCACTGGTTAGTATGGCTACTAATCTCACATTGCCACAAGCAGTGTGTCAATGCATCCCGGGTGTCTCCTCCCAGCGGTACTACTTCTGGTGCGGGAACGGTCTTGCAATAATTATGGCTGACTAGTGCGCCATGGGACGTTAGGGCCCTTAGTCAATTAGCAATAGTTGCGCGCTCCCACCACACATCGCGCGGGTGATATCCCTTGATGCAAGCAGAATGGGCACCGTTCACTGTTCTACTATTAGCCCCACACATATAGCGCAATGTTAGCACCTGCCTGGTCAGAACTGGTGACTTTGTGAAGGCAGTGTCTCGTCACGCTCACAATTTCACGTGGCTACACAGTTAATGTCCATTAACATTTATTATGCATGTTTGGTCCCTGGCCTGTTACGCACAATAGTTGTAGATTGTACACCTCGCCGTTCTCTGCTGCCCCTGAAGTGCGTGCACAGCTCACGTCACACATCTAATGTGCCACTTGGATCCGGAGGAGATGGCAGCGCTTCCTGGCGCCCTGTGTCACTGTTAGGCAGTCTGTGATTCGATTTGGTGCTTTTCGTGAACCGTCTCTTGGGGGAACAAGGTGCCGTTGTACCACCTACGCTGCTCCATAAACACACTGTGCCGCCATTTTGAATTCAGCACCGGTCACGGCGCGCGTTGCATACTAGAACTTATAACAACCGGCCAGCGTGATTTAAGCGATCCCCTCTGATGATAATTGTGGCGTGATCGCTGGTGGTGGGGGGATGCGCTTCCCCCGGTGATCGGTCCGCTATCTCAGATATGGCCCATACAGTGTCGCCACTAGCTGCCCTTGCCGTATCTGCATGCGCCGCGTCTCACCTTCTTCTTTATGGTGCAGTCCCGGGTAGGATTACCCGCCTTCTGGCCAGAGCGAACAAATTGCGCCGCGGGGTTCTTACTGCGGAGGGCCCCACAGTCCGCTACGCAGAAGGCGCTGGGGTTTGAGTAATTACACCGTCATTGTTCCATACTCGTACCGAGCCGCCATTTTGACTCGAGCTCCGGGCCCGGAGCGCGCTGCTTACGAGTAGATTTTATCACAGTTAGATGCCTCAAAAGCGAGTTCCGCCTGCACATATCAGTAGCTCTGATGTTCTGCCAGTATATTTCGTGCTTCTTTTAAGTCCATAGCTGCCTTCTGCGCATTTCTGCAGCCGATAATGATTTCGGCCAGCGGAGCTGCACTATCGTGCGGCCATCTCGCCGCGCGCCCTCTCGCGCCCCCCGTGTCTTCAGAACACTGATGCATATAATTAACATTGTATCAAATTAGTGAACTTTGTCAATTGAGTGAATCAGTGTGTGTCAAATCATTTGTTGCAACCTATGGGACCCTTATCGGAACGAAGTGAAAAGTATAAGCTTGTCATCTTAGACAAGCTACACAGTGAATGAGATAATATCAGTACAGGAACCCTGGTGAGACTTTATTCAAGAGTGTGTAGAACAAGTCACTGGACTGAAGGTTAGTCGTGTAAAGAGATTTGGTCAATAGTTAAATGGGATCCTATTGATAAATGTTCAAGAGGCTTTGTTCATAACTACAGAGCATATGGTTGCAGATGTGTCTTGTTGTGTATTGTTGTGCAGGGAAAGCCTAAACAAAGACACTGTTCAAGGCTCAATTGTAAGCCAGTAGGATTGGATGGTTCCTCAAGTGGGGGCACAGGACTTTTAAGAGACACACCACCAATACTCCAAATGATTTCCCCTAGGCTTCTTGTGTTTGAATCTACATCGGGTGATCATAAAATCATGCTGAAAACAGAAGATGGATTTGATTTGGCTGAACTTCCAAATTGGATGAAATTTCTGCACAATGGAACATGAAGTCTTTATATCAATACTGCTGAAAATATTGTAGGTCTTGATATATATAAAAAAAAAACTGGACAAATAAATGCCAGTCTGGTATATACAAGAGCAGTTTTACCTGGCACTTAAATGCTGGGACTTGTAATGTAACTTTGAGGCTCAAAAATGGCAAAGTCACATTGCTTAGTGGCAATAAATGTATTCATTGCCATGCCTCCAATTGCTCCCTACACTGAGTAATCATCAGTGTTGTCAGTAAGCCTACGAAGGCTGCACTGAGACATACAGAAAGCCTTTCCTGTCTGCAGTTAATGGGAGGTAGATGTATATTGCACCAATGGATATATTAAATGTCATTCCACATGTTCGATAATATCCCATTGATATCCTTGCATTGCTTACAGGGGTAGAAGTATAACAACATGTCTCACCCTATATGGGTGATCACATTGGGAAGCACTTAGAAGCAGATTAACGCATATAACCTATTCCGCAGGATAAAGAAAAGAGCCAGGGAAGGGTCCTTCAATCGAGTGAGAGCTTCATCAAAAGTGCTAAAGAGCAACTTGCTACAAGATCAACTCTGTCAAATGTGTTTGCCCTTTGAAATGGCAGAAACGCTGTAACTGTACAGATCAGAAAATGTCTCCAGTTCTGGCTGGGAGATAACAAAAATATACAATTTGGAATTTCAACAAATGAAAATATATTTACTGTTCAGAATCTTCGACTGGCACTCCAGAAGGTCTTTGAGACTTGTGTTTTGGATACAATGGCTGGAACTATATGGTGTGCTCCAGGTCAAGGTGGCAGCAAAAGGGTTGGAAATAATCCGCATTGATATTGCAAAGAGCTGGTGTTAGAGGAGCAACCTGATGGGAGCAGAATTTCTTTGACCCTTTGGGAACTCTGATAAATATAGTGAGTTCAGAGACGCCAGCCCCTCAGCAATCGCAGAAAGAGGCGTATCAACACACATGGTAAAACTGTGCGCACCAACATATGAACCCAGAATTACACAATCAACCAATGACTGCATCCTCCTTTGACCTCTGCTCCCCCACTATCCGCAATGCACCAGGTAGACACAAGCAGTGGGAGGTGCGATTCATGTAATTACATGGTTGGCGTAGAATTGGAGTGGCACAGACAGGCTTGCGCTGTACAAGCAAATGTATGCACTTCCTTGCACCACAAAATGCAATTCAACATTATTTTACCTTTATAGTTTGGGACACTGACAAGAAATCACAAAAATACATAATCATCACACCTCAGTAAATCATTTTGTTTTTCCGGCCTATGTTTAAACTACATTTTCCTCTTTTAAATATCCCTAAATAACAGTGACAAAAATAACCTAAAAAATAAAAAAGAAGAGTAACCTTCAACTTTAAAGGTTACTAAAAAGGCATTAAGTCTATCTGTAATTGTAAAACGGTTTCAGATAACTGCATTGCTTTATAAGATTAATGTTCCACTTTTTTCTTAATCGGAGCAAACACAGTGCTGAAGAAACCCATATTTCCCTTCACTGCTTTATGCCTATTTGACATGCTTGGCAGCAATGGCAGGTGATTTGATTTCCATGCTTCATTGACTCTTTCCAAGCTCATAGTTCACGGATTCAGATTTTAGGCATTCTGATCCTGCCTTCGGCTTAAATTCCAGTTGACTTTAAGCAGATTTCAACGGACCTGATTGCTGTGTGCCAGCGAGGTGTATTTTAGCGGGCATATCTGTGAACCTAGTTACCTGTAGTGTTTAACAGAGAAGGTAGATAGGTAACAAAATAGTGTCCTATTTGCTGGTGCACCCCTACTCGGTGCTAAATTAACAAATAAAACGAGCATTAGTACAGCAAATAGGTCGTGCCTTTAATTGGCAAGTAATGCTTTCTATTTCACCATTTTGGAACTGTAAAATAAAATAAAAAATAAAATAAAAAAGTCAAACTGGCTACCCTAAGAAGCATGCATTGTGCGCGTGCATGGCGAGGCACATGGATGACTGTGGCGCATCCCATGCAAACACTGTGGTGATTTTGGAATGGTTTAATTCCAAGATGGACACCCCTGTGCTCACATATAGTACAAGGGCGTTAACGCTACTAGCATATGAATGGGCCAGCACTGTCACCCTCCCCCTTATCTTGTCCACTAAAACAGTCAGTTGTCTGTTATGAAACCCTTGGACCTGAACCAGTTACTATATTCTGAGAAATGTGATGGGCTATCCCACTTGCAACATTCCACTGAATGTGCTACACAGCACTGTTTTGGCGTTAGCCCATGAATGTTATTACTGTGACTTTACTGAATGTGGGCAATCCTGGCAGCATTGTTTCACCTCACCACATAAGCACTGTGCGGCGCAATCACAGCTCTTTCAATGAGGAAAGCACCCTCCCCTGCACTACTTCTGCTTATAAAACAGTGCGGCGTCAAACTAAGCAACTCACCAGCATGGCACGTTTATGCCAAAGGAATCAGTTTAGGGATGGAATATATAGTATGTATGTCTATAGTATTTTTATAGCGCAAACTTACAACCAAAAGGTTATCAACGACCGATATGTTTCATCTTCTTTAAGTTGTCTGATACGATTGACATGTTATGTTGACTAGGGAAAGTCACGACTGCAAAACATATATAGAGAGGTAGATCTGCTGTGAAAAATTAAATACATCTCTGTGAGGGTTGGCTTCTTTACTATAGTTTGCGCCGGATCGGGATCTGTTATTTTGAACACGAATGTGTGAGAATAAAGTAAGATGTTTTAGGAGAGTGACATGGTTGAGCAAAAAGATTTCCAGAAAAGCGAGGGAAGGGAAAATGTTTTTGATACCCAAGGGAAAGAAGACCCATGATTTAAAAAACACCAGGAGGTTTACTACACCTCTTTCACTTCAAAGTGCTTTGCATAACTTAACCTACATCAGAAAATGTTCCAAATGCAGCTATACGTGTTTTCTAAGCAGCGCTTCATACTACTTTAAAGTGCTGTATAGGGAATAAACATATCAACAAAAATAAATCTTGAGCATTCCACCTGCAATATGCTTGGTAGCAAATTACATTAGGGTGTATTTCCTGTTATGACAGGACGCACGCAGTGTTTGCTTAAATACCCCTCACACACCAAAAGGGCCCTTGGTGTCATGCTTCATCATAGGGGTCTTCCCGCCCCGCTGCGGGACGGGGCGTGCTACGACCAGCGACTACGCGGGAGCACTGTTTTTACAAAACTATGTGTGGTGTAAGGGTAGTGAGAGGAAGGGTCAGAAGTGAATGCAAAAAATGTGAATTAAAGGACCTGGCCTCGTAGACTTAGAAATTTTAATACGTCGTGGAGGCTGGTGCTATTAAAAAGTGGTTCGGAGATGTCCTGCGTATAATGTGCGGATACTCCTGATCAAGTCAACATGTTTCGAAGCATCAAGGCTTCTTCATCAGGACTAGGAATGATCCCTTCAGTGCTCACTATGTTGCTATCAATGCGTAATAGAAAAAGTGTGCTATATACAAAACGATAAAATGCAACAATCATGCACTTTATATTACCCAATCAGTTTTTCAAAATGTAAATTGGAATATGTAGGAGACAATGCTCCATGAGCCTTCTGAACGGGTGGGAAGGATGTTGCCACTGTATTGTAGCAGTCAACACTACCTCACTCAATCGCCAACCAGCCGCGGGTTGGCGATTGAGTGAGGTAGTGTTGACTGCTACAATACAGTGGCAACATCCTTCCCACCCGTTCAGAAGGCTCATGGAGCATTGTCTCCTACATATTCCAATTTACATTTTGAAAAACTGATTGGGTAATATAAAGTGCATGATTGTTGCATTTTTATCGTTTTGTATATAGCACACTTTTTCTATTACGCATTGATAGCAACATAGTGAGCACTGAAGGGATCATTCCTAGTCCTGATGAAGAAGCCTTGATGCTTCGAAACATGTTGACTTGATCAGGAGTATCCGCACATTATACGCAGGACATCTCCGAACCACTTTTTTAATAGCACCAGCCTCCACGACGTATTAAAATTTCTAAGTCTACGAGGCCAGGTCCTTTTTAATTCACATT
This sequence comes from Calotriton arnoldi, assembly GCA_963921515.1. Lineage (NCBI taxonomy): Eukaryota > Metazoa > Chordata > Amphibia > Caudata > Salamandridae > Calotriton > Calotriton arnoldi. The sequence goes on along the minus strand of CAWUFW010015410.1, from coordinate 325,233 downwards.
TTTTGCATTCACTTCTGACCCTTCCTCTCACTACCCTTACACCACACATAGTTTTGTAAAAACAGTGCTCCCGCGTAGTCGCTGGTCGTAGCACGCCCCGTCCCGCAGCGGGGCGGGAAGACCCCTATGATGAAGCATGACACCAAGGGCCCTTTTGGTGTGTGAGGGGTATTTAAGCAAACACTGCGTGCGTCCTGTCATAACAGGAAATACACCCTTATGAACCTTTCTCGGGGTGGATCCCTATGTTTTGTTTGAATCTCTAGAGGAGGACGTATCCACCTCCAGTGCCCTCTAAGGACACTACCTCTTCACTCCCTAATCCTGTTTTTTGTAGCAAATTACATTAGACATTATTCAATAAAATAGCTTTATTTCGATATAAATATCATAAAAGCATCAGCCATTTCATCAAATGTATCAAATAGAGTTAAAAAAGAAAGAGAATAAAAGGAATACAAACACATATAAACAATACAATAGGAAAGTACAACTCTAAAACCGTTAAGACATAAAGCTATTTCCTCAAGGTTCAAGATTCGTTTGAGTAAAAGTTTTAAAATGATTAATATCAACTGAATGCTATTCTACATCAAACGCCAAGTGTTCGCCATAGCTCCTTAACCCTACCCGTCAGGATTGCCAGTTATTTTTCAGCAGAAAGGGCTGGGGGACTGCCCTCTGTATGGCCCTACACCTGGTTATCCAGGCGCATCCTAAGAACTTGGCGACTCCGCAAACAAACAGTGTGCTCGGGTCTGATTTTAATATGCGTAAAGCACCTTGCGCTTGCGTGACCAGGACACGCAAACATAATGTGGGCCACGCTCTCCTTTGGGGTGTCACACAGTGGGCATTCTTCAGTAGTGTGATACGGTGGAGACCATTTTGCAGTAAATTCACGGACTGGGAGACAGCCAAACCTAAATTGGATGTATAAAGACCTATCTCTGGGGACCTGGATCATGTCCATATATGATTCTAGGCCTCTATGCAATTTATATTGGAAGAACTCCTCCGTGAGTCTTCCCATATTAGGATTATTGAATTCCTTGGCATCAATCCAGGCCCAGTAGGTCCGTTTAAGTTCCTCTTTGCTCGGTGGGATTTGGGTATCCCAAGAGGCCTTAAAGCCAAGTGCAATTATTACTGCTTTAAGATTGGAGATCCATTTGATCTCCTTCTTGGTGTCAATACTCATAATTTCTGTGAGTGCCTCAGCGTAGTTGGCTAATTCTGGGGTCCTCCTGAGACGGGCCCAGTAGAGCAGAGGGCGGAGTTTGGCCAGATCTTTAAAACGGCGCCTGCCCAGATCATAGAACAAGGGGGTTAAGGGGACTCCTCGTGGTAACATAATCAAGTCCCTAAAGAACTTGTGTTCCGATCTACTAATATCATCAAGATTTTCAAAGCCCCATAGCTCGGCGCCATAGAGAGCCGAGCTAACGGCCTTGGCTCCATAAACGGTAAGTGCCGGGGCAACAGGTCTGCTAAAGGAAGAGCGATGTTCTCTGCTCAGTGCCCCGGCCGCCCTTTTATGGTTTAGGAGCATTTTATCAAGATGGGGTCTCCACTGTACTTTTTCTGATAAGCGAATCCCCAAGTAATCAAAGGTGGAAACCCTCTCCAGGCGAGTCCCATCTAAAGTGAAGTTGTTCCTAAACGACTTATGGGGGTTGAAAGTCATTAGTTTTGTTTTCGTTGTGTTTATAAGCAACCCCCGAGAGTCACAAAAGGTTTGGAACTTATTCAAGAGGGTTTGCAGGCCTGCCGGGGTCTTAGAAATGAGCAGTGTGTCGTCAGCAAACAGGAGAGTTGGCACTTTTTTGCCTGCCAGGGCGGGGCGTCGGCTGGTGTTTCTTGCAAATAGCTAACCACCCCGTTTACATATAAAGAAAACAGGGTGGGTGCCATCACACAGCCCTGGCAAACTCCCCTGTTTACTGGAATCTTTCCAGTAAGCTGCCCTTGCGACCCCCATCTTACCTGGGCATAATTGCCCTCGTGGAGCCTCTCTAAGAGGTTAAGAATTAGTAAAGGGATGCCCATCTCTCGGAGTATTTCCCATAATCTATTCCTAGGAACCAAGTCAAAAGCAGTCCTCAGGTCGATAAAAGCGAGATAAAGACTGCCCTTGCCCACTGTTACCACTTTCCCGTGAATCATAAGAAGTCTAAAAGCCTGGTCCACCGTACTCGTATTGGTCCGGAATCCTGCCTGAAACTCGGAGAGGATGTCCTCCTCCTCCGCCCAGGCCTGGATTCGCTGTAGGACAACCCTCCCAACTACCTTCTGCATCGAGTCTATAAGTCTAATGGGCCTATAGTTTGAAGGGTCTTCTCTAGCTCCCTTTTTATAGATGGGGACTACCTCTGCCCCCTTCCATGATTCTGGTACTGTAGTGTAGCTCCTATTTCCCTAATAGGCTCTGCGCATTGGAATAATATATCCTATAGGTTTGACATAGGACTAAGGTCGGTATGTCCCTATCGAGTATATTAAACTTAATTACTTGTGCCAGCTAGCTCAGAGGCCACTAGAAACTTCTTGACAACAAGAAGGGATTAATTTCTGGCAGCCGCAAAACATGACCACTGTGTTTCCCTTACAGAATCAGGACGTGTCCCAGAGTCGTAGAAACAATAGATAACTATTTCACTCAGCTCAGTTGTGCATGATTCAGTTATTCTCAAAGTCACACAGAAATAACAGACGGGCGTTTCAATAAAAAGGTTTATTGAACAGTCTTGTTTCTGTTGTAAGTTAGATGTGCTGTTACGATCACAAGACAGTATGCGAGATAAATAATGTACAAGGTGAGCAGTAGAAATAAATAATACTGCGTTAGCATTATCTTTTCAGCATATATGCATTTACATAAAATGACACAGCCTAAAAATGCGAGTACTCATACGATGCGTTTCTATCCTAGTTCTACCCAGTGTGCCTAACCTTTCCTAGGTGTAGGGAAAAGTAGAAGTAGGTGCTGTATTCCTGACTAGAGTATACTAAGAGTAAGTTACGCCTAGTATGCCAAGAGTCTAGTATGCCAAGAGTCCCTCTAGGTTCTAGTCTGCTCCATACCTGAAGAATGAGAGAGGTAGGAATCTCTATCCGGACTCGAACTCCAACACCCCGCAAGGGAAGTTAGATCACTGGAAGCTGGACTCTCTGCGTGCAGGAATGAAAGCGTCTTCTCAGTGCGTCCGGCCGGGAATCGGGCTCCTCTGAAGTCGAGGTCTCCTCTGATTTACAGGGGTTTGGGAAGGTATATTTATACCTGAAAATGTTAGCATTGACGTGAGTTGGGTAGCGAAAGACGTCATGAATGAATCCCTTAAGGAATAGAGGTTCATGCATAATGTATGAGTCCTTGAAGAAATCAATAGTCCTGGGCAAGGTAAACTCCCGCAGCCTGAGGGTCTGTTTTTCATGGACTCGTTGAGACGCTAGGTTGGACGGATGTCGGAATCCATGCCTGTATTTGGTATGCATGGTTTATGCCTAAATAAGGTCTGGGATTTTATGCCTATATAAGGGCAGGTTGGATTGTGCCTATATAAGGACATGATTCTAGAAAGCCCGTTTATGGACACCCAATAAAGTACACAACACCCACTCCTCTTTTGTGTATACAACAATACTAAAATGCTAAACATTTAAAATGCTAAACATTAAAATGGAGTACCGCATAGTAAAACATATCCTAAAAAAGCTTTAAAAGATACATTAAAATGCAAATGTTTCTGTACATCATCAAGCATTGTTTTTCATTTCCAGCATAAAGTATGAAATTAATGCATTCGGAACGAAATACAAAAGCAATATTTACATATGACTAAAATGATCGATAAGTTTGTTCAAAATCAAAAGTCATTTCCTGTCATGAAACTTAAATGAACTGATTTAGACACACAAGATGACTAAGTGTCCCTGGAAGTACTGCCAAGTCTGTATTATAAGGCTAGTTCTACTTTAAGCAGATTGGAGTGCCATTTTTGTTCGAAAAAATGGGACAAAAAGTTCAAATTTGGTAAAGTTCCAAGGGTTTGAAAAATGAAGGCCAAATTGTTGCTGTTGTACTGGAACAGAGTATGCCGAATCAGAGTCAGTTTACGGGTCTGGTGTAAACATGAGATCATCTACTTCAATAGACAAAACATCATCTATTGCCGCTGGTGTAAGTTGGAACACCTCGTGTAGAAGATTGATCGCACAAAGATGGGAAGCATCGCTCTCAGCATAGGTCGCAGCAGCAATGTTCGCGTCCGTTGTTACCTGTGTGCCTGGAGTTGTTTCTCGTACCTCAGCAGCAGCAGGAGGCGACTGTGAGATCTCAATGAATGCTGACATCAGGATTGGAAGCCTCTGGGGACAACACAGAGCATGGGCCGTTATCGGGTCCAGCAAAGCATCAACATCCTTTGGCGCAGCTGATGGATATGTTAGACAGGCGTCCAACACGCATTCTTCACCGCATAGCAGGCAGCGTAGAACAGGTAAGATGCAATCATGCCAGATTGGTCGGAATGACAGGAACCATGTGGTATTAAGGTCCCGTAGACGAGTCATGCCCAATAGCTGTACTATTCGCTCACGGCACTTTCTTTCAAGGAGAGCTTTCTCCATTTCGCTCGGAGTGATTTCGGCGAATCGGCTGGCCATAGCGCAATAGCAGACAGATGAATAAAATTCCGGCAACAAGTGCGAGAATTAATGGTATGCCACCAAACACCGAATGTGCAAAGTTCGGAATGATTCCAAGTATTGCCTGGAACGATGCTAATAGACCGGTGCAAATGCTCTTAAATACATGTACAATTCCTGTTGTATCTGACATGTTAAAGATACGTGATATCATTTCTACGAAATGTATAGGGCAGTTTGTACGTATTAAAGTCTGTATCTCAGCCGAAGTCCTTGCAACTTGTAGATCATAGGTTTCTCTGGCCGAGGTCAAAGGCACTGTTTGCTGTAAAAGCATGGCTTTCATTCTGCTTAAAGTATCAAATCTTATAAAAGAGACGTTCAGCGAAGGCCATAAAGGCGACTCCCTGACTGTGTCTATTGGGGAAACAATACTTGCATACAGCAAGTGACCCTGGAGTTGACCGTTACTAGATATGGGATGCCTGGCAACATTCCACAGCAGCTCTGATCATTCAACATGAGGTAACTCCCATTCGAAAGTTGTCCAAACGCTGGATTAATCACAGCAGCTGGTGAACCGTGCTGATTGCAAGACAAGTTTGCCACAGAACCATTACAAGCCCCGTGTAAAATAATGTCCTGGCAAATGAGTGAACCGGTCAGCGCATGTTTACAGTCGATACCGCTAAGATACACTTCACAATCCCCACTCCAACATCTATGTGTATATGGTAAATTCCAAGATATCTTAATGTATTCCTTACCCAACCTTTCATATTTGCCTGCTTGCATCTGCCTGAGGCAATACTGAAACTGAAAAGTTGTCACAGGTCATGTTATTTTGCCATGAATAACCCATTCTGTAGCTGGTTTTTCTGCCACTGTAAACGGTAGTTTTTCCATTTTTTCAATGCTTAGCACTGTATACCTCGCTCCTCTTTGTGCCAATTCGATCTGTTTATCAGTGAGATTGTATTCTGCAAACAGAGACGACGTGTTGATGAAACGCCAAGGCACATAGCCAGCTCGCAAAGATTGCAGCGTCCATGTCAATAACACAATAGAACGTAATTGAGACTGACCTTGTTGTAACATAGCCAAATCTTGTTCTAGAATGTCGATAGCAGAGGATACAATGCCATCCAATGAATAAATCCTGGAGGACAAAGTTGTTAACCCATTGTCGACTACAGAGAGTGTTTTCTCTAAATTAATACGATCAAGTTCACGTATTTGTTCTGCAGCCTCCATCTGTGACACTTTCCATGCTTCGTTATAAGCAGCATAGATGCCGGCATATATGAAACGTTTTTGACGCGGTTTTCTTGGTCCAAGCAAGAATTCCCTAAGATCTGCGTCCTCTTTAAGTAAGGTTAAGTGTTGTTTCACATCCTGTAGTGTAGATTTATGCAGCCAATCGAGGCATAATTTACCTACACTGTATGTTGTTACTACCCCCGGATGTTGTCTTTGGACATATCTTGGGTCTGGCCTATGAATAGTTAAACCCTGAGTTTTGTTCAAGAACTTTTCCTGACAGTTGTTTGTGTCTGTGGGCCAGATCAACCATTTCTTCCAATTCGGATGAGTTCTGTTGAGTTGTAGTATATTGTCAACTGTCACCACTGCCTTTGTATTATTATCACTGGCAGGTGTTGGCACAGAAGGTGTTTTCATCTCTTTGATCTTGGCTAATCCAAGACAAGATGTCTGTTGGACGGTGTCATTCAAAAACATTATTTGTTCAGGGATAATACAGGCTCTAAATAAAGCTTCTATACCCTGTACTTGCCAATCTTTACTACCGCAGACAGTTTTTGTCTCAATTGTGTCTTTCCATAAGTCGAAACCCTGTATAGACAGTTGGGCAATAAATGCTTCAGAGTAAATCTGTTTCGTATTTGTTAACATAATTTTCAGTCCTGTTTTGTTTACATTTTTATAGTAAAACGTTTCTGGGTCAGATGTATTATAACCTGAAAAATATGGAAATTTACTAGCAAAAGTTTTTGAACTACCTTGTGGTGGTGTAGGACAATGTTACTATTGATTAAACATAAACACATTTCTTGGATATGCAGTTTTGTGCAAATAATGATGACCATAGTGGTTATAACAATACAATTCTTCGTAACCAGATGAACCCTCTAAAAATTCTTTTTAGAAAATGCAGCAGATTTTTCTAGATCAAACATTATATTTTGAACAGTTTCTAAGTCCCAATCATCTGAATAGGTACTGGACGTAATTAAATCACTTAGTGAAATTTTAAATAAATGTGGAATGTTCAATTGTTCACTTGGACCGAAGATTTCATAATCTGTTTTGTCCCACACTATACCATCCTGTATAGGAACAGCTGTGATGTTCACTGATGACAAGTCTCTTGCTTCACGATGGGAAGATTTATGTGGTTTCAAAAGCACATTCACGTCTTTTCCTTCACTGTTCACATGGATGTATCTGCCATTCATAAGCATGCTTACTCTTGTTACCAAAGCTAGCCAGAGCAGGAAAACAAAAAGTCCAGATGTAATCCAGAATTCAATCCATGGAGAAACCAGATAAGTCTTTTTCAGAAAGTGAATAAAGTCTTGTACTTGCTGCTTGAGTTTTGATGATGCTGGCGTCGTTTCAGGTTCGCTTGGATCTTCTGAGAACGTATCAAAGTCAATGAAATAGCCAGAAGCAGTTCTGTCAATTGTTGGAATTGCATCAGGATTCGTTGAAATCACAGGAACCAGTTCTTCACGAGTCATGTTGGTGTAGACAGGTGTATTTGTACAAACTGTTATTTGGTTGTCAAGAGGGATGAGTTCCATAGCTTGGTTGCTTAGTCCTTCATTTGTTACAGCTGAATTCTTGATCGTGATCAGTCTTTCAGTCTGAACCTCTTGAATAGTAGCGAGAGGAGTGCGTCTGCTACTAGGTCGGAGTCCACGCATACTGTGGTTTGATCAGGTCGATTGACACAAATCTTTTCTCCTTTCTTCCAGCAAGGGGCGGCAGAAGTACTGTCCTTGTTCCTTGAACAGCTAGAACAGGTACCGGTTGTCTGTAAGAAGGTCCAAATTCCTTCTTGTCCGCTATTTTTTCTCTGACTAGATCCCCAACTTTTGGAATCCAGAAAGGCCTTGCTGGGACCGCCGATTTTTCCCCAGTGGTGGTTGGCTGTAGGGATATGTTGCTTTGTTTCGTTCTTAATTTGTTTAGATCCTGTAAAACAGCCAAACGATCTTTGATATCAAATGTTTTCATGTCCACCACTGTGCCTACGTGTTCTAAGTCTGGAACCCACATTCTTGTCCCAAATAGGACCTCATATGGTGTGACCCCCCCTAGAGAACTTCTTGGCAAATTGTTAAGTGAGCGCTGAACGCTAATGAGGTGTTTGACCCACCCGTCACCCGAGCCTAATACCCTAGCTGTTATAGACTGCTTTATGTCCCGGTTTTTCCTTTCCACAACAGAATTTCCCTCAGGATGGAATGGAGAGGAGTACCGCAATGCAACGCCCAGACTGGCCATGGCCTCCTTGTAAGCCCTAGAGCTAAACGCAGGACCCTGGTCAGAATGTAGCGTGCCTATTGCGTATGTGCCGATAAAGACTCGCAAATCTTTTATAACAGTTCGAGCGTCAGCCGAGCGCTGAGGCCATAACCATAGGAACCTAGATTCAGTATTTGCGGGAATGCCTTTGTCCAGTAGGACGCTGGCGATTAGATAGCCTAATGCTGTCTAACAGTGGTGTCTGCACTGGGCTGCCGCATTCACAACACGGTGTCTGGTGGCTCTCTCGCTGTAATTTACAGTCTAAGCAGTTGTTGATGAATATGTGAATGTGTGTATTCATTCCAGGCCACCAGTACATCTCTTTTAATGTCAAAATTGTTTTTGAGATCCCTTGATGTGACAGACCCTCCCCCAAATGTGTTTCATAAATCAAGGCTGCTCTTCGTTCCATGTTTGGAATTACCCTATCCCCCACTCCAGAGATTCGAGCAAAAGGAACGTTATTCGCATCAATTACATAAGAGTACTTGAGTGGAAACTTTTTTGGTAACGCTGCACTTCTGCCTTTGCTTGATGCATTGACAGCCAACATTATCTCACCGTCTATTTTTCTTTTCGAACGAGTGATCGCAGCTACGGAAGCCGTCTGAACAGCCCCCTTCGCGGCTTCGTCAGCCAATGAATTCCCTGCAACGTGAACGCCATCACGCTGATGACTCAGTGTGTGAATCACGTGAGCCTTTGGTAGTTCGTTTTTCAACTGAACTACTTGTTCCCAAAGCAGTTTGTGCTTAATTGTGCCACCTTTCGCATCTTTAAAACCATTTTCAAGCCAGGTTCGTATATAATCATTATACGACTGAACACAGTAAAAGGAATCGCACACTATCAGTGTGAGGAATTCTCGATCCGTACTCTCAAGTGCCAGTTTGAATGCCTGTAGTTCAGCTCGCTGAGCTGTACAATCACCTAGTGATTGAGTTTTTGTGACCATAGGTCTGAAGATGCCATTTCGCATGCGACCTTTAACGATAGCACACGCTGCACTGTAAGCTTGCTTACTCCCTGTTGCGGGCTGTGCGGATCCGTCAGTGTAAATTATGAATTCATACTGATCGAGAGGCAGAATCTCAGTGGGCAGAGGACATTCTTGTTCATATTGGAGAAATGCCTGTGTCTTTAAATCTGGATCAAAAACATATTCAACATCAGTTGCAGCAAGAGAATTAACCCACTGTATCCATCTCGGATGTAAAGCTTTAGCATTTGGAATGCTCGCTTTTGTGACTGCTTCTAAAGCCGGTACTGGGGTAACGACAATTATGCGTTTCCCTTGGGCTAAGGCTCTTTCTTTTGCTACAGCTGTTTGAACTACTGTCAGAATTTTTTCAGTTGAACTGAAGCGCATTTCCGCTTGTGTATACAAATGTGATTTGTATGCAATTGGTACTTTCTCACCCTCATTAAAGGTTAAGTAAGTGAATCCATATTGACCCGAAATTATTCGAATCACCAAATTTCTTTGACTTACGCGTGTTTGTAAGTGATTTGTTGCTAACATGTTAGCCTGGAGTGAACGCAAAATTTCTGTGTGTTCCTGTGTCCAATTTTTATTTGAAAAATCAGGTTTGATTAATGCGTAGAGAGGTTTAACCCTTTCTGCGTAGTTTAGAATGTATGTTCTTCCAAAATTTAGGAATCCCAGTATGGATTGTAAGTTTTTTTAGCGTTTTTGGAGGTTGGAGCAGCGCACATTTCTCTAGAAAGTTAGCTGCCAAGCTCTTGCCTTCACTTGAAAGCTTATATCCCAAAAATAGGACATTGAGATGGGCAATTCGAGACTTTTTAAAGTTGAACTTGTAGCCCTCAGAGGCGAATCCCAGTATAATGGTGCTCACCCTGTTCAAGTGTCTTTCCAAGTCATCGTCTGTCAGATAGATGTCATCGACATAGGACAATGCCTCGTTGTCATAAATTTGTAGTAACTCCGTTACTCTCGCTGAGAATAAACCTGGGCTGTTCTTGAACCCTTGTGGGAGTCGACAAAAGTGACGCTGGGTCCCCATTTTGGAGAATGCCGTTAAGTACCTGCTTTCAGGTGCTATATTTTGACAAAAGAAACCGTTTGAGATGTCTAATGTTGTTTTGTATTTTTTACGCACAATGTTATTCATTAATGCTGTGCTGTGTGCATTCTGCACTGCAAAAGTTTTAGAACAAGTGTTTAAATGTCTGTAGTCCAAAACTAGACGATATGTATTGTCTGGTTTGGAGACAGGAAACAAAGGATTGTTCATGGAGGAGGTGCATGTTTCAATCACCCCTTGGTATTCAAGTTGATCTAAGATCTCCCTGACCTGTTTTTTAGCTTCTTGCTTAATAGGATACTGCCTCTGTGCAGTTGGTTCATGTTTCAGATTTATTTTATGGTGAGGTGAGTCTTCATCCCATCCTACATGATTTTTATATAATGCTGGAGCCTGGGCCACTGCCCATTTTCTGGCATATGTATATTTTAAGTGAATTGGTATGTGATTGGAGAAGGCAGGCATAATCATGTCCTCGCCGTGTGGGCACTCCCTGACAAATTGTGGTGGCCAGTCTTTTTCTGCTAGAAGTATGTCATAACCCTTTGATAGTTTTTCCCAAAAAAGTGTTTTAACCTGTCTAGGTTTGTCTCCCTCCATCCGGAGTGTTATTTCATATAACCTTTGTGGAGTACTAACCCTGGTGTCTACAGTCTCTACTGTAATGTACTCATTCAAGTCCACTATCTCCAGAAGTTCCATCAGGTTCTGGCGAGCTATTGTGACTTCTGCTGCACTGTCCAGCATTGTCTGAGCCCATTCTCCGTTCCTGAGTTGAGTTCTCAGAATTCTCGGCATGTCTTACTATTAGACCTGCTACTTTCTTTTTGGAGAATTGAGGTTTAGTTTTAATTTTTGTTGCGTGCCTGTCGTCTTTCGATTTCACGCGTTCTTCTCTATGTTCTGTTCGTCCTCTTCTTTCCGAAGTCTGTGATGAGTCCTGAAAGGGACGAGAGGAACGTGTATCATTATCTTGATACCTATCAGGTTTTCTCAAATTATCCCTATTCCTGAGGTTGTACCTCCTTTCAGAGGGCTCCTTTTGAGGAGACCTACCTCGGGATTGAGATCTTTTCTCATTTGAATTTTGTTTATTAGACTCCCACTAGTTTTGGTTTAGCTGGTCTGCCACCCAAACTATCTCTGCCTAATTCTGCATAAGATTGTTCTATAATTCTGGGTAGCTCTGTTTGATGTTCTGTAACATCAAATTCCCTTAGTTTTTGTCGGATCGCCACTGCTGCTGCCTCCCCTTTAATATTTGATAATATTATTGTTGAGACCTGGTCGAAATTTTTCAGTAATTTCATACCTAAATTTAAAGCAGGCTCTGCCCCGTATTCGTTTTGAATTTGTTTTAGGACATCAGGTATTACCGCAATTGACGGAATGCCGTGTGTTTTAGTGTAGATGGCAGCAAAGACTGAGCCCCAAGTGGTGCAGTCTTCCAGTTGTGGTGTGATCCCCATTGGTAAACTAATGGTTAGGATTCTGTGTTTCTCATGCGGGCTAGTATTTGGAAATACTGCTTCGATTTGAGTAATTTTTTGAGCTATCCAAAATGGAATTTGCTCCCGCTTAGTGGGCATTTTACCCATGACTGCGTATAGAGTCTGTGCTGTAATTTTTAATGTACTCCCCTGTGGAGGAGTATGATTTGGAACTGTTAATGGTGGTTGGACTGTGAAAGTCCGCATGACATATTGAACCAATTGTCTGTAGATTTTTATTAACTCTGTGAGTTGATTAAGTATTTCCTCGTCTGACATTATTTCAATGTCTGGATGAGGTGTGTAGCCGGCTAAAATCGGCCAAGTTGCTCCTGGTCTACCTAGTGGACCGAGCCTGGTTATATTTTTGTTATGTTTTAGGGCGTCTTTAAACCAGAGCTGATGCTCCTGGTATGTTAATGGAATCTCAATATCCTCGAAAGGAATGTATTCCTCTGGTGGTTCATCTTCTTTGTAGAAGTGAAACAAGTGTGTTACTGGATTGGATTCAGGAAGAATTACCCATGAATAGAATACCTCTGTCTGAAAGGATTCATGTGCCTCAATCACGAAAACTGCTCTACCTCCTCTCGGTGGTAGGCCATGTTTTATAAGTTTTAGAGTAATGGCTCTTCTTAAGTTTGGAGCGATGTCAATGACACCCTCCTCGGTTTCATTTAAACCTGTGTTGTTAAAAAGTGCTGCTTGGGCTGCATCAGCCGCAGCTCCACCGTTTCCGGCGGGATTGTCCCCGTTTAAGGACATTTTGTTTTATGAAAAATGTAGAACAAATTTCAAGGAAACAAAGATAAGGTGCACAATATTGTGGAACACTGTATCCTTCAACGTTAAGCAAACCAAACAGCTAATATATAGGGGTCTTCCCTATGTAGCCATGGCGGATACTATCCCTGCCCACTCCAGACGTCTTTTGGAGTATATGGGTAGGGGTCTCTGAGAGAGAAAAGAATATATGCACAGCTGAGTTACTCAGTCTCTAACGTTGAATTACTGCCTTACCAAACGTTGGGCGCCATGTAGTGTAGCTCCTATTTCCCTAATAGGCTCTGCGCATTGGAATAATATATCCTATAGGTTTGACATAGGACTAAGGTCGGTATGTCCCTATCGAGTATATTAAACTTAATTACTTGTGCCAGCTAGCTCAGAGGCCACTAGAAACTTCTTGACAACAAGAAGGGATTAGTTTCTGGCAGCCGCAAAACATGACCACTGTGTTTCCCTTACAGAATCAGGACGTGTCCCAGAGTCGTAGAAACAATAGATAACTATTTCACTCAGCTCAGTTGTGCATGATTCAGTTATTCTCAAAGTCACACAGAAATAACAGACGGGCGTTTCAATAAAAAGGTTTATTGAACAGTCTTGTTTCTGTTGTAAGTTAGATGTGCTGTTACGATCACAAGACAGTATGCGAGATAAATAATGTACAAGGTGAGCAGTAGAAATAAATAATACTGCGTTAGCATTATCTTTTCAGCATATATGCATTTACATAAAATGACACAGCCTAAAAATGCGAGTACTCATACGATGCGTTTCTATCCTAGTTCTACCCAGTGTGCCTAACCTTTCCTAGGTGTAGGGAAAAGTAGAAGTAGGTGCTGTATTCCTGACTAGAGTATACTAAGAGTAAGTTACACCTAGTATGCCAAGAGTCTAGTATGCCAAGAGTCCCTCTAGGTTCTAGTCTGCTCCATACCTGAAGAATGAGAGAGGTAGGAATCTCTATCCGGACTCGAACTCCAACACCCCGCAAGGGAAGTTAGATCACTGGAAGCTGGACTCTCTGCGTGCGGGAATGACAGTGTCTTCTCAGTGCGTCCGGCCGGGAATCGGGGTCCTCTGAAGTCGAGGTCTCCTCTGATTTACAGGGGTTTGGGAAGGTATATTTATACCTGAAAATGTTAGCATTGACGTGAGTTGGGTAGCGAAAGACGTCATGAATGAATCCCTTAAGGAATAGAGGTTCATGCATAATGTATGAGTCCTTGAAGAAATCAATAGTCCTGGGCAAGGGAAACTCCCGCAGCCTGAGGGTCTGTTTTTTCATGGACTCGTTGAGACGCTAGGGTGGACGGATGTCGGAATCCATGCCTGTATTTGGTATGCATGGTTTATGCCTAAATAAGGTCTGGGATTTTATGCCTATATAAGGGCAGGTTGGATTGTGCCTATATAAGGACATGATTCTAGAAAGCCCGTTTATGGACACCCAATAAAGTACACAACAGTACTGGACATCCTCTAGTGATGGAGTTAATTAAGAGGAGGACGTACTCGGCCCATTTGTCCGGGTCAGCTAAAAACAGATCGCCTGGAAGGCCGTCCGGTCCCGGGGCCTTAGCAGGCACCAGCCTACTTATAGCCACCTTAACTTCCTTTAGCGTGAAGGGGCCACCATCGACAGGCCTTAAATGGGTCGGAGGGTCACCATCTATGATTCTATTATTAGTACTGGAATTAGATGGGGGATGGCCGTCTGCACTTGTGTAGCTAGGCCCAGAATAAAGGTCGCCAAAATGATCACTCCAAGTTTTAGGAGTAATATGATTGGGGATTTGATCTGCTTCTGCCCTATTTGTCCTCCTGACCAGTGTCCAGAACAAATTTGTGTCCCTTGCTAGACTTGCACATTTTAACTCTTGCCATCTAGTTTCATCCCAGTTTAATTTAGCCCTTCGCTGCGCCTCTCTGTATTCTTTCCTAGCCAGGGCGATGGCTGTGCCCTTCTTTGATCTAATAGCTGCTGCTAAGGCCTTCCTTTTAAGTCTACACTCTTTATTGTACCATGATTGGGCTTTCCCTTTGTGTGATGCAGGGCGAATGGGTCTAGTTGATGCTTGGAAGTAGGTGCTGATCTCCTTGATAGTACGGGTATATATGGAAAGGGCATTAGAAGGGTCCTCTATTGTCCCCTCACTTAGCTCGTTAGTTTTATTATATAATATTTGTCTAATGGCCTCTAATTTTGTGTCTTGTAAGGCAACATTATGCCATTTTAGTGCTCTTCTAGAATTTGAAGGTATCACCTCTTTGGTTACGCAGTGCATGTGGATGGTCGATGCGGGGCATGCGAATGCCCAGGGGGATCTTAGTGACATACATAGGGGGTTGTGATCGCTGTCTAATGTACTCCCCACTACCATGTCTAAAACATGTCCCCAAAATCCAACATCTACTAAAATATAGTCGATGCGGGATGGGCAGGATGTTTTATTGTATGTAAAAGCTCCCTGCAAATCTGATTTAGTCCTACCGTTAACTGCTCTTAGGCCATACTCCACGGTGAGTGCATTTAGTTGGATGGCCCTTTGCGTCCATCTTTTCACCGGGGGTAAAGTTAGTGGGGGGATGCCCCATTTTCTGTCTTCCTCCTCTGTCCCTATTAAGTCTTCGATGCTAAGGGGCTCAAAAGTACTATTTAAATCGCCTGCCACCACTACCCTGGACTCGGGTAGACAACTTGTCAAGCCTTGTTCAAGCAATGTAATAATAGGTGAGGCTTTGCCCCCAGCTATTCCCCTTATATAGACATTAAATAAGTCCATTTGTTCCCTCCCTCTTTGTCCCTTAATTGTAAGCCTCATGATGTCTGGAGACGAGGCTTGGTGATTTATTATTCTAAGGTTTAGGGCAATTTTGACCCACACAATCAACCCTCCAGAGGGACGACCCTTCCCTGCAGTGGTAGCTGGGATGTGATAACAGCTATAGCCAGATTTGTGTAATGGGACCAAGCTCCATGTTTCCTGGAAGCTGCATATGTCATAGCCCTCTATTAACTCATTCCAATTTGGTAACGAAAGTTTGTTGAGAAGGCCAGCAATATTCCAGGAAATAATTTTTAGCTGGTTTGGGGAAGCTAGATCTCGGGCTAAAGCTGTAATAGATTCTGGGGAATGGATTAGACCAGTTGTAGGCAGCTGTTCGGCCACTGGGGAGGGGGCCTGAATCATGCTCGCATTGATGGTTACATTTTGTAGTCAGTCATTACAATCTAATGAAGAGGAACCTGTGCTTGGCCCTGCCCGTTGTCTATCGTTTGGCCTAAGAGGGGATCGTCTTAGCTGTATTGCTGAGGAATCAGGGGAAGAAGTGCGAAACTCGAGAAGAATTAGGTTTTCTGCCAAGTCTGCTTTACTCAAGGTAAGCTCAATATAGTCCCGTAAGTGTGTATGTGTTAAACACCTTCTGGCTCTAAGGATGTCCTCACGGATAAGTGAGCGACATCCCCTAACCTGCCGAATCCAATGAATTGATTTGTTAAATAATGATTCCTCACTCTCATAACTAGCCCCATTGTGTAGCTTAGGAACATTAACCATATAAACTTTATGTCCTGCAAAATCCAGGGGTTGCGACAAATAAGTCTTTTTTGATGCGTTAACGGGCATTGGGTGCATTACGAGTGGTGTACTTAGAGGAAAGATGCGATGTTCGGGGTTGTGCATGGGGGCTACATCTCGGGGATGCTGTTTTTGGCCTTTAAGCTTCCCATGGTGGATAATGGGAGTGGGAGAACATCGTTATGTGTTGGAGAAGGAGGAGCAGATAATCTACCCCCTACTCGATGTCTTTCATGCTCAGAGGAGAGATGAGGTCTCGTAACCAGTAAGGGCTGTTCACCCTCTGTAAATGAGGGCGCTTTCTGGTTACTTAGGGTGTTGCTAAAAGCTAGTGTTTTAACTGTATTCACTAGGACGTCTATCCTGGTTCTCATATCCCCAATTTCCTGCCTGAGAGAGGCGACAAGTTGGTAAAGAGCTAGCATTGACGGTGCCGTCTCCTCAATACTCTCTGGTTGGATTGAAGACAAGGGGAGAGTAGTCTGTGTCAGTGGAGTATCGGCGATTTCTGCCAAGACAATAGACATTATTATTTTCCTTATGCTAAAGAACATGTCTGCAGAAACGATAGTCAACCCTGACATAAAGATAAAACTGCGCACCACGTAACCGCCTTTCACTACAGTCCCAACAAGAACATCGAGACATAACTCACCCTCACAGGATGTAATCATGCGACAGACTTCATAATCGCTTCAAGATCACCGCATATTAATGTTTTTCCAAGCAATGCAAGGAAGTAAGCCAGCAGAATAAAGGGGAAATAAAAAATCCTAGTTTGAAACTGTAGGAGAGTAGGATCTGCCTCTTATGTTGCCCCCACTTTTTTTCTGATGTTTACACTGGTTTCTGGCTATAGTCGGGCTGGGTCCCTGCTAATCAGGGCCCCAGCCTCTCTGTTCTCTCTAAACGACTTGGAGTGCACTCTAGGTGCACTAGTGATTGGATACTGTGGTACCTTATGAGTCCCTAGTATATGGTACCTTAGGTGCCAAGGGCATAGGTACTTCACAGGCCTACCAGGGGCTGAAGCATGTATTATGCCACCCCTGGGAAGCAGACTAAATCTGACACCACAGGTCTGCTACTGCAGCCTGGGTAAGGTGGTGCATGCACCCCTTACTGTGGTATGGGCTACCTATACCACTACATACATACACACATACAAACCTATAAGTCACTCCTATGGCAGGCCTTATCAATCCTGAAGGCAGAGTGCTTGGTTCTTATGTGGGAGGGTGTCCCTGCGTGAGCAGAGCCCCTCTGCAGCGTTCAGAGACCCTTCTCTGATGCTGTTTGTAGTGCAGCCTGACCATATACTCTTAAGCGCATTATAACCTTGCGTTAAATGCTAACTTTGGGATGGCTGCACGGAAACATGTCGTGTTTGGTGTCAAACATCTTGGAATACTACCCCCCCGCCAGTTCTGGCGGCGGGGGTAGCATTCCACCCTTCTAGAGGGAGAGACATGTACACACCGGCATACCCGGTACTGACTTTCCAGAGCCCTGGCATCACAAAATGGATGCCGCTAGTCACAGACACTGGGCTGCCCTCCTGCTGATGACCGAAACTCACAGTGGAGGAAGCCCAACAATAGATATCCTGTCGCAAGGGGTGTGACCACCTCCCAGACAGGGTTTAGTGTATTGGGGCTGGGTGGGTGCACTCTTAGAGTGCTTTGAAGTCCTGCACTGGGGGAGCAGAAGGCTCCCCTGTGAATACCCCAGTTCAAACCGGCTCAGGGGCTACCTGCCCCTGCTCTGGCGCGAAACTGGACAAAGGGAAGTGGGTGTAGCCACCCACTCCCCTGACCCTCCCATAGGTGGGGTCATAGAGCTAGTCCCTCCCTTCTTTTTAGTATAAGAGGGGGAACCTGTGCATTGCAACCCAGATCTCCCTGGACGACGCTCTACAGAAGAATCCTGGACCTTCGACGTTCCACTACCTTTGGAAGACTGAAGAATCTCCCTTGGAGTCAAGGAGTGACTCCCCTGCTTGGCAGGCACCAAAAATGACAACGACGGTCGCAAACTATGCCGCTCCCGCCGGAGCCCGAAGTCCCTGCAGCCCAGGAAGAGGATTTCCTGACTTCTCCAAGGCCATCGTGAGTCCCCAGCGACGCTGAGGCAAGTGGACCCCACGAGCGACGAGGAACCGCAGCCCCTGGGTACCGTTCACTATTGTCGAGTGCAACCCCTTCACGACGTTCTACGAACTTGTGCTTTGGACCGCGTGTGGTCCCAGCCTCTAGCAGAGACCCCTCCCGAATTCAGAGGCCTACACGGTCCCGAGTGACCGTGGGCCCCTGTTGAGTGGATCCTCCCGAGGTGTCTTCGCGATCCCTTGCCAGCCAGCTTGTGGGTCCCCAGAAGACTTTCCAATGAAACCAAAGGGCTCCCCTTGTTGCTCCAGGCCTGCCCTGACCTACCCTTGCTGGGTGAGTCCCCCAGACCTTGCTGGTCTGCACCATTGACTTTTCCTCATCACCACGAGACTTGCGGCTACCAAGGCTTGTTGGCTCCAATCGAGTCGCCAACACCTCAGTAAGCTGCAGACTTTGTGGAACACACCGAATCCAGCTCCTGGTCATCATCGACGATGCCTGGACCACGTGGTCGAAGAGTCAAGACACCCATGAACGACCCGAAGCTGTCGACGACGGTGGGCATTCATCTTCCTTGCCCAGAGTCACTGCCAAGTGACTGTGAACACTGTCCCCTCTGCTTTCAGGTCTTCCTCCTTCCGAATCCAGGCTTGGATTCCAACGGACACTTCTTCTGTCGTCGCAAGCAGCAAGTCTTCATTGGTTCCCATTGAAAACGACGCTGCGACCCGACACCAAAGGACACCTATGCACCCGGCTCCCCTGGGTGAGGTAACTTCAGCACTATGGTGCTCCTGTGGGTGTGGGCCCTAGAACTACTTACCCTGTAAGTGGCTTGCTTGTAGCTACCCTAGAAGTGCCCTAAAACTCCTATTTTCCCTGTGCGATTATCGCACTGGCTCGTACAGGGCTCGCGTCTGTGTTAGACACATCGCGTCCAACTCCCGTGTAACTCTATCAGTATCCGCGTCCTTCGACTCGTACTGACCGATCGGTGTGTTCGCCTCGAACACGCCAGGGACCTGTAACATTGATAACTCAATCGCGTTCTCTCGCATAGACTCGTACAGGACTCGCACCAGTGTCTAAACACCGCGTCCGTCCCCTGTGGGTCTCCTACAACTACCTGGGGTGGTTCTTTGGGGTCCCTCGATTCTAAATGCTCTAGACCATGGTCTAGCCAAGATAAGATTGTGATATTTACTTGTGCTAACTTATTTTGATAAAACATTGACTTGTACATATGTTCCTGGCTTCTAATCTCATAAAGAGATTAGTAGAGAATTGTTTATTAATAAATACATATATATTTGATATATGTACCTGTGTGGTGTCTTTTCATTTGGTGATTCAAGAGATTGTGTGGTAAAACAAGCTGCTTTACATTCCTCCAAGACTTAGCCTGAAGGCTGCTCTCCACAGCTACCACTAGGATAGCTTTCTATAAAGGTTGTCTTAAACCTACCTACCATAAGAGTCGAATTGGACTGGTGCAAGGTGTCCACTTCAATTAGTGAACAGCATATACCAGGCCAACTTCTCACATTGGTGGCAGCGTGTGGGATTCCAGCTTGCTATTGTTTTACCAGAAAATCTCTATTTGAATTACTAACTGAAAACCACTATAGGTACTCAAGGTACATATAAAGTCAAGCTTAGTATCAATAAGTTCTACTGAACTTAGAGCTGTGTGCCAAGGGATAGCACACCCTTTCTACAGCTCAAGCTAGGACCAGTAGGCCACAAACTAGTGTAGGTAGTACAACACTGCACAACACTAGAATGTCCTTAAGGGATGGACCCAGTGGATCCACCCAGCTTCAGTATAAGGACATGACTTTCTTTGACTTGAAAGCCATGTGTGCTGAGAGGCACCTGAAGATAGGACAGAGTCCCTCCACACTACACCTGATAGATCTGCTGACAGCAGATGATCTTAGATTAGCTCTAGGAGCTAATGGGTCTGAATCAGGGGGTGGGTCAATTACAGTGTCTGGGTCAGATGATGAACATCAAGTTGACCAAGACTCTGTGATTGTAGGGCCAGGCCCCAAGGGGTCTGAAAAGGACAGAGGAATTCTCCCTAAGAGAACTGACACAGTGGAGGAGAGGCATAGGTCCCTTTCTAGGGACTCTGACCGCTCCTATCACTCTGGCAGAGAATTTGTCCAGCAGAGGAACTCCTACTTCCCAAGAAGAGAGACCTCCTCTGAAAGACTGTGCAAACTGCTGCAATATGAGGAAGCAAGATTTGCCCTCAAAACCAAGCAGTTGGCATTAGATAGAGAAGCCTTTGAGCTCCAGAGAGCTTCTAGAAAAGAGGGGTTAGAACCCCTTGGTGGCAGCAGCAGTGTCCCTAGAGGCAGAGAATATATTCCAGACCATAGGAACCTGAGCAAGGTTGTTCCTCCCTACCAGAGTGGGGATGATATCCATAAGTGGATAACTGCTATGGAAAGGGCCTGTAGAGTACAACAGGTCCCCCAAAAGCAGTGGGCAGCAATCTTGTGGCTCTCCTTTTCAGATAAAGGAAGAGACAAGCTCCTCACTGTTAGAGAAGAGGATGCTGATGACTATGAAGTCCTGAAGAGTGCACTGATCGATGGGTTTGGCTTAACCACTGAGCAGTACAGGTTGAAGTTCAGAGACACCCAGAAGGCACAGACTCAGGACTGGACTGACTTTGTAGATTGTGCAACCAAGGCTCTGGAGGGTTGGCTGGTTGGCAGAAGGGTTACTGATTTCAAGGGATTGTATAATCTAATGATGAGAGAACAGATCCTTAATAATTGCCAGAACCAGTTGTTGCATCAATACCTGGTGGACTCAGATCTGACCTCTCCCCAAGAATTGGGAAAGAAGGCAGACAAGTGGGTCAGAACCAGGGTGAGGCAGAAACCCCAGAACCAAGGGGGTGACACCAAGAAGCAGGATTCTAAGGGCTCTGAGAAAGGTGGGGATAAGTCAACAGACCAGAAGTCTTCACAAGGGCCCCAAAAATCTGCATCTGGTGGGGAGTCACAATCCAACAAGGGAAAAGGCCAAAAGAAGCCCTGGTGCAAATTCTGTAAACAGAAAGGGCACTGGACTTCTGACTGTAACAAGTCCAAAGACCAAACCACCACCACTCCTGCCCCTAAGGCAACTGTTCCCCCTAGTCCAGCTACTGGTGGAGGTGGTACACAGAAGAAGGGTGTAGTAGGGTTGACCCTGGGTTCTGAAGTGGACACTGACCTAGTCAGAGTACCCACTCAGGCAATGCTGATTTGTGATGGAGACATTGACATGTCCTTCCTAGTAAGCCCCAGTAATCTGGGCAAATACAAACAGCAGCCTGTAATAAATGGCAAACAGGCTTTGGCATTTAGGGACACAGGTGCTAGTGTCACCATGGTGGCAGAGGATCTTGTGGACCCTGGACAGATCATCCTGGGCGAAATGTACCAGGTGACCAATGCAAGCAATGTCAGGACCAACCATAGTCTGGCAGTTGTGAATTTCTCCTGGGGAGGGGTAACTGGCCTCAAGAAGGTTGTAGTCAGTGCAGACCTCCCTGTAGAATGTCTATTGGGCAATGATCTAGAAACTTCAGCCTGGTCTGAAGTAGAGTTATGGACTCATGCTGAGATGTTGGGCATCCCTGCAGAGGTATTTGCTGTGACCAGGTCACAAGCCAAAATGCATGACACTGAATCAGCTCTGGATCCTGAAATTATGGACCAGATGCTTCCCAAGAGGAGGAGCAGTAGGGTTAAGGCAGTGCCTTCCCCTCTGTCTCAGATCACAGATTCCCCTCCCCAGGGAGGAGGAGCAGACCCTGAAGAAGGAACTGCCCCAGAGGAACTTGAGCCTGATCAGGTTGAGTTCTTGGGGGCAGGGGGCCCTTCTAGGGAAGATCTGAGTAAGGAGCAAAAGTGCTGCCCCTCTCTTGAACCCCTCAGACAGCAGGCTGCTGCTGAGGCTGCTGGGAGTGCTAGTGGGTCCCATAAAGTTTATTGGGATGAGGGACTCCTATATTCTGAAGGTAGAGATCCAGCCCCTGGAGCCACCAGGAGGTTGGTAATACCTCAGAAGTTTAGGGGTTCCTCTTGACCCTAGCACATGACATCCCTTTAGAAGGTCACTTGGGCCAAAACAAGACCTGGGACAGGCTTGTTCCACATTTTCATTGGCCACATATGTCAGAGGACACAAAGGAGTTTTGTCGCTCCTGTGTCACATGCCAAGCCAGTGGCAAGGCAGGTGGCACCACAAAGGCCCCCCTGATACCACTACCTGTGGTGGGGGTACCCTTTGAAAGGGTAGGGATTGACATTGTTGGTCCCCTAGACCCTCAAACTGCATCTGGGCACAGATTTATCCTGGTGGTAGTGGATCATGCCACCAGGTACCCAGAGGCAATTCCTCTGAGGACCACCACAGCCCCTGTGGTGGCAAGAGCCCTCATTGGAGTTTTCTCCAGAGTGGGTTTCCCAAAGGAGGTCATCTCTGACAGAGGTACCAACTTCATGTCAGGATATTTGAAAGCAATGTGGAAGGAGTGTGGTGTGACTTATAAGTTCACCACCCCTATCACCCACAATGCAATGGTTTGGTTGAACGCTTCAACAAAACCCTGAAGGGAATGATTAAAGGACTCCCAGAGAAGCTTAGGCGGAAATGGGACCTTCTTCTTCCCTGCCTGTTGTTTGCCTACAGAGAGGTTCCACAGAAGGGGGTTGGTTACAGCCCATTTGAGCTTCTGTTTGGGCATCCTGTAAGAGGTCCATTGTGTTTGGGCAAAGAGGGCTGGGAGTTACCTCTCAAGCCCCCCAAACAGGATGTGATGGACTATGTACTTGGTCTCCGCACCAGGATGGCTGAATACATGAAAAAGGCAACCAAAAACCTGGAGGCCAGCCAAGAATTACAAAAAGCTTGGCATGACCGAAAGGCTGTGCTGACTGTGTACCAGCCAGGACAGAAAGTGTGGGTGTTGGAGCCTGTGGCCCCAGCAGCCCTCCAAGACAAGTGGAGTGGCCCCCATACAATAGTTGAACAAAAGGGAGAAGTCACCTATCTGGTGAATCTTGGAACTCCCAGGAGCCCCCTAAGGGTGCTCCATGTCAACAGATTGAAGCCATATGTTGACAGGGCTGACATGGGCTTGCTCATGGCAACTGATGAGGACCAGGAGGAGGAGAGTGACCCTCTCCCTGACCTTCTCTCACAGAACCCTGATGATGGGTCAGTAGATGGTGTTGCTTTAGCAAGCAGCCTCACTGACCATCAGCAAACTGAGTGCAGGCAGGTTCTGCAACAGTACAGACATATGTTTAGCCTGACCCCTAGTCAGACTACCTGGTGCACCCATGAGGTGGACACTGGGGACAGTCTGCCTGTCAAGAGTAAAATCTACAGGCAACCTGACCATGTCAGGGACTGTTTCAGGACTGAAGTCCAGAAAATGTTGGAGTTAGGTGTGATTGAGCCTTCAGATAGCCCATGGGCTAGCCCAGTAGTCCTAGTACCCAAGCCTCATACTCAGGGTGGTAAGAAAGAAATGAGGTTTTGTGTAGACTACAGAGGCCTCAATGCAGTCACTAGGACTGATGCCTATCCCATACCAAGGGCAGATGAGCTGATTGATACTTTGGCCTCAGCCAAGTATCTAAGTACATTTGACCTAACAGCTGGCTACTGGCAGATCAGATTAGCTGATGAAGCAAAAGCCAAAACAGCATTTTCGACCCCTGGTGGGCACTACCACTTTGTGGTGATGCCCTTTGGATTGAAAAATGCGCCTGCCACTTTTCAGAGGTTGGTGAATAAAGTTCTGGCAGGGATGGAAACTTATTGCTCAGCTTATCTAGATGATATTGCTGTCTTTAGTTCCTCCTGGCAGGATCACCTGGTCCACCTCAGGAATGTGTTGGAGGCCCTGCAGAAAGCAGGCCTCACTATCAAGGCCACTAAGTGCCAGATAGGGCATAGTCAGGTTGTGTACCTGGGCCACCTTGTAGGTGGAGGCCAGGTTCAGCCTTTACAGAGCAAAATCCAAACCATAATGGAATGGGTTGCTCCCACCACCCAGACACAGGTGAGAGCCTTCTTAGGCTTGACTGGGTACTATAGGAGGTTTGTAAAGGGATATGGATCTATAGTGACCCCCTTGAATGATCTAACCTCAAAGAAAATGCCAAAAAAGGTTCAGTGGACAGCTAGCTGTCAGAAGGCATTTGAAGACCTAAAGCAGGCCATGTGCACTGCCCCCATCTTACAGAGTCCAGACTACACCAAAAAGTTCATTGTCCAAACAGATGCTTCTGAGCTGGGTGTGGGAGCTGTACTGTCTCAACTGAATGATGAAGGTCAAGATCAGCCAGTAGCTTTCATTAGCAGAAGGCTGACCCCTAGAGAGAAACGTTGGTCAGCTATAGAGAGGAGGCCTTTGCTGTGGTGTGGGCCCTGAAGAAGCTGAGGCCATATTTGTTTGGCACTCACTTCATAGTTCAGACCGACCACAAGCCCCTCCTATGGCTTAAACAAATGAAAGGAGAAAACCCAAAACTTTTGAGGTGGTCCATTTCCCTACAGGGGATGGACTATACAGTGGAGCATAGACCTGGGACCCAACATGCCAATGCAGATGGACTCTCAAGGTATTTCCACTTAGAGCACGAAGACTTAACTGGTCAAGGTTAGTTTAGTGTCCCTGCGTTTGGGGGGGTTGTGTAGGAGAGTAGGATCTGCCTCTTATGTTGCCCCCACTTTTTTCTGATGTTTACACTGGTTTCTGGCTATAGTCGGGCTGGGTCCCTGCTAATCAGGGCCCCAGCCTCTCTGTTCTCTCTAAACGACTTGGAGTGCACTCTAGGTGCACTAGTGATTGGATACTGTGGTACCTTATGAGTCCCTAGTATATGGTACCTTAGGTGCCAAGGGCATAGGTACTTCACAGGCCTACCAGGGGCTGAAGCATGTATTATGCCACCCCTGGGAAGCAGACTAAATCTGACACCACAGGTCTGCTACTGCAGCCTGGGTAAGGTGGTGCATGCACCCCTTACTGTGGTATGGGCTACCTATACCACTACATACATACACACATACAAACCTATAAGTCACTCCTATGGCAGGCCTTATCAATCCTGAAGGCAGAGTGCTTGGTTCTTATGTGGGAGGGTGTCCCTGCGTGAACAGAGCCCCTCTGCAGCGTTCAGAGACCCTTCTCTGATGCTGTTTGTAGTGCAGCCTGACCATATACTCTTAAGCGCATTATAACCTCGCGTTAAATGCTAACCTTGGGATGGCTGCACGGAAACATGTCGTGTTTGGTGTCAAACATCTTGGAATACTACCCCCCCGCCAGTTCTGGCGGCAGGGGTAGCATTCCACCGTTCTAGAGGGAGAGACATGTACACACCGGCCTAACCGGTAACTTCTTTCCAGAGCCCTGGCATCACAAGATGGATGCCACCAGTCACAGACACTGGGCTGCCCTCCTGCTGATGACCGAAACTCACAGTGGAGGAAGCCCAACAATAGATATCCTGTCGCAAGGGGTGTGACCACCTCCCAGACAGGGTTTAGTGTATTGGGGCTGGGTGGGTGCACTCTTAGAGTGCTTTGAAGTCCTGCACTGGGGGAGCAGAAGGCTCCCCTGTGCATACCCCAGTTCAAACCGGCTCAGGGGCTACCTGCCCCTGCTCTGGCGCGAAACTGGACAAAGGGAAGTGGGTGGAGCCACCCACTCCCCTGACCCTCCCATAGGTGGGGTCATAGAGCTAGTCCCTCCCTTCTTTTTAGTATAAGAGGGGGAACCTGTGCATTGCAACCCAGATCTCCCTGGACGACGCTCTACAGAAGAATCCTGGACCTTCGACGTTCCACTACCTTTGGAAGACTGAAGAATCTCCCTTGGAGTCAAGGAGTGACTCCCCTGCTTGGCAGGCACCAAAAATTACAACGACAGTCGCAAACTACACCGCTCCCGCCAGAGCCCGAAGTCCCTGCAGCCCAGGAAGAGGATTTCCTGACTTCTCCAAGGCCATCGTGAGTCCCCAGTGAAGCTGAGGCAAGTGGACCCCACGAGCGACGAGGAACCACAGCCCCTGGGTACCGTGCACTATTGTCGAGTGCTACCCCTTCACGACGTTCTACGAACTTGTGCTTTGGACCGCGTGTGGTCCCAACCTCTAGCAGAGATCCCTCCCGAATTCAGAGGCCTACACAGTCCCAAGTGACCGTGGGCCCCTGTTGAGTGGATCCTCCCGAGGCGTCTTCGCGATCCCTTGCCAGTCGGCTTGTGGGTCCCCAGAAGACTTTCCAACAAAACCAAAGGGCTCCCCTGATTGCTCCAGGCCTGCCTGACCTACCCTTGCTGGGTAAGTCCCCCAGACCTTGCTGGTCTGCACCATTGACTTTTCCTCATCACCACGAGACTTGCGGCTACCAAGGCTTGTTGGCTCCAATCGAGTCGCCGACACCTCAGTAAGCTGCAGACGTCGTGGAACACACCGAATCCAGCTCCTGGTCATCATC
Source organism: Calotriton arnoldi (assembly GCA_963921515.1). NCBI lineage: Eukaryota > Metazoa > Chordata > Amphibia > Caudata > Salamandridae > Calotriton > Calotriton arnoldi. The sequence goes on along the minus strand of CAWUFW010015410.1, from coordinate 298,492 downwards.
GACGCTGCCTGGACCACGTGGTCGAAGAGTCAAGACACCCGTGAACGACCCGAAGCTGTCGACGACGGTGGGCATTCATCTTCCTTGCCCAGAGTCACTGCCAAGTGACTGTGAACACTGTCCCCTCTGCTTTCAGGTCTTCCTCCTTCCGAATCCAGGCTTGGATTCCTACGGACACTTCTTCTGTCGTCGCAAGCAGCAAGTCTTCACTGGTTCCCATTGAAAACGACGCCGCGACCCGACACCAAAGGACACCTATGCACCCGGCTCCCCTGGGTGAGGTAACTTCAGCACTACGGTGCTCCTGTGGGTGTGGGCCCTAGAACTACTTACCCTGTAAGTGGCTTGCTTGTAGCTACCCTAGAAGTGCCCTAAAACTCCTATTTTCCCCGTGCGATTATCGCACTGGCTCGTACAGGGCTCGCGTCTGTGTTAGACACATCGCGTCCAACTCCCGTGTAACTCTATCAGTATCCGCGTCCTTCGACTCGTACTGACCGATCGGTGTGTTCGCCTCGAACACGCCAGGGACCTGTAACATTGATAACTCAATCGCGTTCTCTCTCATAGACTCATACAGGACTCGCACCAGTGTCTAAACACCGCGTCCGTCCCCTGTGGGTCTCCTACAACTACCTGGGGTGGTTCTTTGGGGTCCCTCGATTCTAAATGCTCTAGACCACGGTCTAGCCAAGATAAGATTGTGATATTTACTTGTGCTAACTTATTTTGATAAAACATTGACTTGTACATATGTTCCTGGCTTCTAATCTCATAAAGAGATTAGTAGAGAGTTGTTTATTAATAAATACATATATATTTGATATATATACCTGTGTGGTGTCTTTTCATTTGGTGATTCAAGAGATTGTGTGGTAAAACAAGCTGCTTTACATTCCTCCAAGACTTAGCCTGAAGGCTGCTCTCCACAGCTACCACTAGGATAGCTTTCTATAAAGGTTGTCTTAAACCTACCTACCATAAGAGTCGAATTGGACTGGTGCAAGGTGTCCACTTTAATTAGTGAACAGCATATACCAGGCCAACTTCTCACAGAAACATAAAATCTGTGCTTGCCCTAACTTGCCCCATTTGCATATATACATTTTTTAAATACTACAGGAGACCTCAGGCGCTGTCCGTCATTAAGGGAGGAAGGGTTCCGCAGTCACTCCCTTTTTAAGCAGGATAGGTGTATGTCAGGCTGAGCAAAGGTCAGTCTCACAGGCACTCATCATGTTCGAGTCAAGCAGCCTGGCGCTTTAAATGCCCTAATTCGCAGGCTCCTGGCAACCTGAGCCAAGCTTTGCCCATTAAAGATTTCATAGCTAGTGCGTGGCCTAGCATCAGCCAGGCAAATTTTTCTAACTGCAGTTCGATTAACCACAGCACAGAAAGAAAATTGCCAGTGGAGGAGCCAGTGTGTCATGGGTCCTAGTGTAAGGAAGAAAATAGGCACCCTGGTTGTTGTTTGATTTGAAAAATGCAACAAGACATCAGGGTTCAGTGGGCCCCTCAGGCCACCGCACCTGCAGCACCAATTAAAGCTAAACCCCTATAAATTGCACATAATTCGGTGAATCCAGGCATTCTCTCAATAAAATAAATGGCAGAGAATGTAATTATATTCCTCAAGGTTGCAACATAGATAGATAAACAGAGAAGAAAACATTTTAATAATAACTTCTATCACATATGCATTGAAAGGCAACCTGCTGCAGTCAAGAAATAAGCAGTGCCAATACATGCCCTTAGAAAACATCGGGTTAAGATGGCTGCCATGTTAATCATAACGCTTTCCCAAGCACAGCTCTGCTAATCAGGAGTTAGACTTGGGAATTTTAGTGCTTGGGACTGCGTCACTTCACTATAAGGCATTAATCACTCATTAATACGCTCCTGGCAGGACAACAAGACAGCTGTGTTTGTGATTGTGAGAAAGTGCCATCTTTCTTACATGGTATGCCCCCACTTTTTGCTGAATGGCTGATGTACTTTGACTGAGTGTGCCCTGGGCTCCTGCCAACCAGGTACCCAGGGCCTGTGTTCCTTCCCTAAAATTGCATTGATACCTACACCCAATTGACATCCCTGGCCACAGGTCAGCCCCTGGTAAATGGTACCATGGGTACCCAGGGCACTGTGACCAGGGAAGGCCCCTAAGGGCTGCAGCACTTGTTGTGCCACCCTTAGGGACCCTGCACCTTTACACACACACACTGCCTTTGCAGGCTGCGTGTCTTGGTGCAGAACAAAAGTGAAGAGTCGACATGGCTCACATCCCTGTGTGCCATGCCTACAAGCCACTGCCCTGGCCTAGGTCAGCCACCCCTCTAGCTGGGTGCACTATGCCAGTGGTGAGGGCATAGAGGCATGAGCCCTGTGCCCCTACAGTGCCCAAGTCCATTCTTGGGCATTGTAAGTGCAGTGCTGCCATTAAGAGTATATGGTGCTGGGAGTCTGTCATTACGAACTCCACAGCACCATAATGGCCCCACTGAAGACTAAGAAGTTTGGTATCAAACTTCTCAGCACATTAAACCCCCACTGATGCCAGTGTGGGATTTAATGTAAAACGCACTCCAGAGGGCATCTTAGAGATGCCCCCTGAAACCAACCCGACCTCCAGTGTCCGGACTGAGTGGCTGCCCAGGCTGCCACCACCAGACATGTTTCTGGACCCCTGGGTCGAGAGCCTCTGCTCTCAGGGGCCTGAAACAATGCACATCCCGGGACGAGGTGCCAAAGCCTCCTCCCCCAGGATGGGCAGGGGGAGCTTCAAAGGCCTGCCGCCTTTGGAGTTTCCCCAGACCATTTGCTGCTTCCAGCAAACTGGTCCCCACTGGTTCTACCCCCACTCCTGGCGGGAGAACCGGCGGGAAAACCAGAAGCAGGAAATGGGTTGTGCCCACCTCTGCCAACTCCACCCCTAAGGTGGGGGAGGCGAGGTGAAGCACAAGCTCGAGTCCCCGCCATCTTGAGGATGGGGGGACCTGGCCAACCAGGGACAGGCTCCTGTCCCCCTCCCACTGGAGAGGAACAGAATAGGGGTGTACCCACCCCAGGGAAGGGACCCATTGGTCCCTGCCCTTACCTACCTGTAACCACCCCTAAATTTAGTATTTAGGGGCTCCCTGAACCTTCCTTCCGCAGTTCCCAAATCCGAAAACAAGAAGAGAAGACGAAGCAAGAAGACCAGCCGTGCAGCTGCTAAAAAGGAGGCGACAACAACTGACTTGGCCCCAGCCCTACCGGCCTGTCGACCTCTGAACCTGCTCCTGCGGAATCCCGGCCTCAGCAACCTCACAAACCCCGGAGGACCTGACTTCTGTGCTACAGCCTTCGACCCAGGGACTCCCACGAGCAGTGGTACTGCTCAAAAGAAAACCTACCAAAGACCCGGCCCTGGCACGGAGCCGCGAAACCTGCACACTCTGCACCCGCCGAGTCCAGCCTGTGCCTGAGTGACCAAAGACCTCGAGGACGACCCCCGGCGATTCTGACCTGGAATCCAGTGGCCAAGGACCCTCCTCGACGACCCAGACGACGCCTGCAGCCTCAGGACAAGGGACCCCTCCAACCGCGACCAGCAGGGGTAAGATTTCCCGACCTCAAAAGACACCCCTGCACCCGGCGCCCCACGGCCCCCTGTGCCCAACTCCTGGGTGTCTACCTATCCTCCAAGACCCCAACTTACCTCCTGAAGTGTTGGTCGTCCCTGAAGAATCACCGTCCCCGAGCCTGCAGCCTTTCTTCACCTTTCACGACCTCTATTGTTTAACATTGAGCGCCCGACGGCTCAAAAGCACCCTGCACCCAGCCGCCCGAGTGCCCCTGGAAGTGCAACCTCTATCCTAACCTACTTCCCTACTTGCCCTGAGCAAGTGACCAGGAGCCCAGCTCCCACAGTCGCGTGGCCTGCTTGCCAGCAGCCACCAACCCGGGGCCCCCCGCCTGCCATAGGATAACATTGGGCCTTCTCACTCTGCACCCGGCCGCCCCTGTGCCGCTGAGGGTGTAAAAACTGTACTTACCTGATCCTGGGGGACCCCTGAGTCTTACCCAGAACCTTAACCCTGCCAGTCAAGTACTTACCCGAAATCCGATAACTCACTTTTCTTCCATAGGGTTCCATTGACTGATTTTCTGCGAAATTTCTTCTAAGTGTGGAGTTCTGAAACTTTAGAATATTCACCAAAAATCAACCGAGTCACGAAAACGAAAATACTCACCTAGTATTAGGAGGGGCCTCAGTGCTGGACCCGAGTGCCCAACACTGGCCCTAAAAAGTAATCGCAACGTTACTTACCGTTAACTCACTTTTCCTTCATAGGGATCCATTGACTGGTTTTCTGTGAAATTTCTTCTAAGTGTCGATTTCTGTATTTTACAAATATTCTTTAAAAATCGAACAAACTACAAAAACGTAATTACTTACCTGTTTTAAGTAAAGGTCCCAGTGCTGAACCTAGGAGTCCAGCACTGGATTACAAAAGTAACGTAAACATACTTTGCTTGCACACTGTATTTCCTTTCATAGGATAACATTGGTAATTTTATCCAGAAAAGTTTCTAAGTGTCAGCTTTTGAAATATAGTAATATTCTTCAAAAATCACTACAATAACCAAAACGCTTTTTCTTACCTGTTTACAGGAAGTGTCCCAGGACTGAATCCAGGATCCAGTCCTGTGGTTAGAAAAGTGCTCTGTAAAGTAATCAATTGTAATTAAGCATAATTTTCCATTGAGCTCAATGTTGCATTGAATTTGACCCTGTGTTGCCTCTTGCACCAACTGTGATTACCACTATCTAAAAAGTCTATTGCCTATCTGTAAGGTGAATAACCAAAGCATCTCATACTGAGAAAGTATATTTTGACCCTATTGTTGGTTCTAAAATAAAACAAGCATATATTTTTTTATATACAAACCATTGGCCTAGAGTTCAGTTCTTGAGTGTGTGGCTTCATTTGCTGACTGAGTGTGTACAACAAATGCTTTACACTGTCCTCTGATACTGCCTTACTGCTCGACCAAGCTACCACTTTGGAGAGTAAGGTTATATCTAACTTTAGCCTCTGTCAACCCTCTGGGGGACTGTGGACTCTGTACACCCTGAACCTTACTTGGGTACAGTATATACAGAGCCACTTTCCTACATTGGTGGATCAGCGGTGGGATACAAACTTGCATTTGTTGGACTACTTGGTTACCATCTGATCACACGACAGAACTCTTAAATTGCCTTTAGAATTCTGATTTTTTTAATTGGCATTTTTTTTTTACCAAATTACTAAAAGTCTTGTTAGGGCCTTGCTTAAGTCCCTGTAGCATCTTAGAAAATAAAAAGTCACTATAGCCAAGGTTAGAGGGGTTAGAATTTTTTTAAAAAAAATGTCTCAAGACAAGAACCCAGCTACTAGTGAAGATAATAATGACATACAGGAACTGGTTGAGGAGCTCGACCTCACCCCTTATCTTCATTTGTCTTTCAAAGAGATAAGGTCCTTATGCAAACTTAAAGATATACCAATGGGCCAGCATCCAACCAAACAAGGGCTCCAGGAGCTCCTGGCTGAGTATGCTAAAGCCCACCCCTCTGAGCATGGTGATGACCCAACAGAGGAGGAAAGGAATGAGGAGGATGGGGATGGTAACCCACCTCCATCACTTCCTAGGGAAGATAGGGTCCCTGCACCCTTAACTCCAAGAATAGACCTCTGGGGACCTAGGGGCCACCTAGGTGGTCCTGGTCCCAGAGAGGACACTGAGGATACCCTCAGTGAGGAGGACAACTTGTTAGCCAGGTTGGCCAAACGACTGGACCTAGAGACCAGACTCCTGGCTCTAGAGAAGGAAAGACAGGAGATGGGTTTAGCACCCATCAATGGTGGCAGCAATACTAAAAATAAGGATAGGGAGGAAACTTCTGAACCTAAAATCCCCAAAGGGATTGTCCCTAAGTTTGAGGAAGGTGATGACATCACCAAATGGTTCACAGCCTTTGAGAGGGCTTGTGAAATAAGAAGAGTAAAGAAACCTCTGTGGGGGCACTCCTGTGGGAACTGTTCTCTGGTAACTGCAGAGACAGGCTTCTGACCCTCTCTGGGCCAGATGCAGGGTCCTATGACCTCATGAAGAGTACTCTGATTGAGGGATTTGGGCTCACTACTGAGGAGTATAGAATTAGATTCAGGGGGGCTCACAAAACCCAGACCCAGTCCTGGATTGACTTCGTGGACTACTCAGTAAAGACACTGGATGGCTGGTTAGCTGGACATAATGTGCATGATTTTTCTGGACTTTACAATTTGTTTATGAAGGAACACATACTAAGTAATTGCACAAATGAAAAGTTGCATCAGCATTTGGTAGACCTAGGTCTAATTTCTCCCCAAGAATTGGGAAAGAAGGCAGACCACTGGGTCAAGACTAGGGTGACAAGGACAACCACTGGGGGTGACCAAAAGAAGGTGGTCACCAAACCCCCCAGGGGAAAGGTGGTGAGAATCCCCAAGATAAAAAGTCTGAGTCTTCCAAAGGGCCCCAAAAACCTGTTCAGGGGGTGGGTCCCAAACTACTCCCTATGTGCCTCAACCCTATAGGGGGAAGAACTTTGATCCCTTGAAGGCCTGGTGTAATAACTGTAAGAAGTCAGGACACCTCACTGTAGACAAAACTTGCCCCCACAACAAAGCCCCTAAGGCACCCAGTACAGCTACTCCTGGGGCAGCAAGTTTACAGATGGGATCAGAAGTGTACCCTGAGCAAATCTGGGAACCCACTGAGGCAAGTCTGGTCTCCCTAGGGGAAGTGGAATTTGCCACTGTAGCTGTGTGGCCACCCAACTTAAAGAAGTATTTGCAATACCCCTGGGTGAATGGAACTAGAGTAGAGGCTCTGAGGGATACAGGTGCCAGTGTCACTATGGTGAGGGACACACTGGTTTCCCCTGAGCAATACTTGATTGGGAAAACTTACCCAGTCACCAATGCTGACAGTGTCACCACTAGTCATCCCATGGCCATGGTGACATTAGGCTGGGGGGGTTACTGGCCTGAAGCAGGTAGTGGTCTCTCCGAAGTTACCAGCTGCATGTCTGCTAGGAAATGATCTGGAAACCTCAGCCTGGGCAGAGGTGGAGCTAAAGGCCCATGCAGCCATGCTGGGCATCCCTGAATTGGTGTGTGTAAAAACAAGAGCACAGAGCAAAAGGCAGGGTGAAGAAATAGTGTTGGAGCCTGAAATGATGGCCCAGCCTACCAAGAGAAAAGGAAAGAAGACTGGCGGACCAGCTTCTACACAGTCACAAGAGCAGGACCCCTCTCCTCAGGGAGAGAACCTGGAAGCCCCAGAGGGAACTGAGCCCCTAGAGCTTGACCCTTACCAGGTTGAACTCTTGGGCCCAGGGGGACCCTCTAGGGAAGAGCTGTGCCAGGGACAGCAAGACTGTCCCACTCTTGAAAGCCTGAGGCAGCAAGCTGTTTCAGAAGCCAAGGGAGATGTCAGTGGTACCCACAGAGTCTATTGGGAAGAGGGATTACTGTACACTGAGGCAAAAGACCCCAACCCTGGAACCACCAGGAGAGTGGTAGTGCCCCAGAAGTACCGGGAGTTCCTCCTAACTTTGGCTCATGACATCCCCTAGCTGGACATCTGGGCCAAACCAAAACTTGGGAAAGGCTAGTTAGCCACTTTTACTGGCCCCAGATGCACCAAAAGGTGAAGGAGTTTGTCAGCTCCTGTGTTACCTGTCAAGCCAGTGGCAAGACAGGTGGCCATCCAAAGGCCCCCTGATACCACTACCTGTGGTGGGGGTTCCCTTTGAAAGGGTAGGTGTGGACATAGTGGGTCCACTGGAACCTCCCACAGCCTCAGGGAACAAATTCATACTGGTGGTAGTGGATCATGCCACTAGGTATCCTGAGGCTATTCCCCTTAGGACTACTACAGCTCCTGCAGTAGCCAAAGCCCTCATTGGTGTCTTCACCAGGGTAGGGTTTCCTAAGGAGGTGGTTTCAGACAGAGGTTCCAACTTCATGTCTGCTTACCTGACCCACATGTGGAAGGAGTGTGGGGTGCAGTACAAGTTTACTACACCCTACCACCCACAAACCAATGGCCTTGTTGAGAGGTTCAACAAGACATTGAAAGGCATGATCATGGGGCTCCCTGAAAAACTCAAAAGGAGATGGGATGTCCTACTACCATGCCTGCTTTTCGCTTACAGAGAAGTGCCACAGAAGGGGGTAGGTTTCTCACCCTTTGAACTTCTGTTTGGCCATCCTGTGAGGGGACCACTCTGTCTTGTAAAGGAGGGCTGGGAGAGACCTCTCCAAGAACCCAAACAAGATATAGTGGACTATGTGCTTGGCCTAAGGTCCAGAATGGCTGAGTACATGGAAAAGGCATCCAAGAACCTTGAGGCCAGCCAGGAGCTTCAGAAGCACTGGTATGACCAAAAAGCTGCACTGGTTGAATTCCAACCTGGGCAACAGGTATGGGTTTTGGAGCCAGTGGCACCAAGGGCCCTCCAGGACAGATGGAGTGGCCCTTACCCTATCCTAGAGAAAAAGAGTGAGGTCACCTACCTGGTTGACCTGGGCACCAGCAGGACACCCAAAAGGGTTATCCATGTGAACCGCCTAAAACTCTACAATGACAGGGCTGACATCACCATGCTGATGGTGACAGATGAGGAACAGGAAGCTGAGAGTGAACCTCTCCCTGATCTCCTCTCCCACAGCCCAAAAGATGGGTCAGTAGATGGAGTTGTCTTTTCAGACACCCTCACTGCCCAACAGCAGACTGACTGCAAGCAAGTCTTGCAGCAGTATGCTGGGCTCTTTTCCTTGACCCCTGGTCTGACAAACTGGTGTACCCATGATGTGGACACTGGTGACAGTGCACCTGTCAAAAACAAGATCTATCGTCAGTCAGACCAAGTTAAGGAAAGCATCAGAGCTGAAGTCAGCAAGATGCTGGAGCTAGGGGTTATTGAGCCCTCTGAGAGCCCCTGGGCTAGCCCAGTGGTTCTGGTCCCCAAACCTCATCAAAAGGGTGAAAAGAGAGAGATGAGGTTTTGTGTGGACTATAGGGGTCTCAACTCTGTCACCAAGACAGATGCACACCCTATCCCAAGAGCTGATGAACTGATAGACAGATTGGGTGCAGCCAAATACCTGAGTACCTTTGACTTAACTGCAGGGTACTGGCAGATTGGCATGGCCCCAGGAGCCAAACAGAAAACAGCATTCTCCACACCTGATGGGCATTTTCAGTTCACTGTTATGCCCTTTGGTTTAAAGAATGCCCCTGCCACCTTCCAGAGGTTGGTGAATCAAGTCCTTGCTGGGTTGGAGTCCTTTAGTGCAGCTTATCTTGATGATATTGCTGTCTTCAGTTCCACCTGGCAGGATCACCTGGTCCACCTTGGGAAGGTTTTAAAGGCCCTGCAAACTGCAGGCCTAACTATCAAGGCATCCAAATGCCAGATAGGGCAGGGCACTGTGGTGTACTTGGGCCACCTGGTTGGTGGAGGCCAGGTACAACCCTTACAGCCCAAGATCCAGGCTATCCTGGACTGGGTAGCTCCAACAACTCAGACCCAAGTCAGGGCATTCCTTGGCTTGACTGGGTACTACAGGAGGTTTGTGAAGGGATATGGGTCCATTGTGACTCCCCTCACAGAACTCACCTCCAAGAAGATGCCAAAGAAAGTAAACTGGACAGTTTGTTGCCAAAAGGCTTTTGACACTCTGAAAGAAGCAATGTGCTCAGCACCAATTCTAAAAGCACCAGATTATGCCAAGCAGTTCATTGTGCAGACTGATGCCTCTGAGCTAGGGATAGGAGCGGTCCTATCCCAGACCAATGATGAAGGCCAAGACCAACCTGTTGCTTTTATAAGCAGAAGGCTTCTCCCCAGGGAGCAGCGTTGGAGTGCCATTGAGAGGGAGGCCTTTGCTGTGGTCTGGTCCCTGAAGAAGCTGAGGCCCTACCTGTTTGGAACTCACTTCCTAGTTCAAACTGACCACAGACCTCTCAGGTGGCTAATGCAAATGAAAGGAGAAAACCCAAAACTGTTGAGGTGGTCCATCTCCCTACAGGGAATGGACTTTGAAGTGGAACACAGACCTGGCACTGCCCATGCCAATGCAGATGGCCTTTCCAGGTTCTTCCACTTAGACAATGAAGACTCCATAGGGCAAGGTTAGTCTCATCATCTTTCGTTTGGGGGGAGTTGTGTGAGAAAGTGCCATCTTTCTTACATGGTATGCCCCCACTTTTTGCTGAATGGCTGATGTACTTTGACTGAGTGTGCCCTGGGCTCCTGCCAACCAGGTACCCAGGGCCTGTGTTCCTTCCCTAAAATTGCATTGATACCTACACCCAATTGACATCCCTGGCCACAGGTCAGCCCCTGGTAAATGGTACCATGGGTACCCAGGGCACTGTGACCAGGGAAGGCCCCTAAGGGCTGCAGCACTTGTTGTGCCACCCTTAGGGACCCTGCACCTTTACACACACACACTGCCTTTGCAGGCTGCGTGTCTTGGTGCAGAACAAAAGTGAAGAGTCGACATGGCTCACATCCCTGTGTGCCATGCCTACAAGCCACTGCCCTGGCCTAGGTCAGCCACCCCTCTAGCTGGGTGCACTATGCCAGTGGTGAGGGCATAGAGGCATGAGCCCTGTGCCCCTACAGTGCCCAAGTCCATTCTTGGGCATTGTAAGTGCAGTGCTGCCATTAAGAGTATATGGTGCTGGGAGTCTGTCATTACGAACTCCACAGCACCATAATGGCCCCACTGAAGACTAAGAAGTTTGGTATCAAACTTCTCAGCACATTAAACCCCCACTGATGCCAGTGTGGGATTTAATGTAAAACGCACTCAGAGGGCATCTTAGAGATGCCCCCTGAAACCAACCCGACCTCCAGTGTCCGGACTGAGTGGCTGCCCAGGCTGCCACCACCAGACATGTTTCTGGACCCCTGGGTCGAGAGCCTCTGCTCTCAGGGGCCTGAAACAATGCACATCCCGGGACGAGGTGCCAAAGCCTCCTCCCCCAGGATGGGCAGGGGGAGCTTCAAAGGCCTGCCGCCTTTGGAGTTTCCCCAGACCATTTGCTGCTTCCAGCAAACTGGTCCCCACTGGTTCTACCCCCACTCCTGGCGGGAGAACCGGCGGGAAAACCAGAAGCAGGAAATGGGTTGTGCCCACCTCTGCCAACTCCACCCCTAAGGTGGGGGAGGCGAGGTGAAGCACAAGCTCGAGTCCCCGCCATCTTGAGGATGGGGGACCTGGCCAACCAGGGACAGGCTCCTGTCCCCCTCCCACTGGAGAGGAACAGAATAGGGGGTGTACCCACCCCAGGGAAGGGACCCATTGGTCCCTGCCCTTACCTACCTGTAACCACCCCTAAATTTAGTATTTAGGGGCTCCCTGAACCTTCCTTCCGCAGTTCCCAAATCCGAAAACAAGAAGAGAAGACGAAGCAAGAAGACCAGCCGTGCAGCTGCTAAAAAGGAGGCGACAACAACTGACTTGGCCCCAGCCCTACCGGCCTGTCGACCTCTGAACCTGCTCCTGCGGAATCCCGGCCTCAGCAACCTCACAAACCCCGGAGGACCTGACTTCTGTGCTACAGCCTTCGACCCAGGGACTCCCACGAGCAGTGGTACTGCTCAAAAGAAAACCTACCAAAGACCCGGCCCTGGCACGGAGCCGCGAAACCTGCACACTCTGCACCCGCCGAGTCCAGCCTGTGCCTGAGTGACCAAAGACCTCGGGGACGACCCCCGGCGATTCTGACCTGGAATCCAGTGGCCAAGGACCCTCCTCGACGACCCAGACGACGCCTGCAGCCTCAGGACAAGGGACCCCTCCAACCGCGACCAGCAGGGGGTAAGATTTCCCGACCTCAAAAGACACCCCTGCACCCGGCGCCCCACGGCCCCCTGTGCCCAACTCCTGGGTGTCTACCTATCCTCCAAGACCCCAACTTACCTCCTGAAGTGTTGGTCGTCCCTGAAGAATCACCGTCCCCGAGCCTGCAGCCTTTCTTCACCTTTCACGACCTCTATTGTTTAACATTGAGCGCCCGACGGCTCAAAAGCACCCTGCACCCAGCCGCCCGAGTGCCCCTGGAAGTGCAACCTCTATCCTAACCTACTTCCCTACTTGCCCTGAGCAAGTGACCAGGAGCCCAGCTCCCACAGTCGCGTGGCCTGCTTGCCAGCAGCCACCAACCCGGGGCCCCCGCCTGCCATAGGATAACATTGGGCCTTCTCACTCTGCACCCGGCCGCCCCTGTGCCGCTGAGGGTGTAAAAACTGTACTTACCTGATCCTGGGGGACCCCTGAGTCTTACCCAGAACCTTAACCCTGCCAGTCAAGTACTTACCCGAAATCCGATAACTCACTTTTCTTCCATAGGGTTCCATTGACTGATTTTCTGCGAAATTTCTTCTAAGTGTGGAGTTCTGAAACTTTAGAATATTCACCAAAAATCAACCGAGTCACGAAAACGAAAATACTCACCTAGTATTAGGAGGGGCCTCAGTGCTGGACCCGAGTGCCCAACACTGGCCCTAAAAAGTAATCGCAACGTTACTTACCGTTAACTCACTTTTCCTTCATAGGGATCCATTGACTGGTTTTCTGTGAAATTTCTTCTAAGTGTCGATTTCTGTATTTTACAAATATTCTTTAAAAATCGAACAAACTACAAAAACGTAATTACTTACCTGTTTTAAGTAAAGGTCCCAGTGCTGAACCTAGGAGTCCAGCACTGGATTACAAAAGTAACGTAAACATACTTTGCTTGCACACTGTATTTCCTTTCATAGGATAACATTGGTAATTTTATCCAGAAAAGTTTCTAAGTGTCAGCTTTTGAAATATAGTAATATTCTTCAAAAATCACTACAATAACCAAAACGCTTTTTCTTACCTGTTTACAGGAAGTGTCCCAGGACTGAATCCAGGATCCAGTCCTGTGGTTAGAAAAGTGCTCTGTAAAGTAATCAATTGTAATTAAGCATAATTTTCCATTGAGCTCAATGTTGCATTGAATTTGACCCTGTGTTGCCTCTTGCACCAACTGTGATTACCACTATCTAAAAAGTCTATTGCCTATCTGTAAGGTGAATAACCAAAGCATCTCATACTGAGAAAGTATATTTTGACCCTATTGTTGGTTCTAAAATAAAACAAGCATATATTTTTTTATATACAAACCATTGGCCTAGAGTTCAGTTCTTGAGTGTGTGGCTTCATTTGCTGACTGAGTGTGTACAACAAATGCTTTACACTGTCCTCTGATACTGCCTTACTGCTCGACCAAGCTACCACTTTGGAGAGTAAGGTTATATCTAACTTTAGCCTCTGTCAACCCTCTGGGGACTGTGGACTCTGTACACCCTGAACCTTACTTGGGTACAGTATATACAGAGCCACTTTCCTACAGTGATAAAACAAAAGCAGCCAACGTACGGCCCTGCTGCCCTAGCAATAACAAGCAGGGCCTATAGGTGAACTTGTTGCAGTTGTTATGCTCCCACAGTACACTACTCACAAAACAAATGCCAGGCTTGGCCTCCAGACTATGTGGATCCGGCCATGGAATCACTGGAAAAACATAACCAAGCACAACTAGGCAGGCTACAGACCCAGCCTCATGAGGATCCGGTGCCTTCAGTTCTTTACTGGACCCACAGTTGTTAATTGGCCAAGGCATATCTTTCTAAATTGATATTTCCTGCTGCCGCACAGCTGACCGTGCTGTCCTCTCTTGACAGACATGTGCTGTGGTAGTTGAATCCCAACAGGCGCAGCACAGAATGTTTTCATCATCGGGGAGCAAAATTATTGCAGTCCTCTCTTCAGGGCTCCTCAGCCCCCAGGATATAATTCAGCAGGAGCCAGAACATTGTTCTTGTTGACACATGTTGAATCAATTTGCTATTTAGAACCCGCTTGCCTTCCTGTCAAATGACACACTTATGCACCAGGGTGGAGGGCGTAGTGTCCTGGTGGACAAGTAGAAATGCAGCCCCTGCCCAGAGGCAGCCTTAACACCCACCACACACCCATCCATCCCAGGCATCACCAGTCAGGTGACTCTGCCAATGAAAGGGGCCAGGCGCAGGTGCCCTGGGCTAGTTATAATCAGGTCACAAGTCCCAAAAAAAGAAGTGGGGGGACTGACTAAGGCAGTAGGCAGGTGACATCATGGCACGTGACATCATGGCCCATGACATCACGGCGCGTGACATTGCGTGTAGCATCACAGGAAGTGACATCAGCGGAAGTGACATCACATCCATGACTTTACAAGAAGTGACATCAGATCTTAAGACCTCACACATATGTTTAGCAAGTATATCATGAGTACATTTGATCACATGAGTATACACACAAACACTCCTGGTTTAGGCAGAAGACACGCAGTTGCATTGTAATCCTTCCAGTATAGCACAGTGAGCTATGAAGGATGATATGTGACACCTACACCCAGTAACCCTCACTGTCTTATGTAAGACATCCTGTACAATTATTTACAAACTTGTGTGATTTATTGTCAATATAATGTATATGTTTGCTGTAAAGCACTCTGACACCCTACATTGGGATGAATAGCACTGTAAAACAAATAAAAAATACTGGTATTTAAATTGTTATTTTGCACTGGGACAGAGTAGCACATCTGACATTCTTACAGTGCATGAATATCTATTATGTATGGGGGTTCGAACAAAGTCAAAATCGTGCTTCTCTTAAGCGCCTTTGAAGTGCTAACAAGCTGCTGCTTCTGTTTCCCTTCCTCTGCATTTACATCTAGGTGTGAGGCTACAGGCAGCCCCCACCCAGTCTCCATACTCGGACAAAAGAAGGCCAAATGGCCCCTTAAGTTCGACCTTTGTTATGGCCCAGCTGGAGTCTCAAATGACAAAACCCCCTCCCCCTCTGAACGTTGCTGCTAGGAAGGAAAGCAGATAACGATCAGGCGCTGCAGAATGAATACCGGTATCTCAAATTTACACCGGGACGAGTTCAGCATATTTGACAGTGGGGCTCAACTTCTTGGCAGGGTGGATGGCGTCCACCCTGTGAAAAGAGTGGGTGGACGCCGTCCACCCGCGTGGACCCCCGACTCGTGCCCTGGTTATAATCACCAATTCCTGGAGTCTGTACCATTCTTGAGCTTTGCATGCAGGTCTAAAGCCCACGACTCTACATTGGGGACACGGCGGACTGAGCCCATCCTGCCGCCACAGCTCATCAGACCATACTGCTGCCTGCTGAGGTGTCTGTTTACTGCCTGTGCCTGCTGCCACTAGTTTCGGTAAGGAGAGAAAGGAGCAGCGCCAACACAGCAAATTGCAATCTGGGCACGGGTCCTCCGGTGTGGTCCCAAGGGGGGGGGGGGGTACCAGGTGGCCCAGCACCTCACGGAGAGGTGCCGGAACTGACACATGAGGAAAATAAAGATCCCCTTTGAGCCCGTACACAGCACCCGCAACTCCAGCGAGTGAGCGGGGTGAGTTCAGGCCGGGCAGGAGGTTCCAAGCTCATGCCCCTCATATTGTGGCTGATGTCTTGAACTCAGCAAGAAAAACGGGGACGAGCACAGAGAGCATTGCATGCCCCCTGAGGGAGCTGCCTGCAATTAATGCCTGGTCAGAGGAGACTGTTCACTTCCTGCAGTGGCCCTGCTGCCAACTAGCTGCCACACACCTACAGGAAGATGAGAGGCAAACCTCCTGTAGTGCTGGAGTCCTCGCTGTAAAGTTTCCTACTCCCAACCCTGCCCACCTGATGAGATGCCTGGAATGTACAGGGACTGGGGAGCTCCATGCCACTACACCCCAGGAAATAAGACTCACAGCTACCATTCATGGAGGCCTGGAAGGGCGCCCACGGTCCCTTCCCAAGTAAAGTCTGCTAGCCTGCACCAGTTGCAGAAAGTGGAGCGCAATCTGCTAGCGGGCGCACGTGCCTTTCCAGGAGGAAAAGGACAAGTGAAGACCCAATGGCATGGCACTGCAGCTGGCCATTTGCTACCTTCCAAAGTCCCACTGTTTTTCAAAGTTCCTTAAGCAGAGCACCAACCAAACCAAAGTAACTGCAATGGCACTATGTTGCTAAGATACACTGATGTTTCATTGGTTTGACTATGATTTTATGTGTTGTAATTATTTGCTTGTCGAAATTAGCCATATAATACTAGTGCTCTGCATACCACGAGCCACTGACTGACCTTCTCTGTGTTGTCAAGAGTTGACCATTTGGCACAGTAACAGTCACTTGTCATTTCCTCATCCTCATCTCTGACTTGTGCACCAAAAAATAATCATTCAGAGGGCCAAGGTCATCCACATGTCTTTATCCAAGTGACCGCATTCGTGCTACCAATTGAAATGCGTTGTTTACTAATACAAATATGCTGCTTTAAAAGTACTGGCGAGCTTTCAAAGATGCAACGAGCAAGTGCACTCAAAGTGGCACTAGCAGTAGGATATCACTCATAACTTCACTAGATCCATGGAAATGTCCCACACAAGCAATCTGAAAACTGGGCAGCTGGGAGGTGCCACGTTACTCTGGAGGTGAAGGCTCCCATGCAGCGGAGATTTGGTTTAGTTCTGACAATGCCTGGCAAATAATTCATCGAGCATTGGCAATGCCAAACTGCGAGCGTATCAGTCCATATAACAGTGTCAGTGGGGATGCACCGGGACATTTTCCTGCAATGGGGGAAGGGGAGGTGTGAGTGTTGGAGGAGGTTGGGGGGAGGAGGACAAAGACATCAAAGAGGTTGAAAAAGAATGGAAAGGTTACAGAGGGAAATATTTAATGCCCAATGTAACCTTCCGCAAAAAATGCCATGACATTAGGAACAGCCCACCCAGCCAATGGCAAGTTATGAAAAAATACCCACAGCCAGTAGCTGAAAGGGGCTGACCAAGGCCCACTCTTCTTATTGTATGTATTCATACGTGTGTATTGGTGACATGAGGTCTCCAACAGAAGGCTACAGCTATCTGAAAGATAGTCCTACAAAGGTGCACAGTTGGGAACATAAGCTAACTTTCAAAGTCAGTGTGCGAGTAGTTGAGAGCGCAGCAGACGCATAGACATTTTTGCTTAGTATGTGTGTGCTTACAGGTATCCAGAGTGGTATAGAAAGGCTCTGAAACCATGTGAGTGTTGGAACAGTTCCCCAGTGGAAGGTTTTAGAGCACAGTGAAGTTGAGGACAAGGTTTCTTTGTGCAAAAGTTAAAATGAAGTCCTGCAGCACTGTCCCTTGTGGCAAAAGGGCAGCTTGGCTTATGTGAAGAAGCAAGCCAGTGACGCCCCCTACTCCACTGGGAGTGGGCTCTGACATTGTCTGATAGCATATTCTCTGTGAGTCGGTCAGTGCAGGGTTCTTGGACTGTGCTCCCACCCAAGGTTAGCTCTGGTTGTGTAGATAAAGAACTCCCTAGAAGGAAATATTTGCCTGTATGCATACCTGTTTCCATGAATGACTAAAACTAGCATTGGCACAGGCAACAAGATCCCCTTTTATATGCACATCCATAATCTACTGAGTGTTCTTTAATGTAAAACTGTGCCCCCTACTAGACAAACGGGTTAAGCTCCATTTGCTTAAAGGGTGTAATATGTGGTTTCTGGAGGTCTAAACTTAACAGAAGAAGTTGTCAGATTATGTCGAGTTGCAAATGAGCTCAAACCTTTCAGTTCTTAATATGTAAAGCTAAAAAGCAGAATCTCTTGCAGTCAGACAGCCTCTGTTCTTTCTGAATCCTTACAAAGGTAATTTGGATAGGGTTCCTTCGCAGAGCAAATACAATACACAGACTTCACTACATCATGTCAGGCAAGTTGATTTCTATTGATTCAGCCAATACTTCCGTCATGATGAGGAAATTACAAGTCCCACCTAGAAATCTAGCCTCACCAAACATCTACGTGTAGGTTGAGGAAATGAGTCGCCTGAGGCAATGTAAATCTAATCATAATTTATTTGCCTTTTTAAAAACACCACGGAAAATACTAAACAAAGGGTGATATTCTCAAGAACATGCGATAATCATCGCCAAAATCGGTTAACGCAATTTTTCATATCGCCGACTATCGCGGGAAAATAACTCTGTGTTAACGTCGTATTCTCAACACGGCGGTAACATGCGATAGTTTCCCGATAACACGTCAAATGTCCGCAATAAAATTACTGGGACGGCGATAAAAATCTAAACCCGAACGTGAAAAAAGTTGCGATGGGCCCAACTGCGATAAAAAATTCAGCGATAAGAAGCGCCAGGCCTGCAAGTCCCACAAGTCAGGCGGGAAAAACCACTATAAAAGTGGCAACAAAAAACACAAACACAAACAACTGCGAAGCACCATGGAGCAAGTACAGAGGACAACCAGAACCCCACAAGCCCCACGGAGGACCAGCCTGGGACCTCGGGTCAGGGAAGGGCAAGGAGAAGAAGAAGAGGAACCAAGCGTTTCATTACGCAGGAAAACCAGATCCTCATTACGGAGGTGATAGAACACCACCACCCTGTTCATCACCTCCACTGTGTCATTGGCAACTAAAAATACAATATGGCAGTCCATCTTGGCCAAGGTGAATGCAGTCGGAGTGAAGAGAAGGGAAGTGGACGGCTGCAAGAAGCGCTGGACTGATGTGAAGCGCAAAACCAAGCAGAAACTCGCAGCCAACCTGAAAGCAGCAATTCAGAATGGAGGTGGGAGTCCAGCGACACACCAGGAGCTGGATGAGATGGAGGAAATGGTGACCCGAGTCATCATTGGGGAGACGGTGGCAGGAGTTGGGGGACCGGACACTGCACAACATGGCCTGAGCCAACAGCAACAGGGTGAGTAACGACCAGGGACTGGGGGGACGGGGGGAGATGGGCACAATGGCACACATGCACAATTAAGTATAGCACATCTGCGGAGAAACCATGCCCAAGAGTCACAATTCCGACCAAGAGCCCAATTTACCCAAGTCTGCAATATCTCAGCACTGTATGAGCACAGAAGTGAAAGGCACACCGCCTGAAAGGGATAAGGGCCAGCCAAATCAGAGCTGAAGGGGCAACACACCCACAATGCAGCACACACACATAAGAATCAGAGCACCTCAACATTGACAACAATGTGGTACAAACTGCAACACTTTCACAACAGAACAGAGGACACAACTGCCGCCGCTTGTGTGTAGAAAATGGCCATTCCCATTTGGCATAGCAGGAAACTGTGAGATGATAATGTACAAGTACAACCTCACATCCCTGATGGTGTAGAAATGTCAACAGTCCCGCATCAAATAGGGATCTCCTCACAAACAGTCACAATGTACATTGTCATGCAGTCTGTTAGTAAACTTGTACAATGCGTGAACATACATGTGAACACAATGTCAATCTGCATCTCCCCTTCACATTGCAGAGGGAGAATCAACACCTCCTGCAGAGCAGACCCAACAACTCAGCACTGATGATGAAGAGGACCTCCCCAACATCGACGCCCTCCAACAGCTCATGGACAGCTTCGGCACCCCACCTCCAGGAGCAGGGCAGCCCAGCTGCATCGAGGAGACCCCACCCCCTGCACAGACCACACAGCAGGAAGCACGCACCACCACGGCTGTCTCCCAGGACCACCACGACCAACACATGGCATTCCAACGCCATGTGTTAGGGTGCCAGGAGAAGATGGCTGATCAGCTGCGGGTGGGGTTTGACCTCATGGCAGCCAAACTAGATGCCATACGTGGGTGTCTAAGTCCCATCAGGGATGACTTACAGTCCCTAACGGACACCCACTGTCCGCTCCATGCTCTCCAACAATCCATGGCTGACATCGTTGGAGTCATGACTCTGAGCCAAGAACAACTGTCTAGTCAGAGTGGCTCCAGCGATGTCAGCCGGGAGTTGGGACACATAAGGAGAATGATGGAGAGCTTGGAGCGGATGCAGGTGGAAAGAATGTTTGCCACGGCTGCACACCAGCGAGATGTAGCTGTGATCTTCCATGCCCTGCAGATCCTCGTCATGGCATTGCCGCCACAAGGCCTGGCGCGGATGAATGCTGCTGCTACTGGGTGGGGTGGGATGTGTGCGACTTTGGGATTCATGTTTGACATGTCTTGCATGTGGCAAATGAGCGTCATCACTGTGTGTTACGTTGCCTCACAGCTGCTCCTCCCTCCCCCGAGCCTATTTACTTGTGTGCGCTGCGCGGTTGCATCACTTGCACTCCTACAGCACACCATTGTCATGCCAGTCTGCGCATGTCCACAAGCCTGACAACGACACTGTGATGTTGGCCGTTGAAGGTGGGCGGCCACGTGAGTGTAGGCCTATGGTAAGGATAGGGCGGACACAGATGTAGAGTTCATGCCTGGCTGAACTCGAGCTGCGATTAAGGCTAGGCATTTGGCTCATGCTGCGGCAATACAGATACACACAACACTTGGCATGTATGAGCCAAGACCCCGAGCGGTCTTGCGCTCCTTCATTTCTCCGTTCGTGCGAGCCCCCCTCTGGGTGTATGCTACATTGCAACATTGTCGATTGCGGGCCGGGTGGCGCCGACACTACAACAGAGACACACGCATTAGTTACTTCCTTGTCCAGGCCAGAACTGAACCACGCCCAGAGCCCCGGGCAAATTCTTCACACCCCTACGCTGGACTGGCGTACGCCGGCCCAGCCCACTCCGCTTACGCTTACAGGGGGGGGGACAAAGCTACGTGTCCAAGGTCTTACCCACTGCCTGAGGTGACATGGTTGCATCCGCTGTCCACAGCACAATGTAATGTGGTAGGGCCCGGGGCCATCATGCATACATAATGACCACACGGACACACTTAGATAGATAGTGGAACTGGCTACGGGCACGTGCGCTCAGCCACTTTTTATTACCAGGGTCACATGTCCAGTGACGCCTGTGCTGGATGGGTGTGGGGTGAGTGTAAGCCAGCCCTCAGGGAGTGGTTGGTGCTGGCAACAACTGGAACAGTGATCATTGGATCACACACACAGATTCAATCATAAAGGGTCCATGATTTGCAGTGCACTGAGGTAGGGGCACCAGATCTGAAATCACACACACAAGATTCAATCATAAAGGGTCCATGACTTGTGGTGCACTGAGTTAGTGGCACCTGAAGAGCTGAGCAGGGTATCAAGCTGATGATGGCATCCAAGACAGGTGTGAGCAACTTTGATAGGCTGGCTGTAAGACTCCTCCGACTCTGGCAGTTGTTGGTTGGAGGTGGTCCTGGCGGTGGTGTAGGGTGTGCAGCCAGCGATAATGGCGTGTCCTTGCAGGTCAGGATTGGATTTGATATGTGTGAGCCCTGCTGACTGCAGTGTAGGCCGGAGGCAGCAGTCAGCAAGGGCCCACAGCCACGTGGCGTTGACTTGAGCTGCTCAGAGTTAGTGGCACCTGAAGCGCTCAGCGGGTGCGCAGCCAGCGATGATGGCGTGTCCTTGCAGGTCAGGATTGGATTTGATATGTGTGAGCCCTGCTGACCGCAATGTAGGCTGGAGGCAGCGGTCAGCAAGGGACCACAGCCACGTGGCATTGACTTGAGCTGCACAGGGTTAGTGGCACCTGAAGCGCTCAGCGGGTGCGCAGCCTGCAATGATGGCGTGTCCTTGCAGGTCAGGATTGGATTTGATATGTGTGAGCCCTGCTGACCGCAGTGTAGGCCGGAGGCAGCGGTCAGCAAGGGCCCACAGCCATGTGGCGTTGACTTGAGCTGCACAGAGTTAGTGGCACCTGGAGCGCTCAGCGGGTGCGCAGCCTGCGATGATGCGTCGTCCGGGTGGGCCGCACTGGAAGCAATGTCTGTTGCCTACTGGACTGCGCCATCAATAAATCAAGATTCAATTTGAATTGGGGGACCTGCTGACCGCAGTGTAGGCCGAAGGCAGTAGTCAGCACACACACAACTCCGCGGTGCTGTGCCGTTGGGTGCGCTGGGGGCCTGTGTCGCGGAAGCCAGCGATCGGCTGAGGAGGCAGCCGGTCACGGCGGCGGACTCGTGGCAGGGTGAGGGGCGCTGCCCTGGCAGACGCGTTGGCAGACGCGTTGGCCATCCCGGAAGTGAACCACGCCTAGAGCCCCGGCCTATCTATTCACACTCCTACAATGGACTGGCGTACGCCGGACAAGCCCACTCCGCTTACGCTTACAGGGGGGGACGACAAAGCTACATGACCGAGATCTTCCCCACTGCCTGAGGTAACATGGTTGCGTCCACTGTCCACAACACTACAAACACCAGCAGTATATGTCCACATGGACATGTCTGTGCTCTGCATACTGAAGTCTGTCCCCAGCACATCACCGCCACACTTGGCATTGTGTACATTCTTATTCATTGGTGACTTGCCTCCTTCACATATACTTGGTTCCCACCTCTCCACACATTCTGCAATTGTGTGGCTGAGGGGCCATGCCATTTTCGGAAGGTCAGCCTTCTTGTTCTGCGCTGCCTCGGTGGTAGTCCGAGGGGGGGGGGGACCTGGGGGTGGTGGCGGTGGGTGTTGTGGACCTCTTGGGTCTCCGAGCTGCATGATCAGTAGCTCCATGACATGTGTTGGTCTTCAGATGTGGCTCTGGGCTGGGCTCCCTTTCATACTGCAGGTTGTCGTCCTGCTTAACACCAGTAAACGGCAGGTGTTAAATCCCTGCTGCTAACGCGCCTTATCGCCTGTTTTTGGATCGCTTCGCCGATCTGGTTGGTCGTTGAGAATATCGCGAAGTGGTGTTTTCGTGTGTTTTTGCACGGGAACGCCTACTCTGCATATCATTAGCGTTAGTTGTCGCTCTCATCCGTGGCGATGTTTTTTGCGGCAGCTATCGCTGGAAAACTGGCGATATCGGCAGTTTGCACCAGCTTGAGAATAGGGCGATAAATCTATCGCCACTTTTGCGGCTCTAAAGTGCTGATAAATCGGCGATAAGTCCTTGAGAATATGCCCCAAAGTTTATGCTTTTGAAAACAGTAGAGGGGGTTGTGCTTGGGGTACAAGTTGATTTCCGTTACAAATGCGTTCAGCCAATGAAAGAAACTCACAATGCACGTCACAAAATATCATACAGCATTACAAGGGGGCAGAAAAAGAGAGGCCATCCATAGTTGCCAACTGTCCCATTATGCAGGGACAGTACAGGCAAGTTGGAGATTGTCCCGGGTAATATTGTTGCAGGAACTGTTTCTCTTTATTACACACAGGTACGAAAACAATAATTTTCTACCTGCAGCAGCCTTGTGCTGCAAAGTGTCCCGGGATTTTTTTTTCAAATGTTGACAACTATGGACCATCCCAGGTGCACATTCAAAAAAACAACTATTCTAAGTTTTGAAAGAGCTGACAGCACTACTCACCCATCAAAGCACATCAGACAAAGGGCGTCTCAACATCCACAACCATGTGATTATTAAAACGTATTTAACCAGAACACGTTACACAAATAGCATCTTCAACACATTCTTCCTGTTGCATAATGAATTAACAAGCAACCCAATTTACTGTACCAATACGTGCAGATAGCTATTGTCTCTTTAGCCCAGTAAAGCATATGCCTCTGTATTAATTTTCAAAGATAGGGCATCATTTACAAGCACAACCATCCAAACTAAAGTAAAGCAAGCATGAATTAATCCACTCTGAAAAAGGAAAAATAAAGGAAGGTCCACACAAGTCGGCCGTCTACAGAATAACTTTGCACATTCCCATTGTAACAAAAACAGTACAAAATAGTATTATAAGGGAAGTATATAGAGGTAAGTATAGATTTACTGTTGTTAACTCCATATTTATGTACCTTGACAATTTATTAGAGCGGTGGTAGTCACTTTTTAATTATAATCCTCGGATTTGTGATCGGTAATAACTTTAAAATTAAATTAAATTTCACGAATCTCCACAAAACTTTGCAGATCTCTTCCTTTTTCTACATTGGGGATGATACACAATTTCATGGTGATTAGTTGAGGGGGTGCATTGAAAACAAGCATTTGCAATGCAATTGGTCTCGCCTTTGGGACCTTATATGTATTTAGCTATGCAGGACATTAGCCTGGGTGCTGAAACATCTACTGTTCTTTAACATGGAGGGAAAGTAAGCTCCAAACTGCGTGACACGCCAGGTATGGGAACACATGGAGAGAAATATTGCCTTTCAGCGGGAAATGGTATAGTCCAAAGCTCTGTTTTTAATATAAAATCAGGGCCTTCGGTGGACATATTACTGAAAATACAAGATTTGAAAAAAATATTATTGTCTACGGGTGCTCGTGGAAGACAATTTCTATGGACTGGAATCTAGAGAATGCTGAAGTGATTCTAGTATTTTACTGACCTCAGCTGGTCATTTTCTATCAAGAAAGTTAAATAGAGGCAGTTGCCAGAAAAATTTAAAAAAGAAAGTCTCTCAGCAGAAAGCAATTCTGGTATTTTACTGACCTCTGCTGGTCGTTTTCTATCAAGACAGTTAAATAGAGGCAGTTGAAAAGAAAAAAAAGTCCCTAAGCGGAAGCAGACAAGTCCTAGGGCTGATCTCCAGAGCCCACAAAGTACATACACATATAAATATATAATAAGTATACACTAAAGTATATACAAGAGGTCTCGAATGCTCGACCTAAAAAGGGGTCCCAAAACACATTTTTAGACCAATGCATTTTCTATAGACTTTTTCCAAAGACATAGTGGGAAAATGGCTGAACGGATTTTCAGGAAATTTGGCAGGAGTATAGATTATGGTCTGGAAAGGATCCTTTTTGCTGTTTCATGAAACTCCATTAAGTAGTTTTGTAGTTATAAGAAACAGAAATGTAGTAATATCTCAGGCCTCGGTATACCACAGTAATTTTGATGTATACGGAGGTACTTGGTAAGGACAAGACAGTATATGATTGTCTAATGACTACCTTTACAAAAGTCTATGGAGTTATGTGAGTGTTAGAACTGGGGGTCTCTAATTGGCAGAGGGATGCACCTTTTCCAAGTAGGGACCCTTGCTTCTAGTCAGGGTAAGGGGGATACACACTATAGATAACCCCTGCTCACCCCCTTGGTAGCTTGGCACGAGCAGTCAGGTTTTTAAAAAAAAACTTTATTTACTTGATTTTCTTTAATAACAGCATAATAACGGTACATCTTTAACACCCTGCATTATCTCCCCTTCATCATACAAAGCATAGCCTGCAATACAATGTCTCTGAGTAGGCTTGTCCCCCCCAGTATTCCAACAGACATTCCTGCCCTTCCCATCGGCTACCTTTTGATCCTATTAGACTACTGGCTGGAGGCATGTCCTAGTCCGGAAGGTGGCCCATTACCCCCCTGCCCCCGGTATGTTCAGGGTGGATGCGTCAGCAGGTACACTTTTAAAGGGTCCCATATATTCTTAGGTCTGGAGGTGGGGGGGAGGAGTTCTGCGTACGTCAGGGTTTGTTCCTGCCACAATATTAAGTCTTGCAGCCAGACTTTAAATTTAGGGGCCCTGCCCCTTCCCTAATCGGCAAGCTACTCTTCTTTTGGCCAGTAGGAGTCCCAATGCTGTGTATTTCCTGTTGGTCGGCTCTATGTCCGCGGTGTAACCAAGTAGTGCTATGACGGGTGACACAGGTATAGGGGTTCCTATCATGTCTCCCAGCGCCCTCAGGACTTGCTGCCAGTTTGCCAGTATAGTTTCGCATTCCCAAGCCAAATGTAAAAAGTCTGCATCAGTCTGTCAGCATCTGTCGCATTCGCTATCTGTTCGCAGTTTAAATCTGAGTAGTTTCGCTGGCGTGTAGTATATGCGGTGGAGGAATTTATTGTGTATAATACGCAAACGGCTGTTAGCCACTATGTTCCCGGTCTGTTTGCAGCAGTATTGCCACTGGTGATCCGTGAGGGGTTCTCCCAGATCTGCCTCCCATCTTTTCCGTGTGTCACTGGGGACCTCTGTCATGGAGGTCTGTGTTAGGTGATATACAAGAGATACCCCATGTGATGGGGGCTACTCTGTAATATGGTGTGCAGCGGGGCAAGCATGGGTGGCTCTTGTGGGAATGCAGGTGTGATGTGTTGAACACTCTGATGGAGTCTCACATATGAAAAAAAGTTCCAGTGTCGTGGGATCGCCCCCATGAGAGAAAAACAGCTCCTTGTCTTTGAAAGTACCATTTTCGTAGAGATCCCCCCAGGTGTGTGCCTTAACCCTCTTCAGCATCGTGCGGCATCCTTGCTCTTGTATGATCTTGATATCTGGGTGTTGTGATAGTTGTAAATGAGGAGAGTAGAGCATAGGTATCCCTATTCTGTCAGCAGTCTCCCTCCAAGCTGCTGTGGTGCAATCCACGGTTGTGGTAGTTGGGTCTCTAATTTTGGGTTTGCAATAAATCCCGTCAAAGGGGTGGGGTCCATATATTCCTGCTCAATAGCGAGGTGCGGCATGTGGGGGGGTTGCAAAACTAGTATATGGCATAGAGTTCCTGTGCACACAGGTAGTATAGTTTCATGTCCGGGGCTTCAAATCCCCCCTGCGAAAAGGGCCGCGTCAGGGTTTCCCATTTAAGCCTGGGGGTCTTACCTCCCCATGCCAGTCTGATCAGTTGTGTTTGGAGTGCTTTGAAGAAATGACGGCCCAGATTGTATGGCATGTTACTGAATAGATCTAAAAGTTTGGGGAGGATCACCATTTTCATTAGCGAGATCCTGCCTGCCATCGAGAGGGGCATAGCTATCCATCTCGTAACCATGTCAGTAAGGGATGCAATGCCCTCGCATAATTAATCCGTAGTAGTTCTGCTCTGTCCCTAGACACCATTATCCTCAGATATTTAACCTCATCATGGCACCAGACTATGGCATAGTCAGTAGCATATTCCCGGGTTGCTCCGGTCAAGGGAAACATCTGCGTTTTGCTTCAGTTAATCTTGATACCTGACATTCCTCCAAACGCTACGATTTCTCTTACTATGGAATTTAGGCTTACCTGCGGGTCTCGGACATAGAGGGTTATGTCATCCGCTTATAAGGATATTAGAATGTGTCTACTAGGATGTGGCATGGCATAATATCTGTGGAGGGAGTTTAATTTGGCAGCCAGTGGCTCTACTGCTAGTGCGAACAACAGGGGTGAAAGTGGGCACCCCTGTCTAGTTCCGCACGACACCACAAATGGTTCTGAACATATCCCATTGATTACAACACTCGCCTGTGGCTGTTGATACAGCAGTCTCACCCACATAAGAAACTGGATGCATTCCCATATGTTCTAAAACCTTCCAGAGATACCCCCATTCCACCGAATCAAATGCCTTGGTAGCGTCCAAAAAGACGGCCATCGCCTCCAGGTCCAGGTCCACATCCTGCATCATAGAGAAGAGGGTTCTCAAGTTATGGGAGGTCGATCTCCCGGGGAAAAATCCCGCCTGATCTGGGGGCACCAGAGTACTCATCAACAAGGTTAACCTATTTGCCAACACCTTTGCTAATATTTTGATGTCGCAGTTAATCATAGAGAGTGGTCTATATGATTCGCACCTATTGCCGGGTTTCCCGGTTTTAGCAAGGAGACAATGGTCACCTCCCTCATCGTAGTGGGGAGGATACCCTACTCCTTGGCCTCCTCGTATACCATTTTAAGTATCGGGGTCAGGATTTCTACATATGCTTTATAAAAGTCAGCAGGTAGGCGGTCCGACCCAGGAGCTTTCCCGGAGCATAGCTGCATCACCGCTGCCTTAATTTCATCCTCCTCCACTTCGACAGAGAGAAACTCCCTCTGTGTATCTCCCAGCCACCCCAGCGCCACCTCTTCCAGATATGTTTCTAGCGGAGGGGGCCGTGTTGCTGTGGCTGTGTACAGTTCCCTGTAATAACTAGTAAACGCTTGCAGGATATGAGCGGTATCTTTATGCGTGATAGCTTGTGTTTCTTGTATCTCCAGTACATAGTTCGAGAAGCGGGGTGGTCTGATTTGCTCTGCTAGGGCCTTACCCCGTCTCTCCCCCTCCCCGTATTTGTGGGCTCTGTGATAATTTCCCTGGAACCGGGACTCTCTCTCCGCAGCTCCACTGTACTCAGTTAATTTATCCCTGATGTTCTTCTTGGTTTCCCCGGAAGGTGTAGACTCAAGTTCCCCCTCTAACTTTTTGATTTCCTTTTCCAGGTCAAGGGAATTCCGAATGTCTCTTAACACACACTCCTCCCTTTGCCATACGTATGGTGACCTTAAAGGCCTCCCATACAGTCGTCATGTGGCGGACCGACTTAATATTCCTTTGGAAGAAGTCTCTTATTTTTTGTCCCACCTCCTCTCTAAAGGGAGCATCTAATAGTGTCATTGGGTGGAGGCGCCAGGCTGTTCTCGGTCTAGCTTCTATAGGCAGGACCAGCGTAATGTGTACCAGGGAGTGGTCCGAAAAAGTGCGTGCTAAGTGTTGGGCTTGTACCACCCAGGGACCCATCCCCTTAGAGACTAACCAGAAGTCCTGCTGAGCCCATGATGCGTGTACCGCCGAGTGGTCTGTCCCTTCCTTTAAGTTCGGGTGTAAATGTCGCCATGCATCTATCAAACTGTGTTCACGAACTATGTTGTGTAGCTGCCGCTGTGTAATGATGTGGCTGCAGGTTGGATCTGTCCTTAATAGGATCTAATGCGGTATTGAAATCCCCCCCAGAGAACATAAGTGGACCCTATATCCTGTATCTTGCCCCATAGGACATTAACAAAAGAGGGGTCGTCCACATTTGGGCAGTAACAGCAGACCAAAGTGACTGAGTATCAAGCCAACCTGCCTCACATGATGCTGTAGTGCCCCGATGTGTCCTGCCACACCCCTGCTGCCTATAAGTATCGCTGTACCTCTAGCGTATGTGGAGTAATTAGATAGGCTTTTGTGTTACGCCCAGCGATAAGCAAAGCGTGTCCCAGCTCCCCTTCCAAAGTGCGTCTCATGAAGCATAGCAATATGGATGTCATACCTCTCCAGATAAGCCAGGATCTGTCTTTCTTTACGCGGATTTCCCAGTCCTCTAACGTTCCAGGTTAGGAGGTTAAAGCCTGCTAGTCTTTGTGAGTTTGCCATATTTAGTGTGTTTGTGTATTCCCATTGTCAGGCATTGAACCGCTATTTTGTAGGCTATGTGTGCCTCAGTTGTGTGTATTTCCATTCAGGGTCTTTTGCTTTGCAAGGTCAAAGATGCACCTTCCCCTCCCCCCCTCCCTGACCCCCCAAACAGGTCGGTTAGCAAACTCCCTTCCCCCTGTTAATCAGCGCCTCTGATCAGCAGAATGAAGCATGTGTCTCCCATCCCACCCCCACCCACAACGACCTCCCCAACTTGTCTAAGCACAGAATCCCACCCTCCCCCAAAACTTGTCTTTCCAGTGACCCCATGTTAGAGTCTGTTGTAAACCCTCAAATCTCACAAGGGCAAAGAAAAAGGAAAGAGATAAGAAAAATTCTGACCAAAACAGTAGGGTTCTCTTTTCGGGGTGACAATCTTCAGGGGGCGTCACATCCCACCCTCCTCCAAACCACTGGAGGGGGGGTGCCCGAGTTTTGCCACATTTCTGACCCATTGTAATCAAAAGAAAAGTTTTTGAGCAACTGTGATAGGGGGCCCACAAAATGGTCTCGTAAATCGGGTGATATTGCATGTCTGCAATGTAGAGCGTGTTCTCTTTGCCCAGTCCCCACAGCAGGGGAATTCACATTCGGGGGTCATTTCTCCCAGCACGTGCACCATCCACTTTGCCCCCGATTCCAGGGTCCGCCCCAGCATCCCAACGAGATATATGGTCTAGTCCTGCTCCCTCATCGGTGATTTGGAGGCTCTCGGGAAGCGGTCCTCATCCGTCTCCTTTGCAGCTTGATTGATTCGCTTTCAAATATCCTCTGCTTGCTGTGGATTAGTGCAGAAGTATTGCATTCCCGGGTGCGTGATCCGCAGGCGCACAGGATATAGCATGACGTGGTCGATTTGGGCTTGTCTCAGTTTCTTTTTCACGGGCAGAAACTTTTTTCTGGCCTCTTACACCGCCATCGTGAAATTGGGATACAGGGCGATACTGTTCCCCTCAAAATTCAATTGTTGCATTTCTCTTGATAATCTAAGGGCCACGTCCCGGTCCCGATAGTTCAAGATCAGAGCCACTATTGGTCTCAGGAGGGATTCCGGGGGGGCCCCAATGTGCGGTGCGCTCTTTCCACTATGAACTGTGTGGAGAAGGCTGCCTCTCCGAACAAGGATGTTAACATGCGCTCCACATAGTCCTCCATCTTGCCCGTGTTCGTACTTTCTGGTACTCCCATTATGTGAACGTTATTACGGCGTGAGCGCGCCTCCAGGTCCTCGCTCTTTGCAGCTATAACTTTGAGCAGGCGGTCCATCTGCGACAGTTGTTCCTTCCTCCCTTCTGCTGTGTCCTCCAAGTCTGAAATTCGGTGTTCCGCTTCTTGTATCCTGTGGTCATGCTTCTCAAGCCTTTGCGCCAGGGTATCCACTCGTGTACACACTGAGTCCATCTTGGATTCAATGGATGCCATGCTCTGTTTCATTGTTAGTGAAAGGGACTTCAGCTCATCACCTGCAGCGCCCAGGGTGTCAGGGGCATTCTCAGGCATTTCCCCTTCTTTAGTTCTAGATTGAGATCATGCCATTTTTCGGGCCTCAAACAGAAGCTTGGACTGTCTGCTGTCTCTTCTCCCCATCCCCTCTACTGCCCGGGCGGTCGTGGGGTCAGTCCTCCAACCACCAAGTTGTAGGTTATGACCCTCTTCGTTCCACGTGTCCGCAGGGGCTCAATCACTCCACTTATCAGGGGGTCTACTGTGTCTCCCTGGGGGCTTCCACCCTCATACGTTCTCTCTGCTACTGGATTTGTCTTACACCCTGCGCAGTTAATTGCTGTGGTGATGTCCTGCTCCGCTTGTGTGGAGCGCGTCACAAGGGGTCCGTCGGCCTGTGCCAACCCCAGGCACAGTACTGGCATCGGAGGTATCCCCCTTTCAGTGAAACCTCCCAGCTCGGCTTCACTGGTTACGCCTGTTTGCAGCTTGCCCCAGTGCCGGTATTCTATGTGTGGTAGACCGACCCATCCGCCCGACTGATTTGCAAGGGGGGTCCCATTCGCGCCGCTATGGCCTGCTACTGCGGCAAATTCCTTTGTTTTTTTTAATACCCTCAGCTATCCGCGGGGAGGGGGGAGCGCTCACCTTGGTGCTGATGCGCTAACTTCATTGTGTAGGCCTCTCTGCTCTGCCGCCTCAGCTCAGGAGCACCCTCCCTGTTCCAGGACCTCGCGCTCTCTCAGGGCCCCCCACTTCCCGGCCGCACCTACTTGCGCTGGGCTGGTGCACTGCTATTCCTTTCATCTGTATCCGCCCGGGGTGTATCACTTCGCCTCTGCTCTTCGCCGGCTCGAGCGGAGGAGGCCCTTCCCGCTGACCTCCGCACTGCTTTGGTCCTGCGTCACCGACTGCTTCCCAGACGAGCCGTCCTCTGCGGGAGTCCAAACTCATCCAGTGAGTCGCTCGCTGTGCCTCTGCTGTCGAACTCCCCGCCGGGGTGTCCGGTGACAGCTCCTATTCACCGTCAAACGTTTCACCCGCAATCCGCTCACCAGTGCCAGACTCAGCGGGTGTGAGAAAGTGCCCCCTTTCTGCATGGTTGCCCCCACTTTTTGATGAATTGCTGATGTGTTTTGACTGAGTGTGCCCTGGGCTCCTGCTAATCAGGTACCCAGGGCCTATGTTCTTTCCCTAAAACTGCATTGGAGCCTAAACCCAATTGGCATCTCTGGCCACAGGTCAGTCCCTGGTAAATGGTACCACAGGTACCCAGGGCGCTGTGACCAAAGAAGACCTCTAAGGGCTGCAGCACTTATTGTGCCACCCTTAGAGGTCCTGTACCCTTACACACACACACTGCCTTTGCAGGCTGCGTGTTTTGGTGCAGAACAAAGTGAAGAGTCGACATGGCACACATCTCTGTGTGCCATGCCTACAACCCACTGCCCTGGCATAGATCAGTCACCCCTCTAGCTGGGTGCACTATACCAGTGGTGAGGGTACAGGTGCATGAGC
This sequence comes from Calotriton arnoldi, assembly GCA_963921515.1. Lineage (NCBI taxonomy): Eukaryota > Metazoa > Chordata > Amphibia > Caudata > Salamandridae > Calotriton > Calotriton arnoldi. The sequence continues at coordinate 266,358 of CAWUFW010015410.1, read as the reverse complement.
CCTGTACCCCTAGGGAGCCTAAGTCCATTCTTAGACATTGTAAGTGCAGTGCTGCCATTAAGAGTATATGGTGCTGGGAGTTTGTCATTACGAACTCCAGAGCACCATAATGGCTACACTGAAAACTGAGAAGTTTGGTATCAAACTTCTCAGCACATTAAACCCACACTGATGCCAGTGTGGGATTTAATGGAAAATGCACACAGAGGGCATCTTAGAGATGCCCCCTGAAAATTAACCCACCTCTAGTGTCCAGGCTGAGTGGCTGCTTTCAGCTGCCACCACCAGACATGTTTATGGACCCCGGGGTCGAGAGCCTGCTGCTCTCTGGGGTCTGAAATAATGCACATACTGGGACGAGGTGCCAAGCCTCCTCCCCCAGGATGGGCAGGGTTCACGAAGGCGAAGCTTCAAAGGCTTGCCGCCTTTGTGAGCTTCCCCAGGCCACTTGCTGCTCTCAGCAACTGGTCCACACTGGTTCTGACCCCCACTTTGGGCGGGAGAACCGGCGGGAAAAACAAGTGAGGAAGAGAGGTGTGCCCACCTCTGCCAACTCCACCCCTCAGGTGGGGAGGCGAGGTGAAGCGCAACTCCCAGTCCACGCTATCTTGAAGATGGGGGGACTCAGCCAACCAGGGACAAGCTCATGCCCCCCTCCCACTGGAGGGTGGCATAATAGGGGGTGTACCCACCCCAAGGAAGGGATCCATTGGTCCCTGCCTTTTACCTACCTGTAACACCCCTAAATGTAGTATTTAGGGGCACCCCTGAACCTTGCTTCCTCAGACAAGAAGAAACTGCAACAAGAAGAAGAAGAAGGACCGAACAGCCGTGCAGCAGCTAACAAGAGGAAGACGCCCACTGACTTGGCCCCAGCCCTACCGGCCTGTCTCCCCCTCGAACCTGCTCCTGTGAAATCCCAGTGTGTCCTGCAGCCAGCAACCTCAAAATCCCCAGGGGACCTGCCTGCCTTCAAGCACAAAGACTTTGTCTCCCGTGAACACCAGATTTGCTCATCTGCAACCTCGGGCTCCAGCCAGACACCGCGGATGCGCCCCACTCTGCACCCGCCGCCACGGCACGAGCTTGAGTGGGCAAACACCCCGAGGAGGTCACCCCGGTGATCCTGACCCGAGATCCAGTGACCCCTGACCTGCCTCAAGCCTCCAACCGACGCTTGCAGCCTAAATCCAGAAGGTCCCCCCAACCACGACCAGGAGCTGGTAAGAAGATCTGACCCCAAAAGGCACCCCTGCACCCGAAGCCCCATGGCCTTGTGTGCCCAAATCGACGGTGCCTAACCAACCCCTAACTTCCCAACTTACCTCTCGAAGTGGTGGTCGCACCCAGAAGACCTTCGTCCCCAAACCTGCAGTGCCTTTGCAAACCGGAGGTTCCCCATTGAAAACAACAGGGCGCCCGACGTCGAAACAGCACCCTGCACCCGGCCGTCATAGTGCCGCTGAGGGTGCACCTTTGGTGCTACTTTGTTTCCCCATTTGCCCTGAGCTAAAGTCCAGGAGCTTTGCTCCCACAACTCAGTGACCTGCTTGCCAGCAGCCACCAACCGGAGGCCCCCTATCCCGCATTGGATAACATTGGGCCTCAGCACTCTGCACCCGGCAGCCCTAGTGCCGCTGAGGGTGTAATAGAGTGCATCCTTGACCCTGGGGGACCCCTGAGTCTACCCCTAGAACCTCAACTCCCACTACCAAATACTTACCTCAAAACCGATAACACTATTTTCCTCCATAGGATAACATTGACTGTTTTTCTTGGAAAAGTTTCTAAGTGTGAAGTTTGAAAACCTTAAGAAATTCTTTAAAATTGCACTAACTAACAAAAACGATTTTACTTACTTATTTGCAGGATATGTCCCAGAGTGGTATCCAGGTATACTACTCTGAGTAAGAAAAGTAATCTCAAAAGTAACTTACCTGTAATTTTACTGAAAAGCCCATTCAAGTCTATGTACTGTATTTACAATGTATTGCATTTCTCTGAAACCATACTGTAAGTCAAAACAAAGTGCATATACAATTTCATTCAAACTGTATTTCAATTGCATTACTACTGTAAGTATTTATTGCTTACCTGTGCCAGGCTTGCTTGGTTCTAGAAAATAAAATACCTAAAAGAATAGTTTTATACAAAAACAATTGGTCTGAAGTTCAGTCTTTGAGTGTGTGAATTCATTTGCTGACTGAGTGTGTACAACAAATGCTTAACACTGTCCTCTGATACTGCCTTACTGCTTGACCACACGACCACAAATAGAGAGTGAGGTGCTATCTAACTTTACCTCTGCCTACCTTTGGGGATCCACTGGACTCTCTGCGCACTATACCTCACTTTGGCATAGTATATACAGAGCCAGCTTCCTACAGCGGGCTAGGCCCCACTCGCGGCATCAGGCCTCACCTGGGGCTCCTGTTGTCTCACTGGCCAGCGAGGGACCAATTTAATATCGATGGCTTTCCCGGCCAGAGGGACAGTCACAGCACTCCTCCACCACAATTTCTGCTGCCAATCATGGGTATATGTACAGGATATTGTAGGATTGTTAATTCGGGACGCGGGAGCCTCACCGGAGTGTGGCCATCTTGCGTGCGCGCCCCCTAGCGCCTCCACGAGCAGACAGGCTTATCCCAAAGGCAATGTGTAAAGTATTTGTACTGAAACCACACAGTAATACACCACGCCAGTTTAGAAAAACAAAGTATCTTTATCTAAATTCAAAAAGACCAAAACAACAAAAATCCAACATACATGTAGTAAAATAGCACTTAAAAACTGTTTTTCCCAAAATAAAGCTTGTAGATAACAAATAGCTCCACCTGGGGCTATTGCAACATCGTGACAGCAATATATCCAAAGTACGGCGCCGACCGCGAGGTGTGCGGCATCGGGCACGGACTCACAAGGACCCCCAAACAAACAGTACCTTTGGATAATGAAGTCTATGACGATGCACGGCGTCGTGGAGGTGAAGCATCGGTGCCGAGCTTGAGGCCGGCTCCATGGCTGCCACGGGGGAGGTGAGGCGTCATGGCCGCGAGGAGGCGACGTGTCAAATCCAGGACAGGGGAAGTCAGTTGCGTCAGTGGTGAGGCATCGGTTCCGGTGATGATGTGAAGTCAGCGAGTTCGTGGAATCACCCCCGGCGGTTATCGGTGCCGCGATAACAGGATGCCGGCACTGGTGATGACGAAGTCGGTGCGAGTGCTGGAATCGGGAAATGCCAATAACTGCAGGCGTCGGTGGGCATCGAAGGGTGTCGGAGCTGCTGTGCAGGCCAGGCAGTGCAGGAGGATAGAAAACACAAGCCCTTGGAGATTCTTCTTCAAGCAGGTTCTCAGCAAAGTTCCAGTCTTTGTCCTCTTCCTTGGCAAAAGCAGCAACTGCAGGCCAACCCAGCAAAGCACGCAGCAAAGGGGCAGTGCTCCTCCTCACAGCTCTCCAGCTCTTCTCCTTGGCAAAGGTTCCTCTTGAATCCAAAAGTGATATAAGGTTCTGGGGTTTGTGCAGTATGACCACATGGGGTGGAGACAGCATTGTGCAAGGGAGACAGGCCCTATTCAGGTGCATGGAAAACTCCTCCCACTACTCTAAATGCAGCTAAGGTCTATTCAACTCAGCTCTGAGTCCTCCAGGAAGGGCCAGGCACACCTCAACCCCCCCCGTGGCTGTCTACAGTGAATGCATATCCTCAGCCCCTGTCACTCCAAAACCAGACAGTCAATCCACAAACAGGCAGATGCACACTGAATGGTTAAACAAGAAAATACCTACTTTCTAAAAGTAGCATTTTCAAACACACAATTTAAAAACCATCTTTACTAAAAGATGTATTATTAAATTTTGAGTTCAGAGAGCCTAAACTTTATTCCTACATCTTGTCCCAATGGGAAGTTATACTTGTAAGATGTTACAAAGTATCTCCCATGCTATCCTATGGGACAGATAGCCTTCCAATAGTAAAAAACAAAATTGGCAGTATTTCACTATCAGGACATGTTACACACACCAGTACATGTCCTACCTTTCACATACACTATGCCTTGCCCATGGAGGTACCTTGGGCCTACCTGAGGGGTGCCTTACAAGGGAAGGATAGGGCCCGGAACGTAGGTGCACTTGCCAGGTCAATATGGCAGTTTAAAACTGTGCACAGACACTGCAGTGGCAGGTCTGAGATACCTTTTCAGGGCTACTCATGTGGGTGGCTGTTAGACCTGGCATCCTTGGCGTGGGTCTCCCCTGTATTTTTTGCCTTTGCCTCCTGTGTTGGACTTAGTTTTTACTGGTCTAGATGCTTTGGGCACTTTGCCACTTCTGTTCAGTGCCAAAGTACAAGTGCTCCCTCATTAAATTGTTGTCATGGATTAGTGTTTCCATAATTGGCTTATTTGGTTTACTTTTAAGTCCCTAGTACAGTGCACTGTGTGTGCCCAGGGCCTGTAAACCAAATGCTGCCAGTCAATCAATCAATCAATCAGTGAATGTAAGCGCGCTACTCACCCGTAAGGGTCTCAAGGCGCTGAGGGGGGGGGGTCCGCAGTTCTGTTAGCCGAAGAGCCAGGTCTTGAGGGTCTTCCTGAAGATGTTCATTGAGGGGGTGCTTCTGATGTTTGCTGGGAGCTCGTTCCAGGTTCTGGCTGTGATGTGAGAGAAGGATCTTCCGCCTGCCCTGGCTTTGTGGATGCGCGGGGTTTCGGCTAGTGCAAGGTTGGAGGATCGGAGGTTTCTCTTGGGTACGTGGAAGTTGACTCTGCCGTTGAGGTATTTGGGTCCGGTGTTGTGTAGGCATTTGAAGGCATGGGTGAGGATTTTGAAGGTGACTCTTTTCTCCACGGGGAGTCAGGGGAGGCTTCGCAGGTGATGACTGATGTGGTCATGCCGGGGGATGCCGAGGACGAGTCTGGCGGCGGTGTTCTGTATCATCTGGAGTTTGCGGAGTAGTGACTTGTTTATGCCGGCGTAGAGTGCGTTTCCATAGTCGAGTCTGCTTGGGATGAGAGCGTGGGTGACGGTCTTCCTGGACTCGGGGGGGATCCATTTGAAGGTCTTGCGGAGGATACAGAGGGTGTTGAAGCAGCTGGAGGTGATGGCGTTGACCTGTTCGCTCATTGTAAGGGATGAGTCGAGCACGATGCTGAGGTTTCTGGTGTGGTCCGAGGGGGTCGGTGGGCTTCCGAGGGCAGTCGGCCACCAGGTGTTGTCCCATGCTGAGGGGGTTGTTCCGAGGACGAGGACTTCTGTCTTCTCAGCGTTGAGTTTTAGGCAGCTGTTGGTCATCCAGGCTGTAACGTCCTGCATTCCTTTCTGGAAGTTTAGTCTGGCGGTGGTGGGGACTTTGGTGAGGGAGAGGTTGAGCTGAGTGTCGTCAGCGTAGGATACGATGTTGAGGCCGTGTTTTCGGACGATGGCAGCGAGGGGGGCCATGTAGACATTGAAGAGGGTCGGGCTCAGTGATGACCCCTGTGGGACTCCGCAGGTGATTTCCGTGGCATTGGAGAGGAAGGGTGGCAGCCTGATTCTTTGGCTTCTTCCGGTGAAGAAGGATCGGATCCAGTCGAGGGCTGTTCCTTGTATGCCGGCGTCGTGTAGTCTGGCGAGGAGGGTGCGGTGGTAGACGGTGTCGAAGGCTGCTGAGAGGTCGAGTAGGATCAGGGCTGCGGACTGGCCTTAGTCAAGAATGTTGCATATGTCGTCTGTGGTGGTGAGCAGGGTGGTTTCGGTGCTGTGGTTGCTTCGGAATTCGGATTGGGACGGGTCGAGTATGGCGTTGTCTTCGATGAAGCGTGTCAGTTCCCTGTTGACTGTTTTTTCTGCAACTTTGGCCGCGAAGGGGAGGAGCGAGATGGGCCAGTAGTTCTTGAGGTCCGTGGGGTCGGCTGTGGGCTTCTTGAGCAGGGGTCTGACTTCTGCGCATTTCCACTCATCTGGGAAGGTGCCTGTTTCGAAGGTGGTGTTGATGGTGGTTTGTAGTTCGGGTGCGATGGCGTTGGCAGCTCTGTGGTAGATGTGTGGCGGGCAGGGGTTGGTGGGGGCCCCTGAGTGGATGCCTTTCATGGTTGAGGCGGTGTCCTCGGCCGTGATCGGCGTCCAGGTGGAGATGGTGGGCTGGCCGGTGTGTCTAGGGGGTGGGCCGGATGGGGTGTCTGGTGGATGGTCGATGAAGTTGTCATAGAGGTTTTTGATTTTGAGGTGGAAGTATGTTCCGAGCTTGTCACAGAGGTCATGGGATGGCGTGATGTCTGTGGCTTCGCTGCGAGGGTTGGTGAATTCTTGGATGACACTGAAGAGTTCCTTGGAGTTGGTGGAGTTGGCGAGGAGCTTGTGGATGAAAGATCTCTTGGTGGTTCTGATCAGGTTGTGGTAGTCTGTCATGGCGTTCTTGTAGGTGGTGAGGTTTTTGGGTGTCTTGGTGTTTCTCCAGTTCTTCTCCAGGCGTCTGCAGGTGCGTCTGGTCTCTTGAAGATCAGTGGTGAACCAGGCGGCTTTCCTGGGACGTTGTTTGTCGGGGTTGCGTAGAGGGGCGAGTTCGTCAGCGCAGGTGGAGATCCAGGTGTGGAGTTTCTTGGCTGCGGCGTCGGCGTCTGCTGCCGTGGTGTGGTTGTCTCGGGTGCGGGTGAGGGTGGAGTTCAGTTGCTCATCTGTGACCTTGCTCCAGTTCCTTCGTGGTGGGCATGGGGCAGGTCTGGGAGTCTTGGGCTTGTCGACGGTGAAGAGTACGCAGTGGTGGTCAGTCCATGGAGGTTGCGTTGTGTGGCTGAAGCGTATGCTGTTTCCTGCGGCAAAGATGGGGTCGAGGGTGTGTCCTGCCCTGTGGGTTGGTGTGGTGACGAGTTATTTAAGTCCGATGTTGGTGAGGTTGTTCAGGAGGGTGGTGGACTAGTGGGCTTGCAGCACTGATTGTGCCGCCCACACAAGCAGCCTTGCAAAAGGGTCTTAGGCCAGCCATTGCAGTGTCTGTGCGCAGTCTGGTACTGCCATGTTGACCTGGCAAGTGCACCCACTTGCCAGGCCCTAACCTTCCCTTTTCTTACATGTGAGTCACCCCTAAGGTAGGCCCAAGGTACCCCTGTGGGCAGGGTGCAGTGTATGTGAAAGGTAGGATATGTACTGGTGTGTGTAACATGTCCTGATAGTGAACTACAGTGAATTTTGTTTTTCACTATTGAAAGGCTATCTGTCCCATAGGATAGAATGGGAGTTTATTCATAACATCTTATAAATATAACTTCCCATTGGGAGAAGATAGGAAGATGAAGTTTAGTATGCCTGAACTCAGAATCTAAAAATGCATCTTTCAGTAAGGATGATATTTACATTCTGTGTTTGAAAATACCACTTTTAGAAAGTAGGTATTTTCTTGCTAAACAATCCCGTGTGCCTCTGCTGGTTTGTGTATTTTGTGTATTGACTGTCTGACTTTGGAGTAACAGGGGCTGGGGATGTGCATTCACTGTAGACAGCCACTGGGGGGGGTTGAGGTGTGTCCTGCCTTTCCTGGATGAGTCAGGGCAGGGCTGAATAGACCTGGCTGCATTTAGAGTAGGGGAGGAGATTTCCTTTCACCTGAATGGGCCTGGTCTGCCTTACACAATGCTGTCTCCACCTCCTGCTGGGAAGCTGCACCAGAGAGTACAGAACTGGTTTGGACTGAGCCAAGAGCCTCTCTGACACCGGAGAACAAAGAGAAATGGACTATAAATGTTGGGGCCCAGACCCTTGAAGTTTAGATTACTTCTGGAATTCAAGATGAACCATTGCCAAAGAGAAGAGCTGGGAAAACTGAAGGAGAAGTACTGCCCCTTTGCTGTGGGCGTTTTGGGGTTGGCCTGCAGTGGCTGTTTCTGCCAAGGAGAGGATAAAGGCTTTGCTGTGTGCTGTGTCTCCTGCTTGAGGAAGATCTTCAAAGGCTTGAAGCAGAGCTTGCTTCCTGTTTTAAAGTCTCTGGGATACAAAGACTTCACCACCAGCTCCCCTGAACTTGCTTGCTGGGAGTTCTGACCTGCCAAGTTGTTCCTGTTGCTGAGTTGGGTCTCTGGAGGGTATTTCTGCAGTTGGGAGCTTGAAAAGAAATGCGGCTGGAGAAATCGCTGCACGCCGAATCCCATGCACCGATCTCCGAAGTCCGAGATCACCGCACCGATTCTGACTCAGGCCATGCTTGTCAGGACTCAGTTTGGGACACTGGCATGTGTCAGGTACTCTTACAACGACTGGTGCCAGGGAAGACAAAGTAGGCAGAATATTGGGTACAGAGCTGCCCAAGATCACACAATGAGTCAAAGGAGAAAGGGAATCTTAAGAGGAAGTTCTGGACAAAAGAATAAGAGAGTTAAGGCTCAGAAAGAACAGGCCCTCAGAGGTGATTTAGCATTCAGAAAAACTACACACAGGACGGATATGCAAGACATAAATATAAAACCACATTAACAATAAAAGGAATGTGAGGTAAAGCACTCGGGAGCGCCACACGGTAAGACTGAAGCTCAGTAAGTTCCTCGCCCACTATTGCTGTTACTGATACTGACTGCAAATACCCACATATAGGATATGCATGCAAAGGCAGGTTCTGTGGAGCTGATACCTATGGTGATGTTATAAATGTAACTCAAAGACAATACTCACAGTGAACAAGAAACATCACCTAGGTTGTCAGCTGTGCCCATGGATCCTGGCGATCAAACAGGAACACGCAAGGCAGTAACAGCAAGGGGGTAGAACTAAACACAAGCACGATAGACAAGGAGCTAGCAAGGAGGAGTGCTTAATATGAAAGGAAGGAAATCACAGGACACACTTGGCAAAAAGCAAGTAACAAACATACAAGGTAATTAGAAGCAAGACTGCAGGAATAGAAAGACAGCAAACTAGGAACTGGAACCAAGGAAATGGGAAGAAAGGCAGGGACTGGAAAAGGATATAAAGAAGGGGAGGCTACAAGGGTATACTAGAATAGTGCAGGTTCAGGAATCAAGAAAACAAAGTAGCATTGAAGGCAGTGCTGGGGCAGGAACAAGAATTGAGCTAAGTCTCAGGAGTCAAGGTAGCACTGCAGGCAGTGCTATTTCAGGAACAGGGAATTACTAAAGCTCAGGAGTCAAGGTAGCACCGCAGGTAGTGCTAGTTCAAGGAAACAGGAAATAGCTACAGCTCAGGAAACAAGTAGTCAAGAGAGCACTGCAAGCAGTGCAAATCAGGAACAAGAAATAGCTGTAAGCCCAGGAACAGGAACAAAGAATAACTATACCTCAGGAACTCAGGAAACAAGGTAGCACTGCAGGCACTGCTAATTCAGGAACAAGGATAGCTATAGTTCAGGAATAAAGAAATAACTAAAGCTCAGGAAACACTGGAAACAAGGATATCAAAAGCTCAGGAAACACTGGAAACAAGAGTCGGTCGCACCGGTACACAGCTACAATGACCAACACTGGACTGAAGGGAGCTGGGGCTTAAAAGACCTAACAGTAATCACATGCATCAGGTGTGAGGAGGCTAATAGCAGTCAGCCGCAGGTGAGCTGAATTCCTCCACCCATCCTTGGCCTGCAGGGGTGGAGACGAAGCAGTGAGCAGGGAATTCTAGGTAATGGAGTGTCAAACACGAGCAGGCTGGCTTCAGGCATGAGCAGGCTGGCTTTCACAAAACCTGGCATGGATTGGGAATGGTTGACAATTTGCAAGTAGAATCCAAATGACTGGAAGTCAGTACATGCATGAAGGGGAGGGTCTAGAAGCTTATTAGAACACTGGAGAGCCCCACAATTCAGCCCCCTGCTGGTGGGCACGAGAATGCAGGGAGCGAATCGTGACAATGCTGTGGGGCTGCAAGAACCAATGCATCGTGGGACCGCGGCTGCCACATCAAGAACCACCGCATCCCAGATTGTCACACATCGCACTGGTGCACCAAGTCTACGAGAACGCTGGGGCTGCAGTAAGAAACTGACGCATCACCTCCCCTTCAGTAAGAAACTGACCCATTACCTCCCCTTCAGTAAGGAACCGACGCATCACCGCCCATGCATGGCAGTGAGGCCCGGACGCATCACCTCCCCTGGAGTAAGGAACAGATGCATCACCTTCCCTGTGGCTGTTTTTGTTTAAGATTATGACGCATCTAAGGTACTTTGTGTTGAAAGTGTTGCAACTATAATTTGTCACGTTGGGTTTATATAAAGATTACCTATTTTTCTAAACTAGTGTGATGTCCATTTGTAGTGTTTTCACTGTATTACTGTATGTGTACACAAATGCTTTACACACTGCCTCTGAGATAAGCCTGTCTGCTCGTGCCAAGCTACAAAGGGGGTGAGCAGGGGTTATTTTAATAGTGTATCCTCCTCACCCTGACTAGGAAGAAGGGTCCCTACTTGGACAAAGGTGCAAACCATTGCCAACTAGAGACCCCCATTTCTAACAGTGGCACAATCAGTGCTGCAGGCCCACTAGTAGCATTTGATTTACAGGCCCTGGCACACTCAGTGCACTTTACTTGCCAGCAAATTAAATATGCCAATCAGGGAGAACCAATTGTAATATTTTACACAGGGAGCACTTGCACTTTGACACTGATCAGCAGTGGCAAAGTGCCCAAAACATCTAAACCAGCAAAACAAAATCCAGCACAGTATCAAAAATACGGGGGTTGAGGCAAAAAGTCAGGGGAAACCACGCCAAAGATGCCAAGTCTAACAGCGAGTTATAGTAATTTGAAGGTGGTGGATAAATCATAAATTTAAGGTCTATTTATAACTTTAGAATTTCTAATGTTTGTGTAGTTTAAGTTTGGCTTGCATAGAAAGAATGAAGTTATAGTAATTTGAAGGTGGTGTGTAAATTATAAATTTAAAGTATAACTATAACTTTAGAATTTCTAATGTTTCTGTATTGTATGTGTGGTTTGTATAGAAAGAATAAATAGTTTCCCTAACTGTAACTCATCTTCAACCGTTGTGTATTTCAAATAGATATATATATATATATATATATATATATATATATATATATATATATATATATAATATATATAATGCAAAAAGAGTTGCCTCTAGGTGGGATGCACTCCAAAGCAAGGGCACACGCCATGAACAAAGTCCTTTTCTGGTTTCCTGCCAGACGCGTTTCGGGCCAACGCCCTCTTCAGTGGCAGACCATGTGACGTGACGGCGTGTGGCAACCACCAGTAAATCCCCGTAATAATTATGTTCAGGTGAACCACCTGGAGCTATGCTTCCTGGGACTGGTGGTTCAGTAAAACCCAAGTGGGTCGCCGCCGGCACTCACATTCAAAAATGTCTTTTAAAAAGATTGCCGATGTTCGCGCCGGCACCCCTGCATATAACAGGCACCTCCTGTTCCACAGTTAGCTGCCCCAATAAAGCAGCCGCAGACCCGCAAGTGTTTCGCGGTGGTGCAATCCCGCGACCAGGCAGGCCGCTATACAAAATACAAAAAGAGTTGCCTCTAGGTGGGATGCACTCCCAGGTGGAAATTACGCCAAAGCAAGGGCACACGCCATGAACAAAGTCCTTTTCTGGTTTCCTGCCAGACGCACGCCGTCACGTCACATGGTCTGCCACTGAAGAGGGCGTTGGCCCGAAACGCGTCTGGCATGAAACCAGAAAAGGACTTTGTTCATGGCGTGTGCCCTTGCTTTGGTGTAATTTCCACCTGGGAGTGCATCCCACCTAGAGGCAACTCTTTTTGTATTATATATATATATATATTCACTGAAAAAACCATAGGTTTTAGGGACAGTTATAGTTAGTTGGACATTTCACTCGTACAAAACCATAGAAATTCCCCCGTTATAGTTAGTTCAGCTAACTATAACTCGCGCCCCGCAATGCACTGCTGATGACGTCACATATTACATCACTCATGACATGGTCAGTGACATCACTGATGACATCACTGATGACATCTCAAATGACATCAGTGATGACATCACTGATGACATCATCCAGTGACTGTGTGTTTCTGTAAAGTTTAAATATGTTTAATATATATAGGGAAAGGTGTATTGAAGAATGAGTGGGTGTATAAGTGTCAGAATGGATGATTTAGTACGTGAGTGACTGACTCTACAAGTGAGTGATTAAATGTATCTTACTGAATGCATGGGTTAGTGACTAAACTGTGTGAATGTCTGTATCCGTCTGTCTGTTGGTTTGTAAGCGGCTGCATGGCTTTCTGAATAGCTACATGAGTGTCTATATGGGTTATTGATTGATTGTCTGAGTATCTGTATGGGTGCCTGAGTGTTTGTGTGGGTGGGGTGTGTGTGACTCTGCATAGATGTGTGAGTTGGTGATTCACTGGGTGCATGGTTTCAAGAGTGCATCTGTGATGGACTGTATGGGTGGGTGTGTGTGTGTATGGGTGTGTTAGTGATTGAATGTATATCTCAGTGGTACATGTGTGAGTAACTACATATGTGAAAGGCAGTATATATGTGTGTTGGAGTATATAAATGGCTATAAGTGAGAGTTTGTGATTGTGAGAGTGGCTGTATGGATGAGTGTGTACTTGTATCAGTGATTGTATAAGAGCGTAAGAATGTGCTAGTATTTGTATGAGTAAGTGAGCTGGTGTGTGTATAACTGTATAGGTGAGTAAATGGGTGTGTGATTAAGTTTTTTGCATGACTGACTAGGTGTGTGAGTACCTCTATGGATGAGTGGCGGTGTGTGAGTGTTTATATAGGTGTATGAGTGCATATGATAGTCCTGTACTGAGTGACTAAGTATGAGTGACTTTACGGGTGAGTGAGTGGATGTGTGTGTAGACCTAAGAATCAGTGAGTGGGTATGTAGTTTTTCATGTTGGAGTGTCTATGGTTTTGAGAATGGCAGTCTGTAATTTAGAGTGGGTGTATCAAAAGTTATATTAGGGTGTGAGAAGATGCATGAAATTATCACATGGATGATGTCATCAGTGATGTCATTTGAGATGTCATCAGTGATGTCACTGACCATGTCATGAGTGATGTAATATGTGACGTCATCAGCAGTGCATTGCGGGGCGCGAGTTATAGTTAGCTGAACTAACTATAACGGGGAATTTCTATGGTTTTGTACGAGTGAAATGTCCAACTAACTATAACTGTCCCTAAAACCTATGTTTTTTTCAGTGAATTTCAAAGGTTTTTTAAATGCTAATTTCTAACTATAACGTGTCTGAAACCTATGGTTTTTTCAGTGAATTTCAAAGGTTTTTTAAATGCTAATTTCCAACTATAACGTGCCTGAAACCTATGATTTTTTAAGTGAATTTCAAAGGTTTTTTTAAATGCTAGTTTCTAACTATGCCTACAGAGGTAGGACATGTGAAGAAAGAAGAAAAACGCACAGAAAGAAGCAAAAGATGTGCAGAAAGAACCAACAGAGGAGCAGAAAGAGGCCTTGTTGCAAAATCATCCTGTGCCCACAACTTTTTCAGACGGGTACTGGTGGTAACTGACTCTGACTAACCAGAGCCAGTGCTATGCTAAAAGACACTTAGAATACAGTGAAAACACCTACATACACTAGGGAACACTATGCGTTGGGGTACCCCTGTGATTAGCATGACCTCCTCTGCAAGTCCCTAGTACATAATAGGGCAGGGGGATTAAAACTACCTCTTAAAACGTGCTACAGGGCGCGTTTGCACAGTGGTGAAGGGAGGGGGGCCTGAGGTGACATGTGTGCAAACGCACCCGTGGCGCGTTTTGGGTTGTGGGATTAAGTCCCCTTGAATTCTGAGGGTCCCTGGGGCCCAACTAGCCCCCGAGGTACCTACAGTTAGGACCACAGAGCTGAGTTGCAGAGAGGCGTTCCGAGGCCACGCACCTTTTTCACCTCTCTGCAATGCAACTCTGTTGTGCTTACTGAAGGTACCTGGTGGGCTAGTTGGCCCCCAGGGTCCCTCAGGATTCAAAGGGAATTAATTCCCCAACTTAAAACGCACCACAGGGCGTGTTTGCGCACATGTCACCTGAGGACCCGCCCTCCCTTCACCACTGTGCAAACGCGCCCCGTGGTGCGTTTTAAGTTGGGGGATTAGGTCACCTTGAATCCTGAGGGTCCCTGGGGCCCAACTAGCCCACTAGGTACTTCCAGTAAGCACCACAGGCCTGCGTTGCAACGCCTGTAACAAATTGTGCAGTTGTGTTTAGGTAGTGAAGAGGGTCGTGCTGGGGGTAGTGTTTTAGGGTTTAGGGTAGTGCAGTGGTGTTTGTGTAGTGTAGGGGGTCATGCTGGGGGTAGATTTAGGGTTTAGGGTAGTGCAGTGGTGTTTGGGTAGTGTAGGGAGTCGTGCTGGGGGAGTGTTTTAGGGTTTAGGGTAGTGCAGTGGTGTTTGGGTAGTGTAGGGGGTCGTGCTGGGGGTAGTGTTTTAGGGTTTAGGGTAGTGCAGTGGTGTTTGGGTAGTGTAGGGGTCGTGCTGGGGGTAGTGATTTAGGGTAGTGCAGTGGTGTTTGGGTTGTGTAGGGGGTACTGCTGGGGGTAGTGTTTTAGGGTTTAGGGTAGTGCAGTGGTGTTTGGGTAGTGTAGGGGTACTGCTGGGGGTAGTTTTGTAGGGTTTAGGGTAGTGCAGTGGTGTTTGGGTAGTGTAGTGGTTCGTGCTGGGGGTAGTTTTTTAGGGTTTAGGGTAGTGCAGTGGTGTTTGTGTAGTGTAGGGGGTCGTGTTTTAGGGTTTAGGGTAGTGCAGTGGTCTTTGGGTAGTGTAGGGAGTCGTGCGGGGTAGTGTTTTAGGGTTTAGGGTAGTGCAGTGGTGTTTGTGTAGTGTAGGGGTAGTGTTTTAGGGTTTAGGGTAGTGCAGTGGTGTTTGTGTAGTGTAGGAGGTCGTGTTTTAGGGTTTAGGGTAGTGCAGTGGTCTTTGGGTAGTGTAGGGAGTCGTGCGGGGGTATGTTTTAGGGTTTAGGGTAGTGTAGGGGGTCATGCGGGGGTAGTGTTTTAGGGATTAGGGTAGTGCATTGGTGTTTGGGTAGTGTAGGGGGTCATGCGGGGGTAGTGTTTTAGGGTTTAGGGCAGTGCAGTGGTGTTTGGGTAGTATAGGGGTCGTGCTGGGGGAGTGTTTTAGGGTTTAGGGCAGTGCAGTGGTGTTCGGGTAGTGTAGGGGGTCGTGCTGGGGGAGTGTTTTAGGGTTTAGGGCAGTGCAGTGGTGTTCGGGTAGTGTAGGGGGTCATGCTGGGGGAGTGTTTGAGGGTTTAGGGCAGTGCAGTCGTGTTCGGGTAGTGTAGGGGGTGGTGCTGGGGTAGTATTTTAGGGTTTAGGGTAGTGCAGTGGTGTTCGGGTAGTGTAGGGGGTCGTGCTGGGGGTAGTGTTCTAGGGTTTAGGGCAGTGCAGTGGTGTTTGGGCAGTGTAGGGGGTAATGCTGGGGGTGGTGTTTTAGGGTTTAGGGCAGTGCAGTGGTGTTCGGGCAGTGTAGGGGGTCGTGCTGGGGGTGGTGTTTCAGGGTTTAGGGCAGTGCAGTGGTGTTTGGGCAGTGTAGGGGGTGGTGTTTCAGGGTTTAGGGCAGTGCAGTGGTGTTCGGGCAGTGTAGGGGTCGTGCAGGGGGTGGTATTTCAGGGTTTAGGGCAGTGGTGTTCGGGCAGTGTAGGGGGTCGTGCTGAGGGTGGTGTTTCAGGGTTTGGGGCAGTGCAGTGGTGTTCGAGCAGTAAAGGGGTCATGCTGGGGGTGGTGTTTCAGGGTTTAGGGCAGTGCAGTGGTGTTCGGGCAGTGTAGGTGGTCGTGCTGGGGCTGGTGTTTCAGGGTTTAGGGCAGTGCAGTGGTGTTCGGGCAGTGTAGGGGGTCATGCTGGGGCTGGTGTTTCAGGGTTTAGGGCAGTGCAGTGGTGTTCGGGCAGTGTAGGGGGTCTTGCTGGGGCTGGTGTTTCAGGGTTTAGGGCAGTGCAGTGGTGTTCGGGCAGTGTAGGGGGTCGTGCTGGGGGTGGTGTTTCAGGGTTTAGGGCAGTGCAGTGGTGTTCGGGCAGTGTAGGGGGTCGTGCTGGGGCTAGTGTTTCAGGATTTAGGGCAGAGCAATGGTGTTCAGGCAGTGTAGGGGTTTTGCTGGAGGTGGTGTTTCAGGGTTTAGGGCAGTGCAGTGGTGTTCGTGCAGTGTACGGGGTGGTGTTTCAGGGTTTAGGGCAGTGGTGTTCAGGCAGTGTAGGGGTCTTGCTGGGGTTGATGTTTCAGGGTTTAGGGCAGTGCAGTGGTGTTCGGGCAGTGTAGGGGGTCGTGCTGGGGGTGGTGTTTCAGGGTTTAGGGCAGTGCAGTGGTGTTCCGGCAGTGTAGGAGGTTGTGCTGGGGGTGGTGTTTCAGGGTTTAGGGCAGTGCAGTGGTGTTCGGGCAGTGTAGGGTGTCGTGCTGAGGGGTGGTGTTTCAGGGTTTAGGGCAGTGCAGTGGTGTTCGGGCAGTGTAGGGGGTCGTGCAGGGGTGGTGTTTCAGGGTTTAGGGCAGTGCAGTGGTGTTTGGGCAGTGTAGGGGGTCGTGCAGGGGGTGGTGTTTGAGGGTTTAGGGCAGTGCAGTGGTGTTCGGCCAGTGTAGGTGGTCTTGCTGGGGGTGGTGTTTCAAGCTTTAGTGCTGTGGTGTTCGGGCAGTGTAGGGGGTCTTGCTGGGGGTGGTGTTTCAGGGTTTAGGGCAGTGCAGTGATGTTCGGGCAGTGTAGGGGTCTTGCTGGGGCTGGTGTTTCAGGGTTTAGGGCAGTGCAGTGGTGTTCGGGCAGTGTAGGGGGTCGTGCTGGGGCTGGTGTTTGAGGGTTTAGGGTAGTGCAGTGGTGTTCGGGCAGTGTAGGGGGTCGTGCTGGGGCTGGTGTTTCAGGGTTTAGGGCAGTGCAGTGGTTTTCGGGCAGTGTAGGCGGTCGTGCTGGGGCTGGTGTTTCAGGGTTTAGGGCAGTGCAGTGGTGTTCGGGCAGTGTACGGGGTCGTGCTGGAGCTGGTGTTTCAGGGTTTAGGGCAGTGCAGTGGTGTTCGGGCAGTGTAGGGGGTCGTGCTGGGGGTGGTGTTTCAGGGTTTAGGGCAGTGCAGTGGTGTTCGGGCAGTGTAGGGGGTCGTGCTGGGGCTGGTGTTTCATGGTTTAGGGCAGTGCAGTGGTGTTCGGGTAGTGTAGGGGGTCATGCTGGGGGTGGTGTTTCAGGGTTTAGGGCAGTGCAGTGGTGTTCGGGCAGTGTAGGGGGTCATGCTGGGGGTGGTGTTTCAGGGTTTAGGGCAGTGCAGTGGTGTTCGGGCAGTGTAGGGGGTCTTGCTGGGGGTGGTGTTTCAGGGTTTAGGGCAGTGGTGTTCGGGCAGTGTAGGGGTCTTGCTGGGGGTGATGTTTCAGGGTTTAGGGCAGTGCAGTGGTGTTCGGGCAGTGTAGGGGGTCTTGCTGGGGGTAGTGTTTCGGGGTTTAGGGCAGTGCAGTGGTGTTCGTGCAGTGTAGGGGGTCGTGCTGGGGGTGGTGTTTCAGGGTTTAGGGCAGGGCAGTAGTGTTCGGGCAGTGTAGGGGATCGTGCAGGGGTGGTGTTTCAGGGTTTAGGGCAGTGCAGTCATGTTCGGGCAGTGTAGGGGGTCGTGCTGGGGGTGGTGTTTCAGGGTTTAGGGCAGTGCAGTGGTGTTCGGGCAGTGTAGGGGGTCTTGCTGGGGGTGGTGTTTCAGGGTTTAGGGCAGTGGTGTTCGTGCAGTGTAGGGGGTCGTGCTGGGGATGGTGTTTCAGGGTTTAGGGCAGTGCAGTAGTGTTCGGGCAGTGTAGGGGGTCGTGCAGGGGTTGGTGTTTCAGGGTTTAGGGCAGTGCAGTGGTGTTCGGGCAGTGTAGGGGGTCGTGCTGGGGGCGGTGTTTCAGGGTTTAGGGCAGTGCAGTGGTGTTCGGGCAGTGTAGGGGGTAGTGGGGGGGTGGTGTTTCAGGGTTTAGGGCAGTGGTGTTCGGACAGTGTAGGGGGTCTTGCTGGGTGTGATGTTTCAGGGTTTAGGGCAGTGCAGTGGTGTTCGGGCAGTGTAGGAGGTCTTGCTGGGGGTAGTGTTTCAGGGTTTAGGGCAGTGCAGTGGTGTTCGGGCAGTGTAGGGGGTCTTGCTGGGGGTAGTGTTTCGAGGTTTAGGGCAGTGCAGTGGTGTTCGTGCAGTGAAGGGGGTCGTGCTGGGGGTGGTGTTTCAGGGTTTAGGGCAGGGCAGTAGTGTTCGGGCAGTGTAGGGGATTGTGCAGGGGGTGGTGTTTCAGGGTTTAGGGCAGTGCAGTCGTGTTCGGGCAGTGTAGGGGTCGTGCTGGGGGTGGTGTTTCAGGGTTTAGGGCAGTGCAGTGGTGTTCGGGCAGTGTAGGGGGTCGTGCAGGGGGTGGTGTTTCAGGGTTTAGGGCAGTGCAGTGGTGTTCGGGCAGTGTAGGGGTCGTGCTGGGGCTGGTGTTTCAGGGTTTAGGGCAGTGCAGTGGTGTTCGGGCAGTGTAGGGGGTCTTGCTGGGGGTGGTGTTTCAGGGTTTAGGGCAGTGGTGTTTGGGCAGAGTAGGGGGTCTTGCTGGGGGTGATGTTTCAGGGTTTAGGGCAGTGCAGTGGTGTGCGGGCAGTGTAGGGGGTCTTGCTGGGGGTAGGTTTCAGGGTTTAGGGCAGTGCAGTGGTGTTTGTGCAGTGTAGGGGGTCGTGCTGGGGATGGTGTTTCAGGGTTTAGGGCAGTGCAGTAGTGTTCGGGCAGTGTAGGGGGTCGTGCAGGGGGTGGTGTTTCAGGGTTTAGGGCAGTGCAGTGGTGTTCGGGCAGTGTAGGGGGTCGTGCTGGGGGTGGTGTTTCAGGGTTTAGGGCAGTGCAGTGGTGTTCGGGCAGTGTAGAGGGTCGTGCTGGGGGTGGTGTTTCAGGGTTTAGGGCAGTGCAGTGGTGTTCGGGCAGTGTAGGGGGTCGTGCTGGGGGTAGTGTTTTAGGGTTTAGGGTAGTGCAGTGGTGCTTGTGTAGTGTAGGGGGTTGTGCTTGGGGTAATGTTTTAGGGTTTAGGGTAGTACAGTGGTGTTTGTGTAGTGTAGGGGGTCATGTTTTAGGGTAGTGCAGTGGTGTTTGGGTAGTGTAGGGGTCGTGCTGGGGGTAGTGTTTTAGGATTTAGGTTAGTGCAGTGGTGTTTGGGTAGTGTAGGGGGTTGTGCTGGGGGTAGTGTTTTAGGGTTTAAGGTAGTGCAGTGGTGTTTGTGTAGTGTAGGGGGTCGTGCTGGGGGTAGTGTTTTAGGGTTTAGGGTTGTGCAGTGGTGCTTGTGTAGTGTAAGGGGTCGTGCTGGGGGTAGTGTTTTAGGGTTTAGGGTAGTGCAGTGGTGTTTGTGTAGTGTAGGGGTCATGTTTTAGGGTAGTGCAGTGGTGTTTGGGTAGTGTAGGGGGTCGTGCTGGGGGTAGTGTTTTAGGATTTAGGTTAGTGCAGTGGTGTTGGGGTAGTGTTTTAGGGTTTAGGGTAGTGCAGTGGCGTTTGTGTAGTGTAGGGGGTCATGCTGGGGGTAGTGTTTTAGGGTTTAGGATAGTGCAGTGGTGCTTGTGTAGTGTTGGGGGTCGTGCTGGGGGTAGTGTTTTAGGATTTAGGTTAGTGCAGTGGTGTTGGGGTAGTGTTTTAGGGTTTGGGGTAGTGCAGTGGTGTTTTTGTAGTGTAGGGGGGTCATGTTTTAAGATGCAACGCTCCAATACCTGACCAGTCTGCACTACATAAAACTGCAAAAAAACTAAAAATAAAAAGCGTTTTGCACACTTTTGTCATTGGGCTATATGTGGGCTACATCTGGGTAATATTTGTGCTACATTTGGGCTCTTTTTTCACTGGTGGCCATCTTGGAAGACTTCTTTGTTATGAAGTTTCCTAATTTCCTCATTTACTGCAGTCTCCTCAGTAGGAAATGCTTTCAGTTTTTTACTTTGATTCCATCAAGAAGGCATTCAGATGTGTCACACATTTGCCATAAATTCAGAATGTTAGCACTCTAGTTGTTCATTAGATCACTGTAGTAAAGCTACTGCTCACCAAGGAGTTAACTGGAAGTCTACTGCTGGTATTGAAAGTGATTGTTTCAGTCTGCATGTCAGAATTTTCTAATGAAATAGAAGAGGATTTGAGATCTCACTTAAAACATGCACTAAATTTTCTTTTGCAGCACTAACCATAATTTCTATGGCAAAATGAACCCCCTCATTTTGTTCCTTTTTAAATTAAATGTTTTAAGTGTTACCAGTTTATTCCAATCAAGATGGCTTCAGGTGTGCCATACTTTTGTCATAAGTAAGGCTGTTAGCACTCTAGTTGTTCTTTAGAACACTCTGGGAAGCTGCAGTAGAACACAAAGGCATCAACTGACAGGCTGCTCCTGTTGAAATATAACAGGAAGATATTTGAGATCTCACTTAAAACATGTCCTAATTTTTTCTTTCTACAGCACTAACCATAATTTCTATGGCAAAATGAACCCCCTCATTTTGTTCCTTTTTAAATTAAATGTTTTAAGTGTTACCAGTTTATTCCAATCAAGATGGCTTCAGGTGTGCCATACTTTTGTCATAAGTAAGACTGTTAGCGCTCTAGTTGTTCTTTAGAACACTCTGGGAAGCTGCAGTAGAACACAAAGGAATCAACTGACAGTCTCTGCCCTTGTTGGATGTACATGTTTTACTGAGAATGTCAGACTTCATTCTCACATGACTGAGAAAGATAATGTGAATTTACAGAAAATATGCTCTCATTTTAGCTTCTGGAGCACCTTCCAAAACTGTATGGGACACGCATGTGAAAATAGTTTTCTCTAGTTTAGGGTAGTGCAGTGGTGTTTGTGTAGTGTAGGGGGTCATGTTTTAGGGTAGTGCAGTGGTGTTTGGGTAGTGTAGGGGGTCGTGCTGGGGGTAGTGTTTTAGGATTTAGGTTCGTGCAGTGGTGTTGGGGTAGTGTAGGGGGTTGTGCTGGGGGTAGTGTTTTAGGGTTTAAGGTAGTGCAGTGGTGTTTGTGTAGTGTAGGGGGTCGTGCTGGGGGTAGTGTTTTAGGGTTTAGGGTTGTGCAGTGGTGCTTGTGTAGTGTAAGGGGTCGTGCTGGGGGTAGTGTTTTAGGTTTAGGGTAGTGCAGTGGTGTTTGTGTAGTGTAGGGGTCATGTTTTAGGGTAGTGCAGTGGTGTTTGGGTAGTGTAGGGGGTCGTGCTGGGGGTAGTGTTTTAGGATTTAGGTTAGTGCAGTGGTGTTGGGGTAGTGTTTTAGGGTTTAGGGTAGTGCAGTGGCGTTTGTGTAGTGTAGGGGTCATGCTGGGGGTAGTGTTTTAGGGTTTAGGATAGTGCAGTGGTGCTTGTGTAGTGTTGGGGGTCGTGCTGGGGGTAGTGTTTTAGGATTTAGGTTAGTGCAGTGGTGTTGGGGTAGTGTTTTAGGGTTTGGGGTAGTGCAGTGGTGTTTTTGTAGTGTAGGGGGTCATGTTTTAAGATGCAACGCTCCAATACCTGACCAGTCTGCACTACATAAAACTGCAAAAAACTAAAAATAAAAAGTGTTTTGCACACTTTTGTCATTGGGCTATATGTGGGCTACATCTGGGTAATATTTGTGCTACATTTGGGCTCTTTTTTCACTGGTGGCCATCTTGGAAGACTTCTTTGTTATGAAGTTTCCTAATTTCCTCATTTACTGCAGTCTCCTCAGTAGGAAATGCTTTCAGTTTTTTACTTTGATTCCATCAAGAAGGCATTCAGATGTGTCACACATTTGCCATAAATTCAGAATGTTAGCACTCTAGTTGTTCATTAGATCACTGTAGTAAAGCTACTGCTCACCAAGGAGTTAACTGGAAGTCTACTGCTGGTATTGAAAGTGATTGTTTCAGTCTGCATGTCAGAATTTTCTAATGAAATAGAAGAGGATTTGAGATCTCACTTAAAACATGCACTAAATTTTCTTTTTGCAGCACTAACCATAATTTCTATGGCAAAATGAACCCCCTCATTTTGTTCCTTTTTAAATTAAATGTTTTAAGTGTTACCAGTTTATTCCAATCAAGATGGCTTCAGGTGTGCCATACTTTTGTCATAAGTAAGGCTGTTAGCACTCTAGTTGTTCTTTAAGAACACTCTGGGAAGCTGCAGTAGAACACAAAGGAATCAACTGACAGTCTCTGCCCTTGTTGGATGTACATGTTTTACTGAGAATGTCAGACTTCATTCTCACATGACTGAGAAAGATAATGTGAATTTACAGAAAATATGCTCTCATTTTAGCTTCTGGAGCACCTTCCAAAACTGTATGGGACAAGCATGTGAAAATAGTTTTCTCTCAAACATGATTCATGATATCCCAGCAGAAGGTTTTTCACAGGGTAAAATCACCTTAGAACATACCACAATTCCTGAAATTAGTATGGTACCATCAACAAATGAATTCTAATGTAACTAAAGTCTGTTATCACCCTTTATAGTTCTCCTTTTGGTAACCCTCAAAATCTTCTATTCACTACAATGCATTTCAATGGGGTACTATCATTTATATTGGTCCCAAGATGGCTGCCAGCAATTCCAGGATGAAGTGCTGACAGCCAATCAGATCTCACGATGACATGTGTGGTTAGGCTCCGCCCAGATATATATGTGTTTTTACTTTTGATTTTCTCAGCAACTACTGAACGGATTTACACCATTTAACAAAAGGGTTCTTTCTGAACCAAGAACTACCTCTTTGCCAAATTTGGTGTAATTCCGTTCAGCAGTTCGGGCTGTAGCCTTGCATAAAGTTTCCTATGGGAAATTGATTTTTTGACTCTTATTTTTTTAATTTCTCCGCAACTACTGAACGGATTTACACCATTTAACAAAAGGGTTCTTTCTGAACCAAGAACTACCTCTTTGCCAAATTTTGTGTAATTCCGTTCAGCAGTTCGGGCTGTAGCCGTGGCTAAAGTTTCCTATGGGAAAATGAATGGGGAAAACACGTTTAGGGACCCCCCTTTTTTCTCGGCCCCCGCTTGACGAATCACCGCGAAACTTTCAGGGTAGGAGCGGACCAAAGCGGACCATAAAGTTTGAAAATTTCGCGAAGATTCGTCAACCGACGCAAGAGTTATTTCAAATAGAATGTCGCAGATTTCCTATGGAAAATAGGTCCTAACTATAACTATCTACTGGCGACCGCCAGTAGATAATATGTATACATATATATATATATATATATATATATCAACAAACAAACTCAGCTTCTCCGCACCTCCACATCCCAGATGGGCGAACAGAGAATCCACGAACCACTGGAAATTGTTGGCATGAAGATGTTTAATTGCTCCACAGAACGACGCGTTTCGGGCAACACTTGCCCTTGATCTCGTTTACAAAAGAAACGGTTCGCCATATTTAAATATGCTGTGCTCTCACCCTCGTGATATGTGAACATAGAAAACATACTAGCACAACTTCATCATACACGGTTAGTCTGTTTTCCTTTTTTTCCTTCCTTTTTTTCCTTTTTTTCTGTAGTTTTTGCTATGCACATTTTATATATCAGAACGAACATACATCAAATGGTAACATATTATTTCTTACACATTAATATATATATATATTACCTACTGGCAGTCGCCAGTAGGTAGTTATAGTTAGGATCTTGTTTCTATTCAAAAAGCATTTTTTCTTTTGCCAATATCTTTGAAAGTCTTCAAAGTTTGGGGGTGATTCGCCAAGCGGGGGTTGAGAAAAAAGGGGGGTCCCAAAACGCGTTTTCCCCATGTCAATTTCCATAGGAATTTTGGAACAGGCTACAGCCCGAACTGCTAAACGGAATTACACCAAATTTGGCAAAAAGGTAGCTCTTGGTTCAGAAAGCACTCTTTTTTTAAATGGTGTAAATCCGTTCAGTAGTTCCTGAGAAATAAAAAAATAAAAAATATCGATATCTGAGCACCTAGGAGGATTTGCAAACCCTCCAGAGCACGAGCTTCATTCTGATTGGCTGCCAACACTCCAAACCTGAATGTGTTGGCAGCCATCTTGTGACTCGGTAGCTGAGTAACAAGAAAACAGTTAAAAAAATGATAAAAAACAAGAAAAGGGGGCAGGGTAGAAACACCCTGACCCCCTAGTCCTGCTCAGGGGTCCCACAAGGACCCCCAGGGCCAAAAAAAGCATTTTTTTTTTTAAATCGTCCGAATTCGTGCTGGGTGCGCGAATCCGGCCGAGAACATAAAAAAAAACGAAGCGTGGTCTCCCGCGCTTCGTTTTCTATAAGCCCCCAGGTGGGCCAGGTCCCGGGGGCAATATGCAATTATGTAGCGGGGGCCTCCACAGCCCCGGGGGCCGCCACCTCCCCGGGGCTTAGTTGATTATATGCGGGGGGCACGAGGCCCCCTCGCAGCCCCAGGGACCGCCACCTCCCCGGGGCTTGCATAAAAAATGCGTGGGGGGCGCCAACCCCCCTCACGCTGCCCCGGGGACTGCTACCTCCCCGGGGCTTTAATATATTTGAGGTGGGGGGGCCTCGCAGGCCCCTCCAAGCCCCTGGGACCGCCACCTCCCCGGGGCTTTTTAATTAATGGGGGGGGCCTCGTGGGCCCCCCCAAGCCCCAGGGACCACCACCTCCCCAGGGCTTTCTTCTTTAATGAGGGGGGCCAAATGGGCCCCCCCAAGCCCCGGGGACCACCACCTCCCCGGGGCTTTAAAGAGTTGGGAGGGGGGCCATGCAGCCCCCCTCCTGGAGCCCTAGATGGCCCTGGGGACCGCCACCCTCCAGGGCCGGCTCCTGCAATGTTCTGGGGTGCCCACCCAGGGTGGGAGCACGGCCCCCGCCCTGCCAAAGCAAACACTGCTTTGCTTCATTGAAGCGAGAGCAGGAAACCTGCTCTCACTTCAATGAAGCAAAGCAGAATTGCTTTTGGGCCAGGGGAGCTGCATGTTAGCAGCTCCCCTTGTCCAAAAGCAATGCCAGCTCCCGCAGGAGGTGGGGAGCCGGCAGGGACCGTGGGGGCATAGGGGCTCCCCCCACGGTACCCAACTTGAGGGACAGCCCCGGGGGATGGGGTCCCCAGGGCCAAAAGTGACCTGGGAGGGGGGCCACTTGGCCCCCTCCCCTTTAATTTTTTTTTTTTTTTTTTAAACGGAAGGCTGGCCCCGGGGGATGGGGTCCCCGGGGCCATAATTGGCCTTAGGAGGGGGGCCACATGGCCCCCCTCCACAAAAAATTCCAGGCTGGCCAGGCCCCGTGGGATGGGGTCCCCGGCGCCACAAGTGGCCCAGGGGAGGGGGGCCACGCGGCTCCCCTCCCGGCAAAAATAAATAAAAAAACGAGGCCAGAGCCCCGGGGGATGGGGTCCCCGGGGCCAATAGTGGCCCAGGGAAGGGGGGCCACGCGGCCCCTTTCCCATTTTTTATTTTTTTTAATAAAAAAAATGCTCAGGCCCTGGGGGATGGGGTCCCCAGGACCCAAAAAATGTTAAGAGAAGGGGGGCCACACAGCCCCCCTTCTAACAAAAGAAAAAGAAAAAGAAACCCGCATCTTGCCGGAGACCCCGCCCACTCCCTGCACCACTCTGCAAACGCACCTCCGGGCGTTTTGGGTTGGGGGATGAAGTCCCCTAGCATCTTATGGGTCCTTAGGGGCCAACTAGCCCATTAGGTACCTCCAGTAAGCCCCACACAGTGGGATTGCTGAGAGGTGGTCTGAGGCCACGCCCCTTTTTACACCACTCTGCAAACGCGCCTCTTAACTAATTGCTGGTGGGGTGATGAGGTCCTCTTGTGTCCTGAGGACCTCAGGACTAAAGTGGACTTCATCCCCCGAGCAGCAGTGCACCAGGAGTCGCGTTTGCAGAGTGGTGTAAAAAGGGGGCGTAGCCTTTGAGCACTCTCAGCAATCCAGCTGTATGGGGCTAACTGGAGGTAACAGGAGGGCTAGTTGGCCCCCAGGGACCGTCAGGAGGGAAGGGGACTTCACCCCCCAACCAAGAGTGCGCCAGGAGGTGCGTTTGCAGAGTGGTGGACAAAGGGGGCATGGCCTGTGTCCACCTCTCAGCAATCCCACTGTGTGGGGCTTACTGGAGGTAACAGGTAGGCAGGTTGGCCCCTAAGGACCCCCAGCAGCGATGTGGACTTTAATCCCCATGCAAGAGCGTGCCAGGGAGCGCATTTGCAGAGTGGTGGGGAAAGAGGGCGTGGCCTGCTATGAGAACTTAGCAATGCTGCTGTGTGGGACTTACTGGAGGTAATAGGAGGGGTAGTTGGCCCCCAAGGTTGTCCTTGGGGGACAACTACCTCTCCTGTTACCTCCACTAAGTCCCACACAGTGGGATTGCTAAGAGGTCTTCGGAGACCACGCCCCCCCTTTCTCCACCACTCTGCAAACGCACCTCCTGGCACAGTACTGGTTGGGGGATGAAGTCCACTTTACTCCTGAGGGACTTTGGGGGCCAAGAAGCCCTCCTGGTACCTACTGTAAGTCCTACGCAGCCAAATTCCTGAACGCTGGTTGGAGGCCCAGCCCCCTTTCTCCACCACTCTGAAAACGCGACTACCAGTTAAAGAAGCATTTGTAATGTAATAGGTCTAGCATTTGCAAGAGTTAGAGCTATTGGTGTTGTAAATCTAAAAGTTTTTTACTAATGTTTTTTTGGAGTGGAGTGGATGTACTTTGTGTGTAGTGGAATTATGTGGTATGTTGTGCAGTGAAATTATGTGGATAGAAAGCATGTGGTATTTAGTGTATAGGAATTATGTAGAGTGGGATTATGTGTTATGGAGAGTAATTGTGTGGTATAGTAGTCTGTGTTGTGGAGTGGTAACCTCAGGTTTAGTCTTCCTCGTCTCCATAGAAGCTAAATTATGAACTCTATGAGACAAATAAAGAAGAAATCACTGAGGAGCACTTCTGGACCTAGTCAGAGGTATGAGCAGGGCCACTGGAATTATGCGACTGTTTGGCTGCGCCGACTTTTGCACAATTATACATTGTTAGAAATGGGATTTCTGGTTGGCTAAGGCTTACGCCAAAGCCAGGCAGAGACCACCACTCTAGTCAGGGCAAGGGAGTTACACGCCAAAGGTAACCCCTGCTCACCCCTTGGTAGCTTGGCACGAGCAGTCAGGCTTATCCCGGAGGCAATGTGTAAAGCGTTTGCGCAACACACACTCAGCAGCAACAAACTAGGCACACCACAAAAGAAACTCCACACAAGGTTATATAAAAAATAGCCTTTGTATTATCATAAATACCTTAGAAACATAATCACATAATATACAGTGCGCCAACTGGCACTAGGCAATATTCACAGGGGAATTATATGCAGGACCAGGCCAATCGGGCCACGGTCAGAACCATCAGATCAGGTAAGTAAATGCAAATAATAAATGTAGCGCACAACCCGTAATTACTGGTACAGGTAGGAACTTAGCACGAGATCCTGTAACCTACAAGATGGGACACCTACATCACATTAGGCATAAATCACATGAGGCAATAGGCCTCGTAAGCATAAACACAGGGTGCCCCAATCGGGGGCACAACACACTGACACTGGCCCCAGGCCAACTGGCCTCTCCCCGGGGCTCAAATGCCCTATGTCCCAAGAGTCAGGGCGCTGCCTAGGTAGCAGGAGTCAAGGGTGCGCAATTGCGCAAGCCTAAACGTGGCAGCTGCCCACTACTTGCTGGGCAGCTGTGAAACTGAGCACGGGCACCAGCGTGCCCCCTGAGCCCCTCTCTGGGACTCGCAATTTAAAATGAACCTGTCCCCCAAGGTTGCAGCTGCCTGCGCTCTCGCAGGACAGCTGGCAAAAATGCGCAGACAAAGTCCGGCACTCCTCGTGCCTCTCGGGCCCCCCACTGGGGGTCTCTAAATAATTGTGCGCAACGTTGCAGCTGCCCACTGTCAGGGGGGCAGCTGGGGGAAATGCCTTGGTACTACTGTACCCTCTGAGCCCCCACTGGGACTCTAATCATCCCAATTGCCCCAAACGCTGCAGCTGCCCGTGAACGCTGTGCAGCTGTGGCGAAATTGTACCGGCACTCTGGGGCCCCGCTCTGGGGCTCTCTAAACACAATTGCCCCCAACGTTGGAGCGGCCCGCTCTCCTGCGGGCCCGCTCGGTAAATGGGCACTCTCAAGCTGGAGCCCGGGGCTCTCCTCAGGCCACGGGAGCCCCGGCCACGTTACTACTGCAGGGGGAGGCACCGGCAAGGCGCCTTCACACACACCCCCCCCTCCATCGGACTCCCGACTCTGCCCCACTCACCGGGCTAGACTGCGGAGGCTCTCCGGACTTCTCTTTTGAGCTTCTCGGCTCCGGCGGCAGCACGTCTTCCTCTGCGGCGGGGGCAGGCACCGACCATGTGCCTCGGGCCCCCTCCGCCTCTATTGGCAGATGACTGCAGCACTCGCGGGGCTCTCCTCAGTCACATGGGAGCCCCGCCTCGACTTCGCCTCGCTTCACCCGGTCCCCCTTCTCGGGACCGGGACTTCGGTAGGGAGCCTGCGAGGCTCCGGACTGCTTCCTTCTTGGGTTACGTGGCCCCGCCCACAACCAGGCAAGGCCGCCTGGCTTCCGGGTCGCGTCTGCAGCGGCCCGGCAACGTTTCTCCACGGGAATCGGGCTGGCGGCGGTGATCCCTCTTTTGATCTCGGCCATGCGGGGTGGGCTCCCGCAACATAAAGGGCAGTGTGGGGGAATCCCACACGTTGCAGCTTCGCGCTGCCGGCCACCAGCACTCTTGGGCTGGCAATACAAAGATAGCGCTCACGAGGCGCTGAGTCCAAAGGTCCAGGGGGCAAAGGCTGGGCCCAGGCAGGCCAGCACACAGGGCCCTCCAGCAGGGAGGCAGTCCCTCGTGGCGGTTCCTCCTGGAACCCAGCAACAGCAACAAGCCCCCAGTCACAAGAACAGCAGAACTGAACAATCATGGGGTCACAGCCCCTTCATTTATAGGACATTTTCCTCTGTGACACAGCACAGGGCTGGGGATACCAGTTAGAACTGGTTTGGGGGAGCTTTGGAGCACTTTGTTTTGCTCAGCTCCTCTCTCCTTTCACAGGACAGGCTAGGGACATCAGACGCACCACAGGGGGTGGAGCCAGCATTGTGGAGGGAAGGCCCAGCCCTATTCAGGTCCCAGGTGCAACTCCTCCCTCCCATCTAGATGCAGATCTCCCTATTCACCACTGCGCTGACTCACCCTGCCCCTCCTGGAGCCACACACACCTCCCAGCCCCTGTCACTCACAAAGCCAGACATGCAATTCACATCAGGCAGGCAGACACAGAGCACACATAAATGCCAACTTCTAAAAGTGGCATTTCTACACCAGTCATAATAAATCTGCGCACACCATTGCGCAGCATTTATTCTCACGAGTTCGCACATACTAAAACTCGCCCCTGCACTCCTCTCACACCAGGAATTACCATGGACACACATATCCCCCATGCATTCCTATGGGAGGGCAGGACAATCTCACCACATGCACTCAGAGTGCGCACGCACTTTACACTGGGACACAGTGCTAAAGTGCGCAAAGGCCAAAAACTACTAAGATCAGGTCATATTACTAGGCAAAAAGTTCAGGGGTGAACCTGCCAAAAGGGCCAAGTCCAACACAACCCCCTTCCAGCCAAAACGCAGGGCAGACCAATCACCACCGTGATGGGCTTCCCTGCTTGGGGCGATAGAACACGGACGCAGGCCCGCAACTGCAGGGACACCCTCCGGTTCTACGCCACGGTGAACCCATGTGGTTCCTTCTAAAAAAGCTGTCCGGAGCAACTGGGCTACCCCACTGGTACTCTCTAGCTGTCCGCGGCCAGGACCAGGCCCTAGGCCACCCAGATGCCACTGGTCCTTGCCCATTCACAGAGTGGGGGGTAGTAACCCCTGGCACATAGTAGCCATTCTCCACTCTTCCCCTCATCAGGGCAGGTCTAGACTGCCACTGATCCTCCAGCCTAGGGTCTGCACCCTCAGGCGGACCAGAAGTCACGGGTGAGGCTCTCCTCCCCCTACCTCTCCTTCTAGGGTTCCGCCCTCTCCTCCTTGGAGAAGCACCCTCAGAACACAACTCTCCCACCAGTTCAGGACGTCTCTCCCACAACTGGTCTCCCAACCTAGGGTCTAACCCTTCAGGTTGCACCGGGGTCAGAGGCGAGGACTCCTCCCTCTGCACCCCCTTCCAGAGTTCTGCACCCTCCCAACTGGAGCGGTACCCCTGGAAGATGAACCGGTCAGGACACTGGTTACAGATGTCCTTTCCTCCAGGTCAGGCGGATCCTCAACCTGGCCTCCCAACCTTGGGGCTGAACCCCACGGCTGAGCATTTGCCTGGCACACCAGGACTTCCGGGGCGCACTCAGCAGCTCCCCGAGGGTAACACATGACTCATGTGTTGCGTGACAGTCTGCGTGGCGCAGACCTCCCGACCCCTGTCCATCTGACAGTGCGCAGAGATCCCCACGACAGAAGTGGTGTCACCATGGTCACTTCTAGGAGACTCAGCCCTTCTGGCTGGCCCCTGACCCACTGGTTCTTCCACTGGGGAACACATCCCCCTCTCACCCCTCAATCCGGACTTCTGTACCCTCCCAACTGGAGCGGCACTGCCAGACACCAGAACCACTGGAGCTCTATTTACAGATGCTCCAGGTTCTCCAGACACTAGGAGATCCTCCTCAAATGGACTAACAGGACAGCCTAGGCTCCCAACCTGGTGTTCCCTGAAGAAACCATCCAGGCTCTGAGACGGGGTTTCGGGCACCTGGGGACACTCAGTCCCACACTCACTCCTACTCCACTGAGACAGGACGTGAGCCCCTACACCCCTCCCACTACACTGGGACCTAGCTGGGCTACACTGAACCTCTTCCCCCATACAGGACGGGAAGATACCTGAGCCACTACTTTTGGGATCACTCCCCAATGCCTCTTCAGAACCTTGGGCCTCCACCCAGAGGTCTGCCTCACATGCAAACTCCCATAGATCAGAAAACCCACCCTCCAACAGGTGTTGGCGCAACCCCGGCAAACAACAACTGAGCAGGTGCTCTCTGATAACCAGATCGAACAGTCCTTCAAAATCCTGTTCCGTGTTAACCGTTACCCAATCAGCCAGTGCATCATTACATTCATCCGAAAAATCCACCCAAGACTGGTGAGACAGTTTCCTACTGCCCCTGAACTTCAACCTGTACTCCTCTTCTCTGGAACAAGGTACCATATTTTGGGAACTGGGACTTCCTGCACTGGACTGTATATTGCTGCCACCACTGGACTCCACCCTCACTGGGGAATCCAGAAAACTACAACTGCACTCAGGGGATAATCTACCCTCCCGAGCTAATTTCTCCCTGGCGAAGGCCCTCTCAGCCTCCGCCATCCTCTCCTGCGCTAAGACCCTCTCGGTCTCTAGCTTTGTCTCCTCCATACTCAGCTGCGCTATTTCCTGGTATGCTCTAACCTGAGCTTCTCCAAAGCCAGCTGATTCTCCCTTTCTTCCCTCCTATCCACCCACTCCTCTGGGGACAGGAAAAGGGATGGGGCACTGCCCCCGACACTGGACCCAGCAAGGGACTCCCTATCTATGGGGTCCTCACTATCTACTGGCGTCCCTGTCCTGTCACTTTCTTCCTCCTCTTCAGACTCCTCAGGGCCCCTCTCAGACCCACCACCCTCTTGGAGTGAGGCCAGGGCCCTCTTCTCCTCATTGCGCTCACAGTCCCATTCATCCTTTTGCCATTGGATCAGGTTGTCCCTCAGTTTTGACTGGGTGTCTGACCCACTCACTGCTATGTCTCTTTCCTCACAGAACTCCACCAACTCCCCATACTGTATCTAAAGAGACCACAAAAATCAAAAGCAGACTCCATTTTGGCAGGACGCTCAGGGACACGTGCAACACAGGAGACCTAGGTTTCTGAGCTGAAGCAAGAGTATACAATTTACAAATGACACTTTTAGGAGAAGAATTAAAACAAAACTCAGAACAATAATCCCCACACACGTGATTATCTAAATGTAGAGTTTGTAGTGCAACCAGTTGTCGCTGTGGTACTGCGCAAACGCAAGTCCAAATCCCCACCGCTGACAACCAATGTTAGAAATGGGATTTCTGGTTGGCTAAGGCTTACGCCAAAGCCAGGCAGAGACCACCACTCTAGTCAGGGCAAGGGAGTTACACGCCAAAGGTAACCCCTGCTCACCCCCTTGGTAGCTTGGCACGAGCAGTCAGGCTTATCCCGGAGGCAATGTGTAAAGCGTTTGCGCAACACACACTCAGCAGCAACAAACTAGGCACACCACAAAAGAAACTCCACACAAGGTTATATAAAAAATAGCCTTTGTATTATCATAAATACCTTAGAAACATAATCACATAATATACAGTGCGCCAACTGGCACTAGGCAATATTCACAGGGGAATTATATGCAGGACCAGGCCAATCGGGCCACGGTCAGAACCATCAGATCAGGTAAGTAAATGCAAATAATAAATGTAGCGCACAACCCGTAATTACTGGTACAGGTAGGAACTTAGCACGAGATCCTGTAACCTACAAGATGGGACACCTACATCACATTAGGCATAAATCACATGAGGCAATAGGCCTCGTAAGCATAAACACAGGGTGCCCCAATCGGGGCACAACACACTGACACTGGCCCCAGGCCAACTGGCCTCTCCCGGGGCTCAAATGCCCTATGTCCCAAGAGTCAGGGCGCTGCCTAGGTAGCAGGAGTCAAGGGTGCGCAATTGCGCAAGCCTAAACGTGGCAGCTGCCCACTACTTGCTGGGCAGCTGTGAAACTGAGCACGGGCACCAGCGTGCCCCCTGAGCCCCTCTCTGGGACTCGCAATTTAAAATGAACCTGTCCCCCAAGGTTGCAGCTGCCTGCGCTCTCGCAGGACAGCTGGCAAAAATGCGCAGACAAAGTCCGGCACTCCTCGTGCCTCTCGGGCCCCCCACTGGGGGTCTCTAAATAATTGTGCGCAACGTTGCAGCTGCCCACTGTCAGGGGGGCAGCTGGGGGAAATGCCTTGGTACTACTGTACCCTCTGAGCCCCCACTGGGACTCTAATCATCCCAATTGCCCCAAACGCTGCAGCTGCCCGTGAACGCTGTGCAGCTGTGGCGAAATTGTACCGGCACTCTGGGGCCCCGCTCTGGGGCTCTCTAAACACAATTGCCCCCAACGTTGGAGCGGCCCGCTCTCCTGCGGGCCCGCTCGGTAAATGGGCACTCTCAAGCTGGAGCCCGGGGCTCTCCTCAGGCCACGGGAGCCCCGGCCACGTTACTACTGCAGGGAGGAGGCACCGGCAAGGCGCCTTCACACACACCCCCCCTCCATCGGACTCCCGACTCTGCCCCACTCACCGGGCTAGACTGCGGAGGCTCTCCGGACTTCTCTTTGAGCTTCTCGGCTCCGGCGGCAGCACGTCTTCCTCTGCGGCGGGGGCAGGCACCGACCATGTGCCTCGGGCCCCCTCCGCCTCTATTGGCAGATGACTGCAGCACTCGCGGGGCTCTCCTCAGTCACATGGGAGCCCCGCCTCGACTTCGCCTCGCTTCACCCGGTCCCCCTTCTCGGGACCGGGACTTCGGTAGGGAGCCTGCGAGGCTCCGGACTGCTTCCTTCTTGGGTTACGTGGCCCCGCCCACAACCAGGCAAGGCCGCCTGGCTTCCGGGTCGCGTCTGCAGCGGCCCGGCAACGTTTCTCCACGGGAATCGGGCTGGCGGCGGTGATCCCTCTTTGATCTCGGCCATGCGGGGTGGGCTCCCGCAACATAAAGGGCAGTGTGGGGGAATCCCACACGTTGCAGCTCGCGCTGCCGGCCACCAGCACTCTTGGGCTGGCAATACAAAGATAGCGCTCACGAGGCGCTGAGTCCAAAGGTCCAGGGGGCAAAGGCTGGGCCCAGGCAGGCCAGCACACAGGGCCCTCCAGCAGGGAGGCAGTCCCTCGTGGCGGTTCCTCCTGGAACCCAGCAACAGCAACAAGCCCCCAGTCACAAGAACAGCAGAACTGAACAATCATGGGGTCACAGCCCCTTCATTTATAGGACATTTTCCTCTGTGACACAGCACAGGGCTGGGGATACCAGTTAGAACTGGTTTGGGGGAGCTTTGGAGCACTTTGTTTTGCTCAGCTCCTCTCTCCTTTCACAGGACAGGCTAGGGACATCAGACGCACCACAGGGGGTGGAGCCAGCATTGTGGAGGGAAGGCCCAGCCCTATTCAGGTCCCAGGTGCAACTCCTCCCTCCCATCTAGATGCAGATCTCCCTATTCACCACTGCGCTGACTCACCCTGCCCCTCCTGGAGCCACACACACCTCCCAGCCCCTGTCACTCACAAAGCCAGACATGCAATTCACATCAGGCAGGCAGACACAGAGCACACATAAATGCCAACTTCTAAAAGTGGCATTTCTACACCAGTCATAATAAATCTGCGCACACCATTGCGCAGCATTTATTCTCACGAGTTCGCACATACTAAAACTCGCCCCTGCACTCCTCTCACACCAGGAATTACCATGGACACACATATCCCCCATGCATTCCTATGGGAGGGCAGGACAATCTCACCACATGCACTCAGAGTGCGCACGCACTTTACACTGGGACACAGTGCTAAAGTGCGCAAAGGCCAAAAACTACTAAGATCAGGTCATATTACTAGGCAAAAAGTTCAGGGGTGAACCTGCCAAAAGGGCCAAGTCCAACATACATTTTCCGCATTAGCCACATAATCCATCATCTGCTGCCTAATCTGCAGATTTGAACAAAAAAAGCCTTGTTTCTAGCTCAAACGGCTCAAATGTTACCTAAAATGCAGCAACAAGTGTTACAGCGTGGTGAAAGGCCCTTTGCAAACCTAGAGTGGTCACCTGTTACTTATTGCTAAATGTGGGTGTTAAATTGGTACTAATGGTGTGCAAACCACTCTTGCTTCTTTCTGCGCCTCTCTTGCCACTTTCTGCATTTCTGTTGCTTCTTTCTGCAACTTTCTTTTTTTCTGCACTTCTTTTGCCTCTTTCTGCTCATCTCTTCTACTTTCTGCACCTCTCTTGCTTCTTTCTGCACCTCTCTTGCCTCTTTCTGCACCTCTGTTGCCTCTTTCTCCACCTCACTTGCTTCTTCCTGTACCCCTCTTGCCTCTTTCTGCACCCCTGTTCCCTCTTTCTGCACCTCTCCTACCTGTTTGCACCTCTCTTGCCTCTTTCTGCAGTTCTCTTGCCTCTTTCTGCACTTCTCTTGCTTCTTTCTGCACCTCTGTTGCTTCTTTCTGTACCCCTCTTGCCTCTTTGTGCACCTCTCCTAACCCTTTCTGTACCCCTCTTGCCTCTTTCTGCACCTCTGTTGGTTCTTTCTGCACTGCTCTTGCTTCTTTCTGCACCTCTGTTCCAAATTTCTGCATTCCTCTTGCCTTTTTCTGCAACCCTTTTCCCTCTTTCTGCACCCCTTTTGCCTGTTTCTGCAACTCTCTTGCCTCTTTCTGCAGTTCTCTTGCCTCCTTCTGCACCTCACTTGCCTCTTTTTGCACCTCTGTTGGTTCTTTTGCATTGCTCTTGCTTCTTTCTGCATCTCTCTTGCAAATTTCTGCACCCCTCTTGCCGCCTTCTGCATCCCTCTTACCTGTTTCTGCACCTCTCTTGCCTCTGTCTGCACCCCTGTTCCCTCTTTCTGGACCTCTTTTGCCTGTTTCTGCAACCCTCTTGCCTCTTTCTGTCATTCTCTTGCCTCCTTCTGCACCCCTGTTGCTTCATTCTGCACTTCCCATGCTTCTTTCTGCACCTGTCTTGCTTCTTTCTGTACCCCTGTTGTCTCTTTCTGCACACGTCTTCCCTCTTTCTGCACCTCTCTTACCTCTTCCTGAATCTCACTTGCCTCTTTCTGCACTTCTCTTGCCTCTTGCACCTCTGTTGCTTCTTTTTTGCACTTCTCTTCCTCTTTCTGCACCCCTCGACTCTTTCTGCACCTCTGCTGCTTCTTTTGCTTCTTTCTGCACTTCTCTTGCTTCTTTCTGCACCCCTCCTGCCTCTTTCTGTACCCTTCTTCCCTCTTTCTACACCTCTCTTCCCTCTTTCTGCACCTCTCTTGCCTGTTTTGGCAACTCTTTTGCCTCTTTCTACAGTTCTCTTGTCTCATTCAGCACCTCTGTTGCTTCTTTCTTCACTTCTCTTGCCTCTTTCTTCACCCCTCTTGCCTCTTTCTGCACCTCTTTTGGTTGTTTCTGTACTGCTCTTGTTTCTTTCTGCACCTGTCTTGCAAATTTCTGCTCCCCTCTTGCCTCTTTCGGCACCCCACGTCTCTCTTTCTGCACCCCTGTTCCCTCTTTCTGCACCTTTTCTGTCTGTTTCTGCACCTCTGCTGCCTCTTTCTGAACTTCTCTTGCCTCTTTCAGCACCTCTGTTGCTTCTTTCTGAACACACAGGGCTACTTTTAAACAGACCTCAGGCTTAGAAGTGCATACAAGCAAGTGCAGAAAAGGGCTGCTGGCCTCTAAACTTCCATGCCCTATTATATGCTAGGAACTTAGAGGTAGTTTTAATCCCCTTGCCCTATTATGTACTAGGGCCTTGCAGGGGAGGTCATGCCAATCACAGGGGTACCCCAACCCATAGTGTACCCTAGTGTATGTAGGTGTTTTCACTGTATTCTAAGTGTCTTTCAGCATAGCACTGGCTCCGGGCCTGGTTACGCTGAGCCCAGGGTCAGTCAGAGTCAGTTACCACCAGTACCAGTCAGCAAACAGTTGGGGGGTGCCCAGGGCACAGGATGACTTTGCAACAAGGCCTCTGTCTGCACCTCTGTTAGTTCTTTCTGCACATCTCTTGCTTCTTTCTGCCCCTTTTTTCCTCTTTCTGGACTTCTGTTGCCTCTTTCTGCATTTCTCTAGCTTCTTTCTGCGCCTTTCTTCCTCTTTGTGCACATGTCCTACCTATGTAGGCATAGTTAGAAATTAGCATTTAAAAACCTTTGAAATTCACTGAAAAACCATAGGTTTCAGGGACACATAGTTAGAAATTAGCATTTTAAAAACCTTTGAAATTCACTGAAAAACCATAGATTTCAGGGACGTTATAGTTAGAATTTAGCATTTAAAAAACCTTCGAAATTTACTGAAAAAACCACAGGTTTCAGGGACGTTATAGTTAGTTGGACATTTCACTCGTACAAAACCAGAGAAATTCGGCCGTTATAGTTAGTTGAGCTAACTATAACTCGTGCCCCCGCAATGCACTGCTGATGATGTCACATATCACATCATTCATGATATGGTCATCAGTGATGTCACTGACCATGTCATGAATGATGTAATATATATATATCCAAACAATCCCTGCTCCACATGGAAGAGATATATATATATCCTCAGAAAGTCTCTCCACAAAAACGAGAAGAAGTAGGCACTCCAGACAAGTTATCGATTTCAATCCTTTAATTTAGGATGTCCGTCCTGACGTGTTTCGGCTGATCCCAGCCTTTCCAAAGTTACACTGGCCAATGGCCACAGCAAGTTTTAATGCCCCACATCATGGGTATAGAAAATATACTTCCATAGTCATTCTGCTTATCATCACTTGTGTGTTAATAATCATGATTTCTCCAAGACAAATAAATTGTTTGGGGTTAGATTACCTTATATATATATTTTTTTAATTTCCAGTTTCACAAATTTTTTAAAAAAATTTAAAACTTATTTATAAAGCAAGAATTTTATGTTCTTAGCTACATAAAATTCATTGTGCATGGAACTTTGACATAGGAAATTAGAGGTCAGTGGAGCAAAATGACAGAATCCTGGGCCAGTGCCCATACTTAATATTATTCGAATTAATTAATCTGACGATATAAAATCTTCTCGATACCCCTTAGAGTCAGCTTAATTGTATCTTATCCTTTCACCCTCCCCCAACATTTTTTGACATTAAATTATTAAATATGGATAAACAAAAATAAATATGGATCAATATGAATAAATATGTACGTATGTATATAATCAATCATCAAAAGGCACATCTAATACATCAAAGTGCCAATGCATAAATAGATAAATATCTCCAATCCTAAATATATTCTACTATATAGAGAAGGACTATTTCTTTGGAATATAAAGATATAAATACTCATTATATATATCAAACTGTGCCTAAATTCATAAGTTTATCATAAATACCCATACAAATTGTCAATAAATAGGCATATATTGGATGGGGTAGGGTATATACAGAAATGAGTCTAAAAGAGGTCCAAATGCAGGTCCTGCAGTCCATCACATTCTTTTGTATGTGTGTAAGAAAGCTCCTTCCTGAATACTTCACAATAGGGAAACACCAAACTATCTGCGGTCAGCCCACATGGACTTCCATCCCCTCATCCTTATTTAACCCAGCAGGGAATTTGGTGTGAAGGTCTAGGATATATCTGGACTCTAGGCGTCTGAGATTCATCACCCTGTTTCCTCCTCTTGCATTGGGGAGACTCTATCTACTGCAAAATAATTTAATAATCCTGGATCACTCTCATGTTGATCGTAAAAATGTCTTGCCACTGAATAGGTGAAATCATGAGTCCTTGTCGCTCGCTGATGTTCCAATATGCGCTTCTTCAGTGGAAAGATAGTGCTGCCTACGTACTTTAAAGGACATGGGCAAGACAACACATACACGCAGTGTTCTATATTGCAGTTAAAGAATCCAGTCACCCTTCTTTTTTGGTACTCCAAAACATTCTTAACCATCCTACTGGCTTTGCAATGATTGCATTTGAAAAAACCCTTAGTGGTGGATAGCCAAGTATCTAGTCTGCAACTTCTAGTAAAGTAACTATGGGTCAAGTTGTCTTCCAAAGTCCTACCTTTTCTGTACTTGATAGGTGGTGCTGCTGGCAGATCTTTCCCTATTACCGTATCACTCATCACTATCTGCCAGTGTTTTCTCATTATCTGATACACTCTGGGGTACATAGAGTTAAAACTGGTGATGAATCTAGTGACTGGGTTATCCTTATTCGGCCTGATATTTGGATAGAATAGCTGATTCCTCATGATATTTTTTGATTTCAGCTTGGCCATATTTCCTCCCTTGAAAACTTGCCATTCATTTTTACTAATTGTTTATCAAACTCTTGTTCCTGGCTGCAAATTCTTTTTAATCAAAGTGTTTCACCATAGGGGATACTTTCTTTCATATTTTCTGGATGCTGACTTTTAAAGTGCAGAGTGCTATTTCCTGCTGTCATTTTTCGATAGACTGTTGTATTGATTTTGCCGTCCCTCACTTGTAGCAAAATATCTAAAAAGGTGATCTCACTGGAGCTCATGTGGGACGTAAAGTGCAGATTGAAGGGATTGTTATTCAAAATTCTTATATACTCTTCTGCCTTTAATTTAGACACATTCCATATTAAGAATAAATCATCAATATAACGGGTCCAAATCAAGGTGTTCTGTACATGCTCTGAATTTTCATCAGCCCAGGCCACCTGCTTCTCCCACCAGCCCATCACCAAATTGGCAAAGCTGGGGGAGAAGCAGGCTCCCATGGCAGTCCCCATCTTCTGCCTATACATAGTTCCATTTTGCATGAAAATATTATCTTTCAAACATGTTCGCATCATATCAATGAGCATATGGTTGTGTTCAAAAAAGCATGCCGGCCTGTTTTTAAAAAATTATTCACACGCATGTACTCCAATGATTAATGGAAGTATATAAGTATATAAGGCAGTGATGTCCAATGTTATCATGATGTATGAATCAGCCCAAACTAGATTATGAATCTTGGTGAGGAAATCGCCACTATCCTTACAATATGAGGGAAGTGTTTTTACAAAAGGGAATAGGAAGGAGTTGATATATAAGGCCGTATTTTCTAAAAAGCTGTCATTCGATGAGACAATCGGTCTCCCTGTGGGGTTATTCAGCCTTTTATGCACCTTTGGCAATAGATAGAATGCAGGTATTCTGGGTTGTTCAGCTCTTTAAAAATTGTATTCATCCTGTTCTAATATAGTTTCATCATACCAACTCTTAAGCCGAGACTGAAAAGTGCTCACACAGATCTTATATTCATCCAAGATCATCTCATAACAATTGTCATCACCCAATTGTCTCATAGCTTCCTGATTGTACACATTTGAATCCATAATCACAACATTTCCTCCCTTATCACTGTTTTTGATAACAATCGAGGTATCATCTTTCAGGGATTGTAGTGCCATTCTGAGTTCCACCGTTAAGTTGTCAATGTGTATTCCACTATTCTTTCTCAGCCTCATCAGATCTTTAATCACCATTTCATGGAAAACATCCAAATTATCATGGGCAGTTAGGGGAATAGTACGTGATTTGGATTTAAAACCACTCCCACTGGCTGTTTTGATATCTATCCCCAGGTTTTCCATCATTTGTCCCATCCCAATATGGGGATCTCCTCCCTCGCTTTCTCGGTGCAACGTTTCCAAGGCAAGGAGTCCCTCTGCTTCCCCAATCTGTAAGTCACAAAATGGTACATCTTTTGAATTAATACACGGTTGGCTTTTCATGGATTTGTGAATTTTGTTACATTTTAATTTTCTAATGAACAAGAAAAGGTCAATCCTGACCTGTGCATAATCAAATTCTGAGGTAGAACAAAATGAAAGTCCTAATTCCAGCAGTGACATTTCTTCTTTGGTAAGTTTTCTTTGGGATAGATTGAGGACAGTCAGTTTTTCTTCTTCTAGGTTTTCTTCATCTGGTGCAAGTTGCGCTTGCCCTGGGTCGATTCCCCTATTGCCTGTGCATAATCAAATCCTGAGGTAGAACAAAATGAAAGTCCTAATTCCAGCAGTGACATTTCTTCTTTGGTAAGTTTTCTTTGGGATAGATGGAGGACAGTCAATTTTTCTTCTTCTAGGTTTTCTTCATCTGGTGCAAATTGCGCTTGCCCTGGGTCGATTCCCCTATTGCCTCGTCCGATCCCCCGTCTTTGTTTATGTTTTTTCCTCTTCCCCTCCCTTTTCCTCTTCCTCGTGGGGGTCTGTCCTTCTTGGGTCTTTTGGCCTGTCTCAGTAGGCGATACTCGCGGTGAAAACCCGAGACGGCAAGTTTGCCCACTGGGTTATCACCTTCATCATTCTCTGTACTGACATCCAAACTGGATCCAGAGGAAATCAAATCTTGTGTCCTCCGTGAGTCCTCTTGGAGCAGTTCCTTTCTGTAGATGTCATACTTTCTTGCAAACGTTAGGATACGTCCTTCCATATATATATATATATATATATATATATATATATATATATATATATATATATATATATATATATATATACATATATCGTACACTGGTGGCAATAGCATCTCTGTAATTGTGGCTGTGTCAGAGTTTTGATAGGAAAAGCATTTTTTGTTTTCTCAATAACTTTGTTCTTATTCCGCGAATCCGCACTAAACT
Organism: Calotriton arnoldi; assembly: GCA_963921515.1. Classification (NCBI taxonomy): domain Eukaryota; kingdom Metazoa; phylum Chordata; class Amphibia; order Caudata; family Salamandridae; genus Calotriton; species Calotriton arnoldi. The sequence goes on along the minus strand of CAWUFW010015410.1, from coordinate 225,039 downwards.
TCCCCCAAAAAAACCATCGACCTTGAGTCCTTCATGGGAAGTTTCATGCAGCTCTGTTTAACTGGGTCTGGGGAACAATCCCATTTCACATTTTAATTCTCATAATTTTGCTCTTGACACACAGAAAAACTGTTGCATGGGATCACACCAAATTTGGCAAGAAGTCAGAACTTTACTCAAGGAAGTGACTTCCACATAGGCTCTTAAAATACAAAAATACATTTTAAAAAAGTAAGAAAGGTCTCGCCATAGAGCAGAGGTTAACCCCTGTTGCCCAGATGTAGCACAGCAGAGGTTAGATTCCCACAGAGAGTTGGATGAATGGTCTAACCAGACAATAGCCCCAAATTACAGCTGTGCCTACAAAAACAACTAATTGGCAATGTACATCTAAAGTGAATACATCTGCATAAAAAAGGAACTGAACCCATCCGTGAGCACCACAAGAAATAGTAAACAAAGTGTACCTATTTTTAAAGGGAAATATTATTGCAGAACAAGACATGCTAGTTGACTCTGCCTGCAAACTTCTGTCTGGCTCTGGAAGAACAGGTTTGAGTTAAAAACCAAAACAATTAGTGGCACAGGATGAAAGGAAGCATTGGCTGAAGATAGAGTACAGCATAAATTCTGCCTGGTCTTTCTGTGAGCAGAATTATGTGTGGAATGTTTAATCTAAATGCAGACAATGTTTGACAAGCAATTTTAGAAGGCAAGATTAATTTCACCCAAACAGACATTTTGTTCTGCTAGCTCCGACCCAGATATCAGATCGGCGGATTGCTTACTGAGAGACACCAGATTTTTCTGACTGAGCTTGGCTATGCACCGGTAGGAGTGAATGACTGGTACTCCACCTAGCTGTCAATCGTTGGATCCGGTATTACCGTCAGCTACTTGCACTTTAAAACGAGACTATTCTGTTTAAGTGCACGGCCACGAGTTAGAAACTTGAGCTCTTTTTGGGACCCTGTCCCTACGTAAACACGATGTCTTCTTCTACTGGACACTACATCATAGTGGTCTAGGTTTCCCCCTGTGTTTTGTGATTTTTTGTGGGTATCTGAAAAGGTCCTGAAGAAGGTGGCCGGTCCATTCCCTTTATGCCACCGAAACGCGCGTCGACCTAATGTTCAGACCCTGGTGAACATATAGAACATACTTGGTCGTGGAGATGTTATTATCTATTGTCTCCTTCTTTTTCAGATGTGTCTTCATGTGAATGTTGTATGTGTCTGTATGAGTCTGTATGATTTGTGTCTTGTGTGGTCTTGGTATTTGTCAAGATTTACTTCCTTTTCTTTTTTGGGGGGGTTATCTGTCTTATTGTATTCTGTGGCAACATTGATGATTTCTCTACATGTTGGAAAAAAGTTTTTAAACAAAAGAAATAAGAAAATAGAGAAAAAAATGAATTTATGTTGATATTTGTAGAAACAAATGCATAAAAAAGTAAATAAATAATAATGATAAAATTTACCCTGTAAAGTTTTTGTCTATATGATTGTATCTCTCTCAAGCCCTATTGTACATAGGTTTGCCTAGATAGAAAAGAAATATAGGTCCTGAGGGAGGTGTTTACTATAGGTTTGGCTTTTTCCCCTCTTCTCCCTGACCTTAAATTCACTTTAGAGGGGGTCCCCATTCATGCATTAACGTTAGGATACGTCCTTCCATATATATATATATATATATACATACATACAAACATATATCGTACACTGGTGGCAATAGCATCTCTGTAATTGTGGCTGTGTCAGAGTTTTGATAGGAAAAGCATTTTTTGTTTTCTCAATAACTTTGTTCTTATTCCGCGAATCCGCACTAAACTTCTCCCAAAAAAATCATCGACCTTGAGTCCTTCATGGCAAGTTTCATGAACCTCTGTTTAACTGGGTCTGGGGAACAGTCCCATTTCACATTTTAATTCTCATAATTTTGCTCTTGACACACAGAAAAACAGTTGCATGGGATCACACCAAATTTGGCAAGAAGTCAGAACTTTACTCAAGGAAGTGACTTCCACAGAGGTTCTTAAAATACAAAAATACATTTTAAAAAACTAAGAAAGGTCTCGCCATAGAGCAGAGGTTAACCCCTGTTGCCCAGATGTAGCACAGCAGAGGTTAGATTCCCACAGAGAGTTGGATGAAGGGTCTAACCAGACAATAGCCCCAAATTACAGCTGTGCCTACCAATACAACTAATTGGCAATGTACATCTAAACTGAATACATCTGCATAAAAAAGGAACTGAACCCATCCGTGAGCACCACAAGAAATAGTAAACAAAGTGTACCTATTTTTAACGGGAAATATTATTGCAGAACAAGACATGCTAGTTGACTCTGCCTGCAAATTTCTGTCTGGCTCTGGAAGAACAGGTGTGAGTTAAAAACCAAAACAACTAGTGGCACAGGATGAAAGGAAGCATTTGCTGAAGCTAGAGTACAGCATAAATTCTTCCTGGTCTTTCTGTGAGCAGAATTATGTGTGGAATGTTTAATCTAAATGCAGACAATGTTTGACAAGCAATTTTAGAAGGCAAGATTAATTTCACCCAAACAGTCATTTTGTTCTGCTAGCTGAACTCTTTTAAATTACCCAAATGCGATATTGTTAAAAAAAGAACTCCAAATGTGCTCCGAAGGCACAAACAGTAGACAATTCTATCAAATAACTATGAAATATTTTGAAAGAACTTGAAGCACTGCTATAAAATTATGTTGATGCACAATAAACCACAAGAGAAACTTTATTAGCTCCTGTAGCTAAGCTCCCCGCAGATCATTCTGAGGTGAAATCACCAACATTCTAAACTGCCACCACAGGTGAATTGTAACACAAGTAAAAGAAGGAAAGTGAGAGAGGGAAAAAGGAATGAACCACAGGTGTAAAACAATATTATAATGCTATTTACGATATTAGTTAATTGAAACACCATTTCCTTTTCTGCGGAGGGGTCAATGTATTATGTAAGCCTCATGTCCCTGTATGATCACGTTCTCGTCTCAACAAATTATCAGGCGGATTTCCAAAGGCAGACCAGAGGGAGTACCAGGCCCAAATGGCATATCCCCGGTCTTATTCAAACTATAACTGGACTATTGGTCAGAAACCCTGAAATCGGTCTTCAAACAAATCTTACGAATAGAGGCAATCACGGCCTCCCCAATCTATAAACATGGCGGCAAGAACAAGGCAAAAAACTATAGATTAGTAGTACTTATAGATAATGATGCCAAATATTATTCCGGCCTTATCCTGGAAGAACTAACAATTTGGGCCACAGAAAACACAATTATTCCTCTCAGTCAGACAGGTTTCTGCAAGCACATGGGTACCGATACAAAAATCTTAACCCTGTCTTTTCTAATTGATGCCATGAAAGCTGCCAAATTGCCCCTGTACTTTTGTTTTATCAATTGTAGATCAGTTTTTGATCATATTGACAGAGGTAAACTGTGGCGCAAATTGAGCAATTGGTAGATCCCGTCTTCCCTCCTGAACCAGTTAATTCTGCTGCACACAGACACCTGGGTACAAGTAAAGTTGGGGACCAGAAACCTTCTGCCTAGAAGGATTCTAACTACCAAAGGACTGAAACAGGGCTGTGTTTGAGCCCCAACCCTGTTTAACCTCTTTGTGTCAGTTTTAACATCAAGACTGGACTGGACTAGTTAAAGTGATTCAGGTAAAACTCATCCCAACAATCACCTATGGAAGTGAATCAATGAGGGGGAGAGATGCGCCCACTATGGATGGGATAGTAACTGGTTGTTAGAAATGGGGGTCTCTAGTTGGAAGAGGTAGGTACCTTTGTCCAAATAGGGACCCTTGCTTCTAGTCAGGGCAAGGGGGATACACAGTTTAGATAACCCCTGCTCACCCCCTGGGTAGCTTGGCTCGAGCAGACAGACTTATCCCAAAGGCAATGTGTAAAGTATTTGTACTCAAAACATACAGTAATACAATGATAATACCACAAATGGACACCACACCAGTTTTAGAAAAATAAAGTATCTTTATCTAAACTTCAACAAGACCAAAAGGACAAAAATCCAACATATATGTAATAAGAATATGACTTTAAAAAGGTTTCAAACAACTTGGTCCAGAGAAAACTATGAATGCGTGATTTCTCACAAAGTACCTGAAGATGCGTCAAGATTCACAAGGCCAAACAGCCGCAGAGAAAGGAAGCGTTGGAAAACACAGCTATGCGTCAGTTCATGAGTCCTTGGGGAGTCGAGGCAACAGTTCTGCTGCACACAGGAGAAGTGATGAGTCGAATCTGTACTGAAGGGGGAAGTGCGGCATCAAAATCCAAGACGATACTGGTCTGCGGGTGATGCGTGGAAAAACTTGGTGCACATGTATGATGCGTAACACACCGAAGGGGATGCGTTGCTTTGCGAGACTTCAATTTTGAGTCTAAAATTCAGGGGTTTTAGGTATAATACTTATACCCCAAAATGTCTTTGTTCTCTTTGTGCAAGGGTCTCTGAGCCCAGTCCAAACCAGTTCTGTCCTCACTGGTGCAGTATGACCACAGGGGGTGGAGACAGCATTGTGCAAGGGAGACAGGCCCTATTCAGGTGCAAGGAAATATCCTCCCACTACTCTAAATTCAGCCAGGGTCTCTTCAGCCCAGCTCTGAGTCATCCTGGATGGGCCAGGCACACCTCAACCCCCCCAGTGGCTGTCTACAGTGAATGCACATCCTCAGCCCCTGTCACTCCAAAACCAGACAGTCAATACACAAACAGGCAGAGGCCCACAGAATGGTTAAACAAGAAAATGCCTACTTTCTAAAAGTGGCATTTTCAAACACACAATTTAAAATCCATCTTTACTAAAAGATGTGTTTTTAAATTCTGAGTTCAGATAGTTAGACTTTATTTCTCTATCTTGTTCCAATGGGAAGTTATATTTATAAGATCTTATAAATAAACTCCCATTCTGTCCTATGGGGCAAGATGCCTTTCCATAGTGAAAAATATAATTGGCAGTATTTCACTATCAGGACATGTCACACACACCAGTACATGTCCTACCTTTCACATAAACTGCACCCTGCCCAGTGGGTACCTTGGGCCTACCATAGGGGTGTCTTACATGTAGAAAAAGGGAAGGTTAGGGCCTGGCAAGTGGGTGCACTTGCCAAGTCGACATGGCAGTTAACAAACTGCGCACAGACACTGCAGTGGCAGGTCTGAGATACCTTTTCAGGGCTGCTCATGTGGGTGGCACAATCAGTGCTGCAGGCCCACCAGTAGCATTTGATTTACAGGCCCTTGCACACTCAGTGCACTTTACTAGGGCTTACCAGTAAATCAAATATGCCAATCATGGATAACCAATCATGTTCACAATTTATGCAGAGAGCATATGCACTTTAGCACTGATTACCAGTGGTAAAGTGCCCAGAGTCCTGAAGCCAACAACAACAGGTCAGGAGAAAATAGGAGGAAGAAGCAAAAAGATTGGGGATAACCCTGCAAAAAGGGCCAAGTCCAACATTGATACATTAAGAACGATCTTCAGCTTACCTAAATATACGTCACCAGCCCAAATAAGATTAGAGTTTGGCATGCAGAACCAGGGGCTGGCACGTAAAGGTGCACACATTAACTGTTGATACAAGATCAAGGGAGCACATCTACAGACTCTGAACGCTCACCTATGGACTGAATTGCCGACCAAGGAAAATATTCCAGCAAGGGCCTTTCTACAAGAATCACTAGACCAATTATGCCTACAGGGCCTATGGGAGGCATCAGGAACATTTGAATGTTTCAAATGGCTAGTAAACAAAAATGTTAAACGAATCTCCCTGTTAGAGGATAAAGCATCACTGACTGGTAGGGCACCGGCTGGTTTACTCTGCACAGCTACACCAAGGCTGCACCTCAGCATTATTCAGGCACTGGGTTCACTAAAGGCACAAAGGAGAAATATCTGCGCTATCGACTTGGCATTCTCCTATCTTTGCTCCACCTTCTACCCTAGAAAAGTACTTTGGCAAAGACATGCTGTCACTTGTGCGGGGTGGAGAGAGAAGACATAATTCAACTGTTATGTATATGTAAAGAATTTTTAAGCAAACACAGAGCGCTGTTATGCCCTCTCTTCAACCACAAAGGAATCCGTACCTGCAGGCAGGTGGTTGTGGCGTGCTTTGCTGGAGATGATGTGCAGTTAAAGTGTCGCCTAGTAAGATTCTTGACTGCAGCTGAAAAGAGACTAAAACAGCATGATCATTCCCGGTGAGGCTGGGGATACAGCTCATTAACATGCCTCCCATGGAACTTTGCATCAACAGCTGTCATTTGGGGGTCATCTGACCATATACAAAAACTATATGGCGAGATAGCACTTTGTGTATTTTTTTTTTTTAAATAACTACATCCAGTGGCGGCTGGTGACATTTGAAAGCGGTGAGGCGTAAAAGTTTTTTGGGTATTAATATAATTTATAAAGAGAGTATTGAAGACGTACCTTCATATTCATTAAATAAAATCTTCTAGATAATCTGGTAATAGTTTATCGAATTCTGCATTAAGCTTTGCAACATAAATGCCTTTCTTTTCTACATGACTGTTTCAGTATGTGGGTCTATTCTCAGCCAGGCAGATAATTGACACCTTGCGAATTATTTTTCGGCCACAATTATATGCAATAATATGAAGCGGCTATGATAGGAATTCAGCACCTATTCACAGTCTGACGTAGACAGGATAACCATAGCTTTCTAAACTGAGGAGTTTCCATCCAAACACATGTAAACACCCATTTTATATTTAGGGGCCGATTCCGATTCGGGCCGGAAATCTCCCCGACCGAGCCGGACCCGGAGAGATTTCCGACCGAATCGGACCCTAGCAGCCCGACCGAACGAGTACGATGCGCACGTATGCTATCGGACTCGATTCGGTCGGACTCCCATTGAAGTCAATGGGAGCCAGTCGTACGACGCGTACACGGGCTCCCATTGACTCAATGGGCACGACGCGAACAAGGGCGCCCCCTACAGCGTGTTCGCGTTGATGCGGGTGTTGTCGTACATGCACGTGTAGGGGGGACCCATGGGTCCCCCCTGTGTGCGACTCGAACGCCTACGCTTCCAGGGGGGTCCGACACGGACCCCCAAAGTGCGGCTCCAACAGCTCCTTGGAGCCGGACTGCGCGAGTCGGTCGGAGCGGTCGAGGTGCGCATCGTACTTACCCGGCCGGGGAACGTCTCCATTGCGCGGTGCGAGTCGTCCCCATGCGAGTCGGTCGGAGCGGTCGGGTCCTGCGAACGAGTCGGTCGGAGATTTCGTGAGCGCACGCATCGTACTCGCTCGCCCGGACGCACGTACGAATCGGTCGGGAAATAGGGCTCCGAATCGGATCCGGTTAAGCCGAATCCGATTCGGTGCCCTACCGGCCGAGATCGGAATCGACCCCTTAGTAAGTACAATGGCAGTGATGTATCCGGGACACAGGAAGAATGGGAGACGAACTGCTTAAGAGAACACCGATCCCTTTTTCTAAATCGGTGTCGTCCTTCAACAAACATATATTTAAGCACACAAAATCTGTTCAATGTCTTTCAGAAAACATATCAACGAGCGATTCAGTAGCTAAACAAAAGCATCTTATTTGTTATGAGTTAAAGCTGACATAACACTGTTTTCTGTTATTTAAGCTGCATGCATAAGTCAAGTAGCACTATATGAAACCCAGAACAACCTTATTACAGAATAATTTAAACCATCTATACATGCAGGCATAGTAGCTTAGTAAGTTAAATATTCACTGCTAACATTTGTGTTCAATTAGCTGGTAACCTGTTCGAATCCATGCAGGACAAACTCATTCTTCCGATCTTGTTAGTTTGAGTACGTTTAAATTAGGTAATGGCCAGGTGATGTGTTTTGCAACATAAATCACCTGCCGCGCTTCCGATGCGGCCTTGGCTCGCTAGTGCCTACTTCAGCAAAAACGAGCCCTGACGAGCTCTTGAAAGAAAGCAACTGCGATGCTCCGAACTAGCAGGATAAATAACGTAGCAGAGCTTGAGGCTGTATAGAAATAAAAGCACATATTATAGCAAGATATACTGGCACCTGAAGACGGGTGAGGCTGAATAACACCCCCCCCCCCACTCCCGCCCCCGCTAGCCTAATCTGCGCACCCGCCGAGTGGAGCATCTAATGCCGGGATTAAGGACCTTTTTTGACAAACAAATACCTAGCCGTCACAGTTAGAGTGCTGTTTTAATTTCAACAGACTAAGAACATTCTCTGATTTGAATGGTCTAAAGTATTTATTTACTTTTCTTTTGAGTCTTTTTTTTGCAAATTCATTTCTATAGTGAAACATGTCATTCTGAAAGACATACCACCTACACCAATTTTTTACACATATAAACACAATGTACAAAACATAAAAAATACACATACAATATATACAAGGTACAGCATTAATGAGGTTGCATTCAGGTTAAATCCAGTCAATATTCAACGCAACAGCCTTTTGGGTGGTTATTCCAGACAATAATTCATTTCAGCTGCAAGGGCTGTTGCCTACTGGGTGCACGTTTAAGGTCTGGAGGGGCAAGGACATTTTTACAACTCGCTCCCAATAGAAGAGTAATGTTCAATTATTGTTTGATCCCAGTAGAAATTAACGCCGACGTGTTTTGAGCTCCATATCAGTTTTGGGGTTCTCCTCAGGGCTTAGGACTGAATGAAATCTGGAACGAAAGATCCAGAAAAATTCATTTGTAACTACCCTACTCTCCATTTTTATCAACACTACAATTCGTTATAAAGGGTGTCAAAAAGTACTTGTTAAATTCCTGGTATTGGCAAAACTTTGTTATATTAAAATCTTGATTAGCAAGATGTTGTTTGCCTATTGCGAAAATGATTCTAAGTACAAAGGAAAAAACAGAGTTTAGGCTTCTATTCTGTGCACGAGAGACTTAGTCGAGTCTAAACGAATAATAGGCGTGAGATTTACTTAAACGGGTTTTTCATTCAAAACGTTTTTGAGCAGTTGAGCATGACCAGCCGTGGCGGTGCAACAATCTTTTACTGGCTTATAGCTCAACCCAGGGACATGTAACCAGGATCAATTTCGGAGTTCAGCTTGTGTTACAGAAACAAAACACAAATGCGATGCTATCGCTACAATATAACCGTATTTGGGAAAGTTATTTCGCCTGCGTGCACGGTGGCGTTACACTCACTTTGTTCTCAGTGCTCATCGCTGATTAATTACGCTCGATCCTTCCAGGCTGGTGGAGACCGGGTTTCCGGTCCAGCTGCCTGTTGAGACGTCATTCAGCGCCGCAGTGGCTTATGGGACTTATAGGCTCCTTCTTTTTCATATGCAAAAACGATCTGATCAAATAGGAAGAAATTTTGTACTGGAACTGGCCGAAAGGAAATGGAGGCGGCTATATGCTGAAATAGACAGAAAAAGTTATAAGACGTAACTAAATAAATATAAGGAGGCAATTGCTAGTTCAAAAGCAGATTACTTTGCAGAAACCATCTTGCTAGCACCAAACAAGACCAGAGCTATATTCAGCATAGCTAAGGGCCTCTCCAAGCCTACGTGTACAGGTAATAAGATCATAGCTACACAAAAGCTATGTGATGATCTAGCAACTTATTTTAATGAAAAGATCAATAAAATTATCAACGGCCTCAGCTTGAAGGATCAGACTGGAGCGGAAGATGACCACAACTTACCCCTGAAGGTGGAGAATGAATTTACTGCCCGGAAGATGCAAGATGAGCGTCTAGAGAGAACTAGCCAGCCTACCTTGGAATGCTTCCAAGTACCCCCAGAGGAGGTGTTTTATAATATAGCTATGACAGTCTCCTCCGGGTCTCCACTGGACCCCCTCCCTCAGAGAATATGGAAGGAATATAAGACGGAACTCTTTCCCCGGCTGCATCAGATATGCTGTCAATCAGTAACTATCGGAGAAGTCCCAGACTGTTGGAAACATGCAATAGTTACCCCACTACTTAAAAACCAACGCTCGATCCAGCTCAGATGTCCAGCTATAGACCGATTTCATTGCTGCCCTACCCAGTAAAAATTCTCGAACGAATAGTGAGTAAATCTCTGTCTCAATATCTAGAGGAAAACCGGCTACTGGACGAGCTGCAATTCGGATTCCGCCCTGAACACGGTACCGAAACAGCCTTGGTAACTATGTTCGATGATTTAAGAATGCGCGCTGACAATGGCCAAGCAGCTGTGCTGGTGCTGCTGGACATGTCAGCGGCATTCGACACGGTTAACCATAGTATTCTGTTGAAGAGACTAGAAAGCATCGGAGTTAAGGGTCAGGCCTTAAGATGGCTTCAGTCTTATCTAACGGATAAATCACAGTTAGTAAGCATTCGACCTTTTACATCTCCGAAGACAGCTATTCAACATGGGGTCCCGCAGGGCTCAGCAATCAGCCCAATTTTATTTAATATATATCTACGCCCACTTATTTCCATCATTAAATCCTTTGGAGTGGATTTGGTCAACTATGCTGATGACACACAGCTCATGTTTTCTCTGGAGGGAGATCAAAAAATATCTATGGATAGATTTCATGAATGTATGACTATCACCTCACACTGGCTTAGACACAACTTCCTCCAATTTAATGGAGAAAAAACTGAAGTCATATACTGCATGACAAGCAAAGTTGGCCGTCCCCTCCCTGGTGACTTCCGGCTCACCCCCACAGATGGCGTGCTAATACCTACCAAAACAGTGCGCAATCTGGGAGTGATGATGGATAATAATCTCCAAGTGGATTCACAAATAAATAAAACAGTGGGTACCTGTCCCTCACTGATCAGAGCCCTTAGAAAGATTCTCCCACTACTACCAGCTTCTGCCAGAATACAGGTAGTGAGGAGCGCTATTTTGAGCAGGCTGGACTACTGCAACTCCTTGTGTCTTGGAGCTCCTAGCTCCTCGATAATGAAGCTGCAGAGGATCCAGACAATTGCAGCAAAGTTGGCCCTAAATTGGCAGCGCAGATCCTCAGCATCTCAGGCTCTATGGGATCTTCACTGGTTACTGATTCAGCAGAGAATATTTTTTAAATCTCTCTGCATAGTTTTTAAGGCAGCAAATGGTCTGGGTCCTAGGCCTCTGCAGAGTAAGTTCACAGTATAGTTTCTTGTGGTATACGCCCACAAGAAACCTTCGTTCGGCCACAGCAAATCTGGTCAATGTCCCTAAATTTAAGAGGGTTAGAACAGGTGGGAGAGCTTTTAGCTCTGCAGCCTCGCGATTATGGAATGAACTTCCATCTGACATCAGGAGGAGCAGAGACATAATGCAATTCAGCAAGAAACTAAAGACCTGGTTATTCCCAAGGGAAAGGAACACTTAGATGTAATTCCTGAATTCTCTAGTGCTCCACCTGATGTCCTTCTCTCCCCTTAGATCTCTATTATCTATAACTCCCTTTTTCTCTTTCAAATACAGTATGACACATTACATCTATGTACACTTTCAGCGCCAGGATACCCGTTGGGTGACAGTGCGCTATATAAATGCTGTATACAATACAAGTGATGATCTTCATTAAGGGCCAGTGCAGCTGTTTTATGAAACATCATAACACGCAGCGGTGACTTTTGGGACTTGACGGTCCCAACTTTGGTAGTTGCAAATATAACTATGATACGATCTAATCAACCAAGTAATACATTCTGAGAGTTGTGGTCTTCAAGTGGCACGGCCCACATGATGAACTGGCTGTACTGACTCCCCCCTGAGGTACAGTCATTTCTTCACATTAATGAACTCCGGTTAAGGTTTTTCCAATTTCTGACATTTCGTTCAGACCATATATTGTGCTGTTAAACTTGAGAATCAAATATGCCTCTTTCCTCAACAGTTCTGTTTCGATGTCGCCTCCCCTTGGATTGGGTTTTATAACACACAATATGGTCCATTTGAAGTCTCTTTCGCTATGATTCATTTCAATGAAATGGTTCACCATGGGAGCAGTAGTGACTTTTGTTTTTATCCTGGATCGATGTTGTACAAGTCTTTGTCCTGATAAGGCCTTATTTTGCACCCTAATTTCACTTACGTATCTCCGGCCGATGATCTTTTATTGCCTGCTAAAAAATGTGGAGGGAAGAATACACTTTACCAATTACACAATTTCCCTCCCAACCATGTCCAATAACAACAAACTCCAAATTTAGCTTTTGTAGATTTATTACAAAGCCAGAAACAACTAAATATAGACACACCTCAAAATCAAGGTATAGAGATACATGAAAACTAATACAGAGCCCAATCTACGAATATAGTTCATACGATGAATTCCAATATGAGAAATCAGCAGAGTATAGATGCTGCATCCAAATCTCTTTTCATTTGTATTTCGGAATTTAGAATAATCTGTCCCTACTCTGCATCTAAAGTGGCATCCCTTTTCTTCCCTTCCTAGCAAATTCCGCAAAAGGTGTCAGCACGTGTTGACTTCCAAAGAAGTACACTCACGTCAAATGAGTCAGGTAGCTTAGAGCTACATAGCTTGATCTAAGATGCTCTACTCTCTTAGTCAAAAACAGAAGTCCTCCAGATCTGTCCCTGTACCTAATTCAAAAAGGCAAAGTTACACCCCTGACGAGTCAAATGGTACATTGTTCAGTGAACACCTTCTTCAGTAACCTTCCACAAACTCAATTAAATTTACACGACTGTCCGCCGACCTTGGCTCCCAAGTTCTCCAGGCACAGAAGGTGTCCTCCCTTTCTCTTGTCCGAGCGCTTCAAAGACATTCCTTTCCTCCCATGTATCTTCTTAAATCTGAATGAACGAGGTCAAATTCCTGCACCTGCAGTAGGGGTGAAATGAAAACATTCTACACTCATAAAATTTAATTAGCTCCTGACCTTAAGAGCAAACGAGGAGAAATGAAACCTTGAAGGAACGAAAGTCAGGCCTACGATTCTGGCTAACTTAAAACACTCTTTAATATGCATTCGCTACATAGGCCTTTATATGAATCTTATAGCAGTGAATACATCTGGTTACTTTTAATCAACATATACGTGTACAATTACATGATTTCTCTAAATACACACGAAATATTAATCAGTTCTGTAAAGCACGTCATGATTTTTCTTCACAGATTTTCAAACGATGATATATAAACTTCATTTTAATATTCACAAAGTTCAACCACACATTGAATATATACGAGTGCAATTAGTTCATGAGTATAATGCACCCCTTACAAATTTTAAAGCGCCGTGCGCTCTATCAGTCCTATTTCTTGGTTCGTCTTACCTATGTACAATTTTTGGCAAGGGCATATAACTGCATATATGACATTCTTTGTTTTGCAGTTTGAAAATTCTTTCTGCGTCCATTTTGTATTCTGGTGTACGAATTCAGAGCCCTCAATAGTTGCCTCGCATACAGAGCAGTTACCGCACTTGTGGTGCCCCACTATGGGTTTGAGGTTCCACTGTGATCTAAGGTCTTTTTTCTTCATTGTGGGGAAAACGTCTGCCCTTACAATTTGTTGGCCTATATTAGGATTCTTCTTCATGGCAAACAGTGGGGGTTCTAACGGTTGTTCCATGTGTGATAACAAGTGCCAGTTTTTGCATATAATCTGGCGAAATTTGTGCGTGTGAGGTCCAAAAGTGGAAATGCAAACCAGTTTGTCGTCAAGTTGTTTTTCTTTTTTGGATAACAAACATTCCCTAGGAGTATACTGTGCTCGTTTCATAGCATGGTTGAGCAATTTTTTGGGCTAACCTCGATTTCTCAGTTGGTCACGGAATGCTTCTGCGTGTATTGCATAGCCTTCTTGGGGTGTGCAGATTCTTCTAATCCTTAGCAGTTGTCCGTAAGGTAGATTATCCTTCAAGTTCCGCGTGTGAAGCTCTTATAATGCAATAGAGTATTGCGGTCGGTTGGTTTCCTGTGCAGGGTTGTTATTAGTTCATTTTCAATAGATTTGACTTCGACATCCAGAAATGTTAGATTTTTTTGACTCTTGGAAAGAGTGAACTGGATGTCTGGATGTCTGCAATTTAACCATTGAAAAAAGCTGTCCAATTCATTTTCTGTCCCGCTCCATAGGCACCAAACAATGTCTATGTAACAATACCATTGTTCCAAATGATTCAAGTGGGGATTATTATTGTAGATGTATTTCTCCTCGATACTTGCCATACACAATACGGCCATCTCAGGCGCGAAGGGACATCCCATTGCGGTCCCCTTCGTTTGGACATAGAATGTATCTTCAAATTTGAAGTAGTTCTTCTTGAGTGCTATTGAAGCCAATTGCAAAATGAACTCGGTGGGAACCTGGTGAGGGCGAGTTCTTGATTCTAAGTAGTATTCCAGTGCCTCATCCTGTAGAATTTGTGTGTGTAGCAACACCACGTCGAAGGATACTAGCCATTGCTGGGCCGGATCAAAGTGTACCCCTTCTGTTTTATTTATGAAATCCATGGTGTCTCTTAGATCTGATGGTACTTGTTGGAGGAATGGTTTTAAAAACGTATCAACGTATTTGGATATTGGTCCCATCAATTAATCACATCTGGAGACGATAGGTCTTCCTGGAGGCTCTTTGAGATCTTTGTGAATTTTCGGTAAAAAATAGATAATGGGGATTCTGTTTTTTTTTTGGTTAGGTATTCAAATTCTTTCTTCCCAAGAATTCCTGATTCAAAGCCTTCCTTCGTTATTCTATCAACGAGTCCCTTGAACTCACGTGTGGGGTCCTCCTTGATGTGTCTAAACCAGACAGGGTTGAGTACCTGCTTTCGGCCCTCCTTCAGGTACATTTCCCTTGGCCAAATCACTACTGCTCCGCCTTTATCGGCCGCCTTAATGATGATTGAGTCATCGTTTTTGAGCTGTTGAATGGCCTTCTGTTGTCCTGGTTTTAAGTTGGTCTTAGATTAGGATTTTTGCTTCTCCAATTGTTGAACAGATGATAATACAACCTGTTCGAATGCGGGGATTTCTATTGGAATCATGTGTGTTGGAGGAATGAATCGTGATTTATTACTCAACCCAGTGGGTTCTTTGGGCACACTGGTCTCTCTTGTGGAAAAGAAGGATCTCAGCCTGATTTTCCGGAAAAATTCAATTGCTTCGTCCTTCAAGTATGGATACACTGTCTCCAGACTAAAAGACTTTATGTCTTTCTCCAACTTGAATGATTTGAAGTTGATGGTATTATCTTTAAAGGTGACTAGTTCCTTCTCTATTTTCGCTAATAAGGTTTTGGCCTCTGCGTATGGCTGTCTTTAATGGCTTGTATTTGTTCTTCAATCTCCGATGCCTGTTTTTTGCAGATGCGTTGTGCTGTTTCGATTGTGTGTACCATCAGGTCACAACTGCATTTGGTGCTTATTTCGCGGAAGCCTTTTTTATATTCTGGATCGTCTGTAAAGATCACGGGGATGTTTTTAACCTGAAGACCCCACGGGATGGTCCCAGCTTTAAATTGTTCTAGTAGAAAATGGCCATGTAGTTCCGTTCTTATGTGTTTTTTCCGAAGGCGTATTAGTTTTTCAGATTTGTTTTGTTGTAGTACTAAGAGAAATTGCAGTGAACGGAGAGGGTGTTGAGATTAAGTTCTGAATATACTCCGGTGAAAGTGAGAGTGTCTTTCTCTGACATGATGTACAAGTGGTTACAGCTCCAATTGGGCTGTGCCACAAGTCCATACGAATGTAAAGAAGTTTTTTGTGGTGTTGTTAAGTGGAAACCCTCGCAAGTAGTTACCCGCTCTAATTTTCAAAAGCAAGGGGGGGTTTGGCCCAAGGGTGGCTGGGTAGGACCTAGACAACTTTTTTGACAAACAAATACCTAGCCGTCACATTTAGAGTGCTGTTTTAATTTCAACAGATTAAGAACATTCTCTGATTCGAATGGTCTAAAGTATTTATTTACTTTTCTTTTAAGTCTTTTTTTTTTTTCAAATTCATTTCATTAGTGAAACATGTCATTCTGAAAGACACACCACCTACACCAATTCTTTACACATATAAACACAATGTACAAAGCATAAAAAATACACATTCAATATATACAAGGTACAGCATTAATGAAGTTGCATTCAGGTTAAATCCAGTCAATATTCAACTCAACATCCATTTGGGTGGTTATTTCAATCAATAATTTATTTTAACTGTAAGGGCTGTTGCCTACTGGGTGCACGTTTAAGGTCTGGAGGGGCAAGGAATTTTTTACAACTCGCTCCCAACAGAAGAGTAATGTTCAATTATTGTTTGATCCCAGTAGAAAATAACGCTGACGCGTTTCGAGCCCCTTATAAATTTTGGGGTTCTCCTCAGGGCTTAGGACCTGGGAGCACATGATGCTCTGAATATGCACCTTTACAAGGTTTCTCATATTTATGAATGAGGAAGATAATGTCCGGACCTGGTGCTCCCAGGGGACACAGAATACTGGATAACCCCGCGCTAGGAGGCTTATCAGAGAAACACCAAGGGGCCACTCCGAATCCACAACGCTGTGTCCCGTTAGCAGGCAGTGCAGTCTGCTTTCATTGGAAAGGAGGCCTTTTATCAAGTTCCCAACATCCTACACGTAGACATGTAACATCCATATAGTACGTGTGTAGACCAGTCGCGGCCGGCGGCATGACTCGCGGCCCGCGAGTCATGCCGCCGGCCGCAACTGAACATGGCAGTCGTGGGTAGGGGACTCGCGGGTAGGGGTGGCGGGGGGGTTATAATTCAAAAAATGTAAAAACGTACCTTACCGGGTCCTGAGTCCTGCGCCGCCTCAGCTCCTGACAGTGGCAGGGCCCCGCATTAACGTTTTCCCAACAGGAAGCAGCCACAGGCAGCCTCCCTCCCTTCCCCTTCCCTCCCCTCTCCTAAGCCAATCACAACGCTGCAATGGCAGCATTGTGATTGGTGGGGACGGCGCCCAGCCGGGCGCCTTTGGGGAGGCCATTTTCTCTATGTAGGCTGCATGCAGCCTACATAAAGAAAAGGCAGAGAGTGCGCATGACTGGTTTGGTTGGCCCCAGAGGGCCGACCAAACAGTCAGGGCCCACAGCATTGGGCAAGCCACTCCTCCCCGAAACCCCCAAACAGGCATACTATTCTGCTTTCTCGCAGTAAGAGAAGCAGAAACATAAAATGGTATTTAAAATCTCATTTTATGTTTCTGCTTCTCGCACTGCGAGAAAGCAGTGGGGTGACTCCCCTCCGCCCTAATGGAGGAGCCGCCCCTGACTACATCGCCTTATTGTAGGAAAGGGACTGCTTGGCCTATGACTTGCTGAGAGTTATTTACGCTGCTCGTTCACCAATTGTCTTATATTGGTTATATTGTGTGTCGATCTGCACTTCAGTCTTGTGACCATTAACATGCCTGCCACGGAACTTTGAATTAACAACTGTCGTTTGGAGGTAATCTGCACATATCAAAAAGAAACTATGGTGTGATTGCATTTTATGTATTTTTAATAACCACATCTCCTTTATTATAGGTAATGGAACTGTTACGCCTACGAACTTGTTGAGAGGTATTTAAGCCGCTCATTCACTAATTGTCTTATACTCTTATACTGGTTTTACTATGTGTCTAGCTATACTTTACTCTTTTAACCACGCATGTATTTCTTGGAGGTATGATGTGATATTAATGTTGCACATAAGGCAGATAGAATTCAGGTTTTAGCATAGTTGGTTATTTCGCACACTGGATTGACTTTTAAAAAATGTAAATGATGTTGCAATGGTTTTAATTCATCATGCAAATAAATAATTTATTTATTTACTTACTTACTTTCTCATGTCTTCTTGGTGGATGAGGATTTCTGAAGTTTGTAGTTGTTTCATATTCCTGGCTCTCGACAGAGTCCCTTGATGTTGATGGGTGATGGATGACTAGACATTGTGAACATTTATCAAGCCTGTCCAAGCTCTATGTTTGCCCATTGTCCAATTCCATTACCCTTCATCTGACACATGTGCATTGGTTTAGAAAATATACATGTTTAACCCTTAGAGTTGTACCAACACCCACTGGCCAACTCTCCATTTTTGCTTCTTGGCACTTACTATAGTATCATACCTTTATTTGTACTGACTTTGGTACTGGGACATCTTTTCATTACTAAAATTCCAATTGACCCAAACAGGATCACCACCAGTCAAGCATCAGGGACAATGTTGTAGCCAGTTGCCTCCCTTTCAAGGATACAAGAGTAGCCATGTCTGTGACCAAATGGTGAGTAATCTAATATGACAATAACATTTCCTGTATAACTTTGTCAAGAAGCTCGCTAACAAGTTTAGCCATTTGATTGCATCATACTATTCTCTCGACAAGGCTGTTAACCTTTGGGCAATACAAATAGGTTCTCATATGGTACCCTGATAAATCTATAAGAAACCTCCTCATCTAATCAGAGGTAAATTGTACCCTGTTGTCCATTTTAAGAACCCTAGGCCTACCTTCTGCATAGAATGTATCATGTAAGAACGTAATCAGCACAGCCTTATTAACAGTATGTTCAAAACGAGTCACAGTCCAATGTAAAGATGAATCTACTAGGAGCAACATGTAATTGATATTCGCACCTATGTGACTGAAAGTCCCAATGATATGCAAAGCCAATTTGCCCCATGATCTCTTGGGAAACTCTGAAGGAGAAGGCGGGAGGTTCCTAGTGATCTTGTTCTTTTCACTATATGCACAACCGACAATGTTGCTCACCATACCTTTAATTATCCTATCCATACCTGGAAACCAAAAGTCTGCTCTGGCTTTAGATTTAGAAAGACTTCTGCAAAACGGTCTTCATGGACCAATTATGCTGTTCTCTTCCACAGTTCCTTGGGCTGCAGCAATTTGTCACCAGAGAATACTTTGTTCTCAAAAATACTTAGCTCACCCTTCACTTCCTAAAATCACATAAGATCTTACTGCAATTCAGCACATTTGGGAAGCCACCAATGCAACATCTTTTCCTTGACCATAGCTAAAGTCATGTCGTTTTTCATTGCTTCATCTCACTCATCCTTTACAATGGTCAGAATAAAAACACTTAAAACAGGATCCAAATCCTTTTGGTCCTCTTCATCATCAGATTTTTTTAATGGCATGCAAGAATGAAAATTAGCTTCAAGGGTGGGCGCCCAGGAACATACTCAAAATACATAAAATTGTATCCCTCTAAGCCTCCTACCCATATAGCATTGCGTGGAGTGGTGCATTTCACTCCTTTGGAAGTAAGGATAAATATAAGGGGCTTTTGGCTATTCGTAAGAGTGAGTTGTAGTCCCCAAAACAAAATAATCAAAATATCTAGTTGCCCGAAAACATTTAATTCCTTTATTCACAGGGAGGAGATGTCTATTGACTTATGTGTCGGTATTAAGATATATTAACTCCACTCACAAACAAATGCCTCTACTGTCTGTCTTTTATTGGAATCTATAACACCAAGGCTGATAAGTCACTGAAGTTCCCCTTCTAATCACACTTTCATCAAAAGTGGAATGGGGCGAAGTTTGTGTGCAACTGGAAAAGCATTACATTTTAGCTTTATTCTCTGTTGGAAATTGTGGAGTAACTCTAATTTCTTTCTGAAAATAATTCAGGGAATTCCTCACCAACTGTTGCATCACTAGGGGATATTTCAACAAACAGAACTTGTTTAACATTGTTGGGATCAAGTTTTAAACCTTGGTCTTTCTTGTTCCTCCACCCCAGATGGTTGGTACCATGCTTTGCAATATACAACTTTCCCACTGTGGAATGTCCCTTAAATGATACTGGCATACTAACCATTGATTCTAATTAGATAGGAAACCCTCTTGGATTGATGTCTGGGCATACTAAGATATAATCTTTGTCTCAATATTTATTGAGTAATAATGCATCCATTAAACACCACATCACATTTAGGGTAGTTGAGTTCACTATTGTCTTCAATTTCTTTTAATTGAGGTACTAACATTCCCATATCTTGTTCTGCACATTCTACTTTATGCACTCGTTTGGATTCGTGTTCTCTACATACCCATGCAAAATGCCTATTCTTGTTGTATTTTCTCCCATAGCAATCCGAACAAAACAGTTCAAACTATTGGCTAGATGGTTATGATTATCAAACCTGAAACAATTTAATTAATTAAAGTCATTACTTGATCTTACTTCTGCACATCTTTAGGTTGGTATACCTCTTCTCACTTACAACGAGTTATTACATTAACTAATTGTGTGTTTATTCCACAGTGTATTCCAACACCCTTTGTTAGACCTGACATACTTGGCGTGGCATTCCACCAAACATTTGGCATGCACCCCTCCTGTGTGCTGTATTTGTTTTTGTTGGTTTTAGGACTCTGTGCACCTTACCTCTGCTAACCAGTGCTAAAGCACTTGTGCTCTCTCCTTTACACGTTCTAAAATTGGCATACGCCTAATTGGCACAATTAATTTACTTATAAGTCTCTAGTAAATGGTAACACATGGAGCCATAGCCTATAAATTAAATGCTACTAGTGGGCTTGCAGCACATATTGTGTCACCCCTAAGGATAGCTCTACAGGCTCATAGGGCAGGGTGCATGGTATTTAAAAAGTAGGACATGTGTACTTGGGTTTTACATGTCCTGAGAGGGAAAAACTCCTAAAGTCTTTTTTGTGTTGTAAGGCCTATCTCTCCCATTGACTAACACTGGGTTACCTTATTACATTTAATAAGTGCTAACTTTAGATGGACGCAGATAGAGATATGCTGTTTACACTCAAATGTTTTGTCATTTTAAATCCTCTTTAATGGTGAAATCAATTGTTAAGTTACAGTCCTGAAATGCTACTTTAAAAAAGTTTGCATTTTATTTTCCCAACTATATGTGCCTTCTGCTATTGTCTTGGGTCACATGACAGTGACTGCTGTTATGGTTCCTGTATTGCTTCCAGACAGTAACACAAAGGGGGGCTTAGGTGTGGGCAAGATTGGCCATTGAGGCAGGATGACTGGAGAGGGGCTGTATGCAGACCCACTTACACGTCAAAGGGCTTTCCCTCCTGCACACATAAAGAATCTTGACACCAGGCCTGCGTTTTGCCACCTCCAGACAGACTGGAGCCTTGATAAAGGAAGGAGAACAACTCCAGACCCAGTTGAGGGAGGAGGACAGGGAGTCCCCCACCCCCCGCCACACAAAGGCTGTTGCCAGGTATAAATATTGGATCTCCAGTGCCACTCCGCAGAACACTCCTGAACCCGTGGAAGTTACAGAAGAGGACTGCCATTCTGCTTTAAGGACTGCCTTGATGTCTGAGAAGGAAGATTAGACATGCTTATCTTTACCCCAGGCTACCCAGAGAGACTACAAGGGACAGTTGGCTGACCTGCTATTTGATCTATAGGGACACAACAAGTTCCAGATACCTCCCAGCAACTGCCCAGCTGTCCTGCTGCAACTGGACCTGCCTGGAACTGCAATGGGACCTACATGAGCCCTGATGCTGGCCTCTGCTGTAAAGTGACTCCTGATCCCCAGAGTTTTATATAGCGCGAACTTGACCCGCAGGTATCGGGTATCAGAGCGCTTTACATAGCACCAGTTGCGTTACATGAGGACACATTCATTTTTGTTAGGCACGGGGAGATTACGTGATTTGCCCAGAATCACAGGATGTTCAGCGTCATTGCACAACACAAAGTACATGTGAATATTTACAATAGTGACATGAAATGGTGACAGATTGTGACAATACACACCACAATACTCCACAATTATTTACAAGGAAACAAAACAACAATATGAAACATCTATTTTGTCATTATATTACTAGCAATAACAAAACACCCTAGCAAGACCTCTTCAATTGTATAGATCTTGCTGGGCTAAAACATGCTAGTTCTGGAACTATTGTAAATATTCACGTGTACTTTGTTGTGTATGTTGCAAACTGTCATTTGGTTATTGTGTCTAACCTATGAATTTTTCAAATACAAAAAGATTTGTTGAATTTAAATTGTCAATTTTTCAGTTGTGTGCTACTTATGCATATGTTGTGAATCCCATCTGGAAAGGGGGACATAAAAGTTTAAGTTATTAGGTGGCAGAACCACTGTTCCTATAATGTACCTATCCCCAGGTTCTGCACGTTAGTGGGTTACCCCATTGAGATTATCTAGCTTATTTACTGAGCATTTACTGCGTAGCGACTGTAATTTTAGCCGAAGGAGTTTAGTAAATTTTTGTTGCTGTAATGGCAAATAAAAGACTGCCGGGGTTAACTTCACCAGAACGTGTACGAACCAGGTCTGCCGCAAAGGCCCCGTGATAACGCAACAATATATATTTTTTAAATTAGTGGTGCTGGTGAAGTAAGAATATTTTACCTAAAAACACAAGCGCACTTGATCTTTGTAATCACCGTGGCTACATTCCTTTCAGCCCTAGCAACAGTCCCTTAAATTCTGATTTGGAGAAAACTGAATAATTAACCACTTGTGAGAGCCATGAACCTCACTGAAGGGAGTTGAAGTCTACGGGTTTCTCCATAGGCCCGAGCGACAAGAACGTCCTCGCAAAGCACTATAAACAAATATTAATGGGTCCAATTCACAAAAATAGTTGTAGCCTAAATTTCTGTGAAAAGAACATCAAGGGATACAGAAAGCCCGAGAGTATATGCAAGTTTACATTTTTGTAAGTGAAGGAGAGTAGCATAAATATGGAATTCCTGGGGCTTTTGTGTGGGGGGATTTGAGGTACTGTAAATTGCAGTGAACACGCACAAATTGTTTGTTTATATTCCCGATCAGTTTTCATGCAGTTTTCGCCTGTGAAACTACTGTTAAGTTACGCTGTCATTTTTGTGAATGAATTGTCATGTAAATGAGACAGTTGCCTTTTTTGTACAATAATGTCTTTGGAACCTATTTTCAAATTTTTGGCAATTCTGCATTGTATATCATTGAAGTGTTACCATGGTGCTTTCTTTTATTATATTATTGATGTTATTGTTATCATCATTAGTCCCATTATAGTTACTAATAGGCAGATCATTTTGAGTAGAACAGCAAGGTGAGGTACATATCCATGGTTTATACAGATCATAAACCCATTATTTACTAACAACTAGTCCCAAGAGAGTGCCTTTTAAAGCCCCTCTTTACTGACCTAGAGATGTTATGTTAGGCACGTAAAATACCTTGTTTTGTGTTGCTCATATTGGACTACAAAAGACCTAGGGGTCGATTCCGATGTCGGCCGGAAGCGCACCTAACAGTATTCGTCCGGAAAAAATACCAGGCGAACGCGTGTTTTCCGACCGACTCGAACACTCTACCGAACGAACAAGTACGATGCGCATAACAGCCCAGATTCCGAGCGAGCCGTACTTACCCATTCTAGCTCCTGTTCCCCGCCCGAACCGGATCCGTAAACGCCGAATCGAGTCGCACGGAACCAAATACACTGCACCTTCCGGCCGGACTAGTACGATGCGTCTTCCGTACGCGCCGAACTCGTCGCTACGTCCGGCACGTATGAGCATCCGGGAGAGCTGCACATAAGCTCTGATTCGCGCCACAAGACGATCCACGGCGACGAGACGAACAAGCCAGCGACGAGTACGAGTCGAAGCCACGAGAAACCCGAACGAGACGACCCAACCATGAATCCCATCGCGCAGGTCCTACCAATACTCTACATCTATTACCGGGACCGGTACGGACGCGTACGGCGCAGACGGTAAGTCAAACACCCACAACACAAACAAACGACACGTACCCGAAATATGTCACACACACATAGGGATGCACAAATGACGTACACAAGCAACAGCAGAACCATAGGGGTGGGATGGCCAACACCAATGCCATACACACCCATAGGGGGATGGATGCCTGACACTACTACCATCCCCACCCATAGGGGGCTGGATGCCTACCACTACTACCATCCCCACTCATGGGGGGCTGGATGCCTACCA
The DNA here is from genome assembly GCA_963921515.1 of Calotriton arnoldi. Taxonomy (NCBI): domain Eukaryota; kingdom Metazoa; phylum Chordata; class Amphibia; order Caudata; family Salamandridae; genus Calotriton; species Calotriton arnoldi. The sequence continues at coordinate 201,023 of CAWUFW010015410.1, read as the reverse complement.
CCACTACCATCCCCACTCATGGGGGGCTGGATGCCTACCACTACTACCATCCCCACTCATGGGGGGCTGGATGCCTACCACTACTACCATCCCCACCCATAGGGGGATGGATGCCTACCACTAACACCACCCCTACTCAGGGTGGGCTGGATGCCTGCCACTACTGCCATCCCCACCCATAGGGGGATGGATGCCTACCACTAACACCACCCCTACTCAGGGTGAGCTGGATGGCTGTCACTACTACCATCCCCACTCATGGGGGGCTGGATGCCTACCACTACTACCATCCCCACTCATGGGGTGCAGGATGCCTACCACTACTACCATCCCCACTCATGGGGGGCTGGATTCCTACCACTACTACCATCCCCACTCATGGGGGGCTGGATGCCTACCACCACTACCATCCCCACTCATGGGGGGCTGGATGCCTACCACTACTACCATCCCCACTCATGGGGGTCTGGATGCCTACCATTACTACCATCCCCACCCATAGGGGGATGGATACCTACCACTAACACCACCCCTACTCAGGGTGGGCTGGATGCCTGCCACTACTGCCATCCCCACCCATAGGGGGATGGATGCCTACCACTAACACCACCCCTACTCAGGGTGGGCTGGATGGCTGTCACTACTACCATCCCCACTCATGGGGGGCTGGATGCCTACCACTACTACCATCCCCACTCATGGGGTGCAGGATGCCTACCACTACTACCATCCCCACTCATGGGGGGCTGGATTCCTACCACTACTACCATCCCCACTCATGGGGGGCTGGATGCCTACCACCACTACCATCCCCACTCATGGGGGCTGGATGCCTACCACTACTACCATCCCCACTCATGGGGGTCTGGATGCCTACCACTACTACCATCCCCACCCATAGGGGGATGGATGCCTACCACTAACACCACCCCTACTCAGGGTAGGCTGGATGCCTGCCACTATTGCCATCCCACCCATAGGGGGATGGATGCCTACCACTAACACCACCCCTACTCAGGGTGGGCTGGATGGCTGTCACTACTACCATCCCCACTCATGGGGGGCTGGATGCCTACCACTACTATCATCCGCACTCATGGGGTGCAGGATGCCTACCACTACTACCATCCCCACTCATGGGGGGCTGGATGCCTACCACTACTACCATCCCCACTCATGGGGGGCTGGATGCCTACCACTACTACCATCCCCACTCATGGGGGCTGGATGCCTACCACTACTACCATCCCCACCCATAGGGGGATGGATGCCTACCACTAACACCACCCCTACTCAGGGTGGGCTGGATGCCTGCCACTACTGCCATCCCCACCCATAGGGGGATGGATGCCTACCACTAACACCACCCCTACTCAGGGTGGGCTGGATGGCTGTCACTACTACCATCCCCACTCATGGTGGGCTGGATGCCTACCACTACTACCATCCCCACTCATGGGGGGCAGGATGCCTACCACTACTACCATCCCCACTCATGGGGGGCTGGATGCCTAGCACTACTACCATCCCCACCCATAGGGGGATGGATGCCTACCACTAACACCACCCCTACTCAGGGTGGGCTGGATGGCTGTCACTACTACCATCCCCACTCCTGGGGGGCTGGATGCCTACCACTACTACCATCCCCACTCATGGGGGCTGGATGCCTACCACTACTACCATCCCCACTCATGGGGGCTGGATGCCTACCACTACTACCATCCCCACCCATAGGGGGATGGATGCCTACCACTAACACCACCCGTACTCAGGGTGGGCTGGATGCCTTCCACTACTGCCATCCCCACCCATAGGGGGATGGATGCCTACCACTACTACCATCCCCACTCATGGGGGGCTGGATGCCTACCACTACTACCATCCCCACTCATGGGGGGCTGGATGCCTACCACTACTACCATCCCCACTCATGGGGGTCTGGATGCCTACCACTACTACCATCCCCACCCATAGGGGGATGGATGCCTACCACTAACACCACCCCTACTCAGGGTAGGCTGGATGCCTGCCACTACTGCCATCCCCACCCATAGGGGGATGGATGCCTACCACTAACACCACCCCTACTCAGGGTGGGCTGGATGGCTGTCACTACTACCATCCCCACTCATGGGGGGCTGGATGCCTACCACTACTATCATCCCCACTCATGGGGTGCAGGATGCCTACCACTACTACCATCCCCACTCATGGGGGGCTGGATGCCTACCACTACTACCATCCCCACTCATGGGGGGCTGGATGCCTACCACCACTACCATCCCCACTCATGGTGGGCTGGATGCCTACCACTACTACCATCCCCACTCATGGGGGGCTGGATGCCTACCACTACTACCATCCCCACCCATAGGGGGATGGATGCCTACCACTAACACCACCCCTACTCAGGGTGGGCTGGATGCCTGCCACTACTGCCATCCCCACCCATAGGGGGATGGATGCCTACCACTAACACCACCCCTACTCAGGGTGGGCTGGATGGCTGTCACTACTACCATCCCCACTCATGGTGGGCTGGATGCCTACCACTACTACCATCCCCACTCATGGGGGGCAGGATGCCTACCACTACTACCATCCCCACTCATGGGGGCTGGATGCCTAGCACTACTACCATCCCCACCCATAGGGGGATGGATGCCTACCACTAACACCACCCCTACTCAGGGTGGGCTGGATGGCTGTCACTACTACCATCCCCACTCATGGGGGCTGGATGCCTACCACTACTACCATCCCCACTCATGGGGGCTGGATGCCTACCACTACTACCATCCCCACTCATGGGGGGCTGGATGCCTACCACTACTACCATCCCCACCCATAGGGGGATGGATGCCTACCACTAACACCACCCGTACTCAGGGTGGGCTGGATGCCTGCCACTACTGCCATCCCCACCCATAGGGGGCTGGATGCCTACCACTACTACCATCCCCACTCATGGGGGGCTGGATGCCTACCACCACTACCATCCCCACTCATGGGGGGCTGGATGCCTACCACCACTACCATCCCCACTCATGGGGGGCTGGATGCCTACCACTACTACCATCCCCACTCATGGGGGCTGGATGCCTACCACTACTACCATCCCCACCCATAGGGGGATGGATGCCTACCACTAACACCACCCCTACTCAGGGTGGGCTGGATGCCTGCCACTACTGCCATCCCCACCCATAGGAGGATGGATGCCTACCACTAACACCACCCCTACTCAGGGTGGGCTGGATGGCTGTCACTACTACCATCCCCACTCATGGGGGCTGGATGCCTACCACTACTACCATCCCCACTCATGGGGGCTGGATGCCTACCACTACTACCATCTCCACCCATAGGGGGATGGATGCCTACCACTAACACCACCCCTACTCAGGGTGGGCTGGATGCCTGCCACTACTGCCATCCCCACCCATAGGGGGATGGATGCCTACCACTAACACCACCCCTACTCAGGGTGGGCTGGATGGCTGTCACTACTACCATCCCCACTGATGGGGGGCTGGATGCCTACCACTACTACCATCCCCACTGATGGGGGGCAGGATGCCTACCACTACTACCATCCCCACTCATGGGGGGCAGGATGCCTACCACTACTACCATCCCCACTCATGGGGGCTGGATGCCTACCACTACTACCATCCCCACTCATGGGGGGCTGGATGCCTACCACTACTACCATCTCCACCCATAGGGGATGGATGCCTACCACTAACACCACCCCTACTCAGGGTGGGCTGGATGCCTGCCACTACTGCCATCCCCACCCATAGGGAGATGGATGCCTACCACTAACACCACCCCTACTCAGGGTGGGCTGGATGGCTGTCACTACTACCATCCCCACGCATGGGGGGCTGGATGCCTACCACCACTACCATCCCCACTCATGGGGGGCTGGATGCCTACCACTACTACCATCCCCACACATGGGGGGCTGGATGCCTGCCACTACAACCACCCCTACTCATAGGATGGGTAATGCATGACACAACTAGCATACTCCCACATAAGGACTGTCTGTAAATTACATCCCACCCCCAACACCATGACAAGCGTGTGTGGTCTGTGTCAAATGCATACAACACTGAACATGACATTGAACATACAATGTGACCCCCTAACACATGTGTCACACATAATTGTGTGTGTGGCCTACACAATGCAAGCAGACCATGACCACTGTGGCAATGGAGCCCAAAGCCCCATCACCACAGTGCCCAAAAGGTAAGTGTGTGCTCCATAGCTGAACCACATTTTGAACAGTGTGGCAATGGGGCCCAAAGCCCCATCACCACAGTGCCCAAAGGTAAGTGTGTGCTCCATAGCTGAAGCACATTTTGAACAGTGTGGCAATGGGGCCCAAAGCCCCATCACCACAGTGCCCAAAGGTAAGTGTGTGCTCCATAGCTGAAGCACATTTTGAACAGTGTGGCAATGGGGCCCAAAGCCCCATCACCACAGTGCCCAAAAGGTAAGTGTAGTCCTGGTAAAAGCTGCAAAAACAAAACTGCAGGGATTTTTCCTGGCCACACAACACCAAACACTACAGTGGCATTGTAGTGCTTGTGTCCCATAGCAACATAAATTGTGTGAGGCAAGCAGTGCAGTGCCAATGACACATCGTTCTGGCCATGTGCACACAAACATCAGCCATGGGGGCCCACATTGTCTACATTCACAAATAACACAATGACAGAAGTGAGCATCATAATGCAGACCCACATATCTGCACCAATGGACACACAAATGTAGATATCCTGTGGAGACTGTAGATGTCAGGTGAACAAATACCATACCATGGCAGCAATGGGACATACTAACCATGACCAATGTGCTGACTGATGACCTAGCAGTCCCAGGGCCAGCAAGGGAAAGCCAACAAACAACATACAGCCAATGGCAAACTAAAGATATGCCAATGCAGTGGTGCAAATGCACAAACACAAACAGGCAGTCTCACACTGCATATCAAACACAACAGGTGAGGGGGTTGTGTGCCAGTGTCCCCAGGCAAACACACAACACATGAGGAGGCCAGATTCACTAATACACAGATGTCAACACAGTCACATACAGAAGTAACTCATGGATTGGATTCCCTATGTGGGCAAACAGGCATTGTGAGATGAGAGGGAGCCCAAATTACACATGTCACACAAGCTTGTAGGAACAGCAACAAACACAGCAAGAGACAGAACCACCACAGCACTCCCCCAGGGACCCCACATTGTGGTGACACTAGCCTGCATGACAATCACACTGTGATGACAAAGGTAGATGTCATCCACACTGTGAACCACAGCCATGTGTCCTGAGCAACAAACTACCATCACACCTATACAAGCACAAAGCACTCAGCATGGCCTGCCAGCCAAGGACAATATGGAGGTAGTGCCCCAGCCGTGCAACAACTCACATTTGCACACACTCAACGCCACACACCTTGATCTCCACCAATGTGCAGCAGTGAAGCTCACATGGACTGCTGACATTGCACATGCACCCATGACAATCCCAGGGGTGGTGGGGGAAATAAGGTGCAGAAACCCATCACACATGGCCAGTCAACAAGACTTGTGAATGTCTGACACACTGCACAGTATGCCGTACATGGGCATGACGTGAAATCCACCCCAAACAATGGGATCCTGGCCATAGTCACACACCAATGAAGAAGCCAAGCTGACCCACAAAGGACACACATAGACAACTTCCAACATTGCAGCTCTGACCCTGAGGAGTGGCAGCAGTCACACAAACAACGTGTCACAATCACTGAAAGCATACACAAACAGAAAATCACATTACTTGTGTAACAAACAAGTGCCAAGAGGAATCCTGACTGTGTCCCATCTGCGTTTGCCCACATCCCCAGCCCTGACAACAAAGACAACTAGGGATGACAACCTCATGAACATTAGTTTGCCATGCACCCACATCCCGGAGAAACCAGGTCCAAGATGCTGGATGAACACAGAACAACTCAGCAAGCATCACAAACAGGATCATCCGTAGGGACACAGCCTGTGTAGGAAAAGGAGAAGGGAACACGCACAGACATGCCTACACAACACGGGCACAGCCTATATCACGGAATCACGCACTGCCATGAGGGCACTCCACTCCTGTGGAAGGTCAGCTGTGCCAAACCTTGTCTGTGCACGACTCAAACATGTCAGCAGAACACTCGGTCAGTGAGTCAACAACTACAACACACTGAAGGCTCTGCTCATATCAGCCTGGGCACGGGAGTGTCACGTCAGTCAAGACACGTGTCAAGCAACTTGCACTGTGTACACAGATGAGTCCTTCAACATTGATGTGCTAAACTGCATGTCCATTGGAGACGGGCACACAGTCAGGGTACTAGGAACATTGGACAGTGGTAAGCCCACCAGATGTGCATCAGTGTAGGACAAAGATGGTAATCTACAAATGCTAAACGTACATCCCTGTGTCAAATGCTGAACATTACACCCTCAGACTGCAGCAAAGGATTCTATAGATCCAGACTAGATTAGGACACATGTCCCATGGACCACATGGAGCCCATCACAGCAAAACTTCATTTACCTGATCTGAACACTATTACAACAGCAAATGCATGATTCCACACATCTACATCATGTACCTCCAAAGATTAACCACAAGTAAACAAAAAGAGGCTTTATTCAGCAAGTGTGCAACTCAAATCAAAAGTCCAAAATAAACTAAGGCCAATGGCCAGTCCAAATATACAGTCCCAACAGGGTGATGTGTGACAACTTGTCAACAATTGCTTGCCTGCACAGGTACGGACAGGGGACATCCCCCTTGGAGGGGCATACGAGGGGCAGGCCAGGCACCGCAGGGACAGGATCAGGGGATGCCAGAAGGAGGCAGTGAAGGGGAGGTGGGTGCAGGAGTGTCACCGGCAACTTCAGTGGAGGTGTCTGACTCAGGGGGCTGGCACCACCGCAGGGCTCAAGTCAGATGGTGTTGGTGCTGCAACCACTGCAGTGGGCTGGTCAGATGGAGTGGACTGGGTCCCCAATGCAGTGCCCGAGTCAGACGGGGTGGTTGTGGACTCCACCGCAGTGCATAACTCTAAGGTAGTGGAAGGGGGCAGAAGAGCTGGGCAGGACAGAGGGGGGACACGGTTTCCACACCAGTGGCACAAACAGGCAGAGCGTCTGGCTTGGGGGTGGAAGAGCAAGTGGCAGGGGGGGAGGGCATAAGCAGTTTGGGGATGCGGTATCGGTGTGTGGGGGAACCTGGGGCAGGGTGTGGCGGTGTAACCTGTGGAGTGGTGGCCTGGGGGATGGAGGTGTGAGACTGGGTGGTTGACTTGCAGGGCAGTGGTGGGGTCTTGCTCTTCCGGGACCGGGGGGACTTGCGGGTGGGGGGCTCACTCTCCCTGCGCCTGGGGGAGGGTGTCCGGGGGCGAGGGGCACTCCCCTCTGTGTGGGTGGACTTCCTCTTCCCCTGGTATGCTGGATCAGCAGGATTGGAGGGAAGAGGCCGAGGTCACACAGGAAGATCTGCTGTGTAGGTGTGGTAGCAGGCGAGGCAAGGGAAGGGGTCTTGGAGGGAGAGGATTTGGAGGACTGCGGAGTTAATATGGATGCCTGTGTGTGTGTGTGTTCCCCGTCCCCTGTGTCTGTGGTATCAGTCCCCTGAGGATGCTTGTGTGCACGTCTTGCCTTTCTCTTGGGTGTGTCTGTGCTGCTCGTGTCTGTGTGTTTGGGTGACTGTGCAGGTGTGCATGTGCTTTGGACAGGTAGGGGGGCAAGAAGTGTAGATGGGGCAGAGGTGGGAGGGGTGAGGGACTGTTGGAGGAGGGATACTGCTGCCGTCAGGGAGGAGTCCATGGACTTATTGCTCCTCTGTAGGGCAGACATACCCGTCGAGATGCCCTCCATGAACGACACCAGCTGTGTCAACAGAGTGGTGTGTGCATGGAGGACACTCAGCATTGCTGTCTGCCCTACATGGAGCTGCCGAAGGAGGTACACAGACTCCTCACTCAGGGCAGCAGGGGACACAGGGGCAGGGGCTGTGGTGCCTGGCACGAAGGAGACACGCTCCCGAGTACGGGAGCCTCCACGGACCTCAGGAATGGGAGCCAATGGGAGGGCGGTGGTGGTGGTGGTGGTGGCGGGGCCAGACAGACTAGCTGGCCTTTGGTGGCTGCTGAGACCCGCCTCCACAAGGGAGTCATCCTCCGAGCTGCTGTGGTCCTCAGCTGAGGTGGATGGTGCTGAGGACTCCTCGGTGTGGCTCCCCTCGCCCTCCGTGCCACTGGGTCCCTCTGACCACTCGTCCGATGCTGACCCAGTCTGGCTCCGCTGCTCCTCCTGGTCCGTGGAGCTGTCCCCTCCTGTGGCCGTGGATGTATCTGCAAACAATTAGGGAAACAGACAAACATCAGTCACCTGCACTGACCGCACACACCACAGTAAGTACAGCACATTACAGAGCAAGCCCTGGCATCCTTAGTTGAACATTGCCTAAAGTCCTCACACAGATTCGGGAAGCCAATTGTCAGTCTGATGGTCAACCATGGGACTCACACCCCTCCTGCCCTTGCACCCATCTGTCTGGTTCCTGTCTGATGGTAAGACCCCAGTGTGGACACATGCACCACCTACACAGTTGTTGGACATGTTATGTTATGTTAGTAGAATTTATACAGCGCACGAATACCCATAGGTGTCTTGGCGCTTTCAATGCTACATACTGTGCTAATTGCCACTACTGCTGAAAAAGCCAGGTCTTCAGTTGTTTCCTGAATTCAAGAAGGAGGACATTTTTCTGAGATATAAGGGAAGGGAATTCCATTCCCTGATGGTGTTAAAGGTGAAACTCCTACCCCCCAATTCGACTTTTTAATCCTGACTGGCGACATCAGATGTGCATTAGCAGAGCGCAGATTTCTATTTGGGGAGTGCCAAAAAAAGGTTCTCTAGAAATTTTGGCCCTTCTTTGTGCAAAGCCTTATGGGCCATGCAGAGTGCCTTGAATTTTATCCGCTGGCCTACTGGCAGCCAGTGGAATTCTTGCAATATTAATCTGACAGACTGATATTTTGGTATGCCCAAAATCAGTCTTGCGGCCGCATTTTGCACTGCCTGTAACTTCCTTATAAGGGTGGATTGCAGATTAATATACAATCCATTGCAATAGTCAAGTTTGGACAATACTAAGGAGGTTACAACCAACTTTCTACAAGATTTTGGAATGAAGGGCAGAATTTTTCTTATGGTCTTAATCATAAAAAAGGAAGAGGACACAACCTTGGACACTTGAGCTTTAAAACTGAGTTTTTTGTCTACAATAACCCCGAGATTTTTTGCTTTATCTACCAGGGTCGGGAGGGGGCCAAGATTATCCGGCCACCAAGCTGGGGACCAGGGTGGAAAGAGATTTCCGAACATAATCACCTCTGTTTTGTTTGAGTTTAGTTTCAAGCAGTGAGAACTCATCCAATGACTTAAGGAAAGCATACAGTCATGGAGTTTTAGTGAGTGGTTAATGTCCTTATCTACTGTCGAGATCACCAGCTGGGTGTCGTCGGCATATGATGTAGGGATCAAATTAAAACTTCTTATCAGTGGAGCTAATTCCGCTACATAGATATTAAAAAGTGTAGGGCTCAACGATGAGCCCTGCGGAACACCACATGGGAGAGTAAAAGAAGCAGACTTAAATTTACCCAGATGAACTGATTGGGTCCTCTCTGATAGGAATGATGTTAACAGGGAGAGGGCTTTACCTCTTATCCCAATCTCCTGTAGACGATAAATCAGAAGAGAATGGTCAACCGTATCAAATGCAGCGGATAGGTCAAGCAGCACCAAGGCTGCTGACCCACCGCTGTATAATGAGGACCGGATTTCTTCTGTAGTCTTGATCAAAGCTGACTCTGTGCTGTGGTTAGCTCTAAAGCCAAACTGGCTATGATCTAAAATTTGGTTTGTTGTAATAAAGGTAGAGAGTTCCACATTCATGGTTTTCTCAATTATCTTGGCAGGAAGTGGAATTCTCGCAATGAGCCGGTAGTTGGCTGTATCATTTACATCCAAATTGTTTTTTTTTAGAAGGGGCAATATACAAGCCTGCTTCCACACAGTGGGAAAAGATCCTTGTTCTATCATCTGATTAAATATCTCAGATAGGTGTGGACCAATAAAGTGGGAGATATTTTGTAGGATCTTAGGTGGGCAAGGGTCTTCAGGAGAGCCTGACTTGGCCATGGAAATCAGTTTAATAATTTGCATAGGAGAGGTCGGTGAGAAATTAAAAGGAGGGACTTTTTCATTAATTTCTTGTTCAAATTTTTTACCATTTGATACGGAATGAGTGAACTGATCATATATTAGATCTACCTTCGTTCTGAAGAAAAAAGCCAGAGCATCACAAAATTCTTGAGTAAAATTAGCAGAATCATCTTTTTTGATTGTGGTCAAATGTTTCACAGTTCGAAATAATTCTTTACTGGAACCACTAGATTTTTCTATTTTAGCTGTATAATAAAGAGTTTTTTCACCAATCAACTTTTTTTTTTGCAGGGAACACGGTGAAGTATGTGAACATGCACACATCACATCTCTTGCCACTGAGTCAGTGTAGGTGTCCGGATAAAGGGATGGCCAGAGTCTAAATAGAAATGCATGTGATGCATACCAGCACCAGACACCATGATGCACCCATGTCCGGATAGTCAATGCCACAATGGGGTGCATGTTGCACATGTCACTCCCCTGCAGGATCAGTCTCAGGAAGTTGAATGCCATGACACAGGAATGCGTGCAAAGTCATACATTACTGTCTCAAGTCACATGGCCATGGCAGCCAGCCAACAACAGTCTGCACTGTGTCACAATCCGAGGGCATGGGGAATGCAAGTTATGTGACTGACAAGTGCACATGTCCATCCCCCAAATACCACATCATCTGTACTACTATTTGTCCACGTCATACCAACTGGACATATGGGGGACATGAAACACAACTCTCTGAACATGAGCACCTCACAGTGTGCTGTGAATGACAATACAGCTGCCTGAAAGTCACAGTCGCAAACACCTGTGTGCACAGTCAAGTGATCAGACACCTATAAGTCACAGAAGTATCGTCTATCATGGTCACATCTCAGATGGCATGGTGAGTCCTAACCGATAAACATACCAGTAGTCCTGACAACGAAGACACAGCACAATGAGACAGAGGCAGACACCTGAGGGTACATTACACTGATCACAACATGCCAGATGATACACGTGAGTGGGAGTACAGAGTGCATTGCATGCCCTGGAGTAGGCATTACTGTCCAGCTCCACCTGTAAGAGGGATGAGTCCTGGACAGTAGGCAGGTGGCTAAGCATGTGTGACACACTGGATACACATACTCCTGAGGCCCAAACATTGTTCCCACCAGCAGCATGGGTGTGTGCCAAATTCCCCAGGGACATGTGGTGAGTCAAAGCAGCAAGCGGACCACATATCAAAGTTACACCCAGATTACATGTCAGAACTTAGGCATTGTGTAAGCAATTGACCCACCCATGAATCGCACAACATAGTCACGGGAACAAATGCTGTCCCCCAGCTTGAGCAAAGCTAAATGCAATGACACAGTCCCCAAATGACACAATTTCCTGACTATAAGGGCCACACATATGCGTATCAGAGGAGAAGTGGGCATCTCACACATGAGGGACATGGGTCCTGGACCACATGACTGATGTACTGGGAGGGCACATAGCATGTCAGACAAAGTGCACAGTGCAGTCATGGACTCACCCCCTCCTTGCTGCTCTCTGTCCTTCAGCTGCCCATCCAGGTCAGGGAAGACCACCGCCAGGATCCGGAGCATGTGGGGGGTCAGGGTCCGGTGTCCGCCCCTCCTGCGAGGAGGCGACAGCTTCAGCTGGACCCTTGCGATCCTCCGGGTCCAGCCACGAAGGTCCTGCCACCTCTTCTGGCAGTTGCGGATCCTGCGCCTGTAGACCCCCACGGATCTTACTTTCCGGGCGATGGTCAGCCAGATTTCCTGCTTCTGGTGGGCATCAACCTGTGAGGATGACAAAGTGAAAAGGCCATTACTACACATGCAACATATACGTGCATCACACAGTTGGATATACATGTCTCAATCACAGGGGCATATGATGTACACAGGCAGTGCAACAATGGCTATGAACAGTTTGCCAGCAGTCACTACATGGTATCATTGCATGGGAAGTAAACCTAGTTGGAATGCACTGTTACTGCACTGTACCAGTTCAGTGCATGTAACTACACACTTTGGGGTGTGACAACTACTCAGTGGGCATGCTAGCCAGTGGTGTGCACACTGAAAGCCCTGCTAGTCAGACAACATGCACAATTAGTGAGGCAGTGGACAGCACACTCACCTGCTCCCCTGGTTTCCCATACAGCTTGCTGTACTGTAGAAGGAGGCTGTCCAGCAGGGCCTGGTTCTCCTCAAGGCTGAAGGCTGGGGCTCTCTCCACAGTACGTGCCATTGCAGGAGCCAGAGGATGCATAAACAGCAGCAGTGTTGGTGGCAGATGTCGTCCTGGAGCATGTAGTGCAGGCAAGTGAGCTCTCAGGGGAACAGCCAGCATTATATGTGTGCTGCAGAGGCAGATACTGTCCCATGTGTCCAAAGTGATAGGTCCAAGTCGTTTGCATCTTCTGAATCTGACCAATCCATGGAATAGCAGCACTAATACACGCCCACAGCATCCTTCAAATCTTCAACTTCATGACACCCATGATTTTGCAACATTGTTGTGGCTGGCCAACTGAATTCACTGCATCAGACTCGTTGGAGCTTCGAAAACGCGTCCGTTCCCATGACAGGCCCCAGCCAATGTGTGCGCACCGTTCGGTCCACTGCTTTACAACGCGTATTTCGGGATACAACGCGTACCCGCTCACATCCAATGCAATGGGCCGGCCGGGCACACCGATCGGTCCATTGCTGTTCAACGCGTACCCGGGATACAACGCGTACCCGCTCACATACAATGCAATGGGCCGGCCGGGCACACCGATCGGTCCATTGCTGTACAACGCGTACCCGGGATACAACGTGTACCCGCTCACATACAATGCAATGGGCCGGCCGGGCACACCGATCGGTCCATTGCTGTTCAACGCGTACCCGGGATACAACGCGTACCCGCTCACATACAATGCAATGGGCCGGCCGGGCACACCGATCGGTCCATTGCTGTACAACGTGTACCCGGGATACAACGCGTACCCACTCACATACAATCCAATGGGCCGGCCGGGCACACCGATCGGTCCATTGCTTTACAACACGTACCCGGGATACAACGCGTACCCGCTCACATACAATGCAATGGGCCGGCCGGGCACACCGATCGGTCCATTGCTGTTCAATGCGTACCCGGGATACAACGCGTACCCGCTCACATACAATGCAATGGGCCGGCCGGGCACACCGATCGGTCCATTGCTGTACAACGCGTACCCGGGATACAACGCGTACCCGCTCACATACAATGCAATGGGCCGGCCGGGCACACCGATCGGTCCATTGCTGTTCAACGCGTACCCGGGATACAACGCATACCTGCTCACATACAATGCAATGGGCCGGCCGGGCACACCGATCGGTGCATTGCTGTACAACGCGTACCCGGGATACAACGCTTACCCGCTCACATACAATGCAATGGGCCGGCCGGGCACATCGATCGGTCCATTGCTGTTCAACGCGTCCCTGGACAGGTCACACGCATATGTCACCATGCTGGTCACTGGTGAACCTATGCCAGCCACATATACTTTCCAGGGACTCAGTGGCACACCTACAACACCACACCCAGTCCACACTGTATCTAAGGCATGTGTGGCAGCATAACCTTATCTGTGTATGGGGGTGAACATGTGGTTTTGGGGTGGCATTTGGGGGCAGACACACCCAGGCTGTGCACGTGTTCATGGGGACAGGGTCCTTTGTGTGTTGTGCACCTGACCACTGTGGTGTGCAACTTTTCATTTATGAGCATGTGTCATGGTCACATTTCCAGGTTGTGTATGTGTATGACATGTCACATACCCCCAGGCTCACATGTGTGAAGGCATGTACGTCACAGGGTGGCCCATTGCCACAATAGTGATGTCCCTCCGCAGTCTGTGTGCATGTTGTGTTTCACATGTCTCTGACTCCATGTGCACAATGGGAGACAGTCTCCACATCCATGTGGTTTGTGCATGAACTTTGATGTTGTGTGTGTGTGTGTCACAGACGTCCATGTCTGTCTTGCAGAGGCTACAGGGGCCACTACCTGTGGGTGTCATGTTAGTTTTTCTGACGTGTACATGATACGCAATGTCATGCCAGTGTCCATGTGGCAAGACAGGGTCCCTGGGAATCTACCTGTCAATGAGCTGTGATGCCTGTGGAGCATCTGTCCAGACATGTCACTGTGGTATGTGTGTGGAACGTGAGAGCAGTAAATGGGTACTGTGACACAGCCTAATGGTTTCCCATAGCACACCCTGGAACCTGTTGTCAACACTTGTTGAACAGAGATGTTAGATGATGTCCATGTAGGTGCCATATATGTCCAAACAGAACGACACACACATCAAGTACTTGTGTTTGTTAATGATGTATCATGTGAAATTGAGTATGGTGAACGGCACATAGTTGGGGTGACTGACAATCTTGCTTTCTTCACCTATGCACTGCAGGGCTCCTGCTGTCCATCGACCATTCCCAGACCTGGCAACGATGGTGGAACGTGACAGCATCCGACGGTACCGCTTCACCAGGCAGCTGATTGAGGATTTGGCAGTGCGGTTGGACCCACATTTGCAGCCTGGCCGTCCGTATCCTACAGCGCTGACCCCCAAGGTGAAGGTGATGGCAGCCCTACACTTCTTTGCTACCGGTACCTTTCAACACACTGTGGCGACTGCCGGTGGGATGTCACAGACTATGTTCAGCCGCGTGCTACGCGATGTTTTGGGGGCAATGTTGATATACCTGAACCAGTACATCTATTTCCCAACACGTCAACGACTCACTAACGTCAAGAGTGACTTCTATGCCCTGGGGAGGATGCCACATGTAATTGGCTCCATTGATGGGACACATGTGGCTTTGATACCAGCACAGGCACATGAGCAGGCATACCGGAATCGCAAACATTACCATTCGATCAATGCTCTGGTGGTATGTCTTGCAGATATGACCATCACACATGTGTGTGCCCATTTCCCCGGTTTGGCACACGATGCCTACGTGATGAGGAGTAGTCGCATCCCGAGGATGATGTCACAGATGCCGAACCAGCGTGCCTGGCTTGTTGGTGTGTACTGACTTTGTACCATTGTGTGTGTTCTGCTATGTTGTTTTCCGCACACATTTTCAAATCGGCTAATGTGCAATTGTCTGTCTGTAGGTGACTCTGGATACCCCAACATGCCGTGGTTGCTGACACCCCTCAGGAACCCTGTGACACCAGCCCAGATGCGCTACAATGAGGCACATGGTCGGACGAGGAGGGTGATTGAGCGGACCTTTGGTCTCCTGAAGAGCCGCTTCCGCTGCCTGGACAAGACAGGAGGGGCCCTCCCATATGCCCCAGCAAAGGTGTGCAAGATTGTCATCGTCTGCTGCATGTTACACAACCTGACAGTGCGGAAGGAGTTGCCTCTCATCCTGGATGACGATGACCAACGTCCGCCACCTGTGGAAGATCCTGGCCTGGGTCACGATGCCAGTGAAGAAGATGATGATGATGATGGTGATGTCCGCACACAGCTCATCACCAACTTCTTCAGCTGAATGTGAGTCTCCAGAGGGTTGTAATGTCAATGATTTGAGTTTGCATGATATGTGTGTGTGGTGCTCTGGTGCTGTTTGAGTGTGGCCATGTGCTACTTGACTGGATGCGTGCAGCGATGTGTCCTTGCAGGTGGTCTGTACTGCCCAACAGTGTTGACATGCTAACTTGGTTTTGTGTAGTTATCTCGTGACATGTATTAGACATGAGTATTGCCGTTCTGTGCTGTTCTTCAGTGGTTTTGACTGTGTGTCATGTCTGTCCTTCACAGGGTGCTGCCGGAGTTGTTTGATCAACTTGGATCCCACGAATCCATGAATCTACTTCCAAGGTGGAAGCAGTCGTTTCCCTACAGGTGATGTGCCACACACCCCTGGACTTTCTATCTTCTGCACTTTTTGACTTTGTGGCCACAGCCAGGTTGGATTAGCTAGCATTTGTAGTGGAAACAACATGTTGCAAATGTGTAATAAACCTGTGCTTCACTTTGGGATGTGCGTTGTCTGTGGTCACACATCTGACTGACATTTGCTTACTGCACCTGTAGTCTAGTTGACAGACTGTGAATAGGTGGCGTGTCTGTGCATTCCACTGTATTTAGTTGCAACATCAGTATAGGTGATGAGTCTGATGGCCCTGGTGTGTATGTGTTGTGTGGCCCTAGTGGTGTGTCTCCCTCATATGTGCCACGTCGCCATGACTGACATGACGGTGTTGGACTTGCTGTAGCAGTTAGCATGCACAGTGTCATTTTTCTGATCACCATCTCCATGACAGAGAGCACGTTGGAATCACAACAGAGGCAGATATGGTGTATTGGTGAGTTTATTTACATACAGGTGTGAGAATGGTGCACAGGATGGTGGGTGCTGTACATAGAAATTGGAATCCAAAGTTCCCATGTGATTTGGAAGTCTTGGTAGCTGAAATGTCCAGAGTAAAGTCCACAGTCATCTGATGAATTTGGCCAACTAGAGCTCCCCATGTCATGTGGGAGAGTTGGGTTGGCTTCGACAGGGCGTGCAGTTTGCACACAGAGGAAAAGTTCCAGAACAGGTGTTGGCTTCCTGGGGGATGTAGATGGCCATCGGCCTCTCAGTTTGGCCTCCTCGGACGGCCCCTCTTCTTGGGGGGGACCCTCAGGTGCAGGCTGCGGCGGTGCAGGGGACTCTCTGCCAGAGTCCTCCTCTCTCCCTGTGGCATTTGCAGTTGTTTCAGCAGCAGATGTTGTGGGCACACAGGGAGGTGAGGCCATGTTGGTGCTGATCTGGCGGAGGCATGTCAGTATGTCCCTATGCACCGCTGTCAGTTGTTCCAATGTGTCCCACTTGGACTCCATGCCAGACATGTGTGTCTCGACACGTGACATGTGTGTCTCGACACGGGACATGTGGGAGTCCAAGCGGGCATGATGGGCAGCCTGCTGCTGTTGTATGTCCTTGAGGATCCCCACTACCTGGCTGACCTCTCCGGTGCTAGTCTGGTACGCATCCGCGATGCGTGCCAGTTGTGGGTCATCATGCAGTCCAGACCCCTCTGCAAAGAGCGACCTATGTCTACCACCCCTCCCACCACCCCTGGCGACACGTGCAGGACCTGCGGTGGCACGCACAGGTGACCGTGGGCCCACTTGGGTGTTGTTCCTGGGCTCGTTGTCACCAGCTCCAGTTTGGGTCTGGGTCCCTGCGCTGTTGTCATCTGTGGTCCTTGGTCTGTCCGTGTTGGCAGGGGTGGCCTGTTGTGTTGGCAGTTGTTGGAGGGGTGGGTGCAGGGGGTGCAGATGTTGGTCCTGCTGGTGCTGCATGATGACTCACACCGGAGGGTCCAGCTGGTTCTTCGCCATCCGAGGAGTGCAGAGGCTGATCCACACCAGTGAGCTCAGTGTTCCCCGGAGCCTGGGACAGGGACTCCTCCTCGTCTGCTGCTGTGTCCCCATCATCACCTGTTTTGGGGAGAGACACAGATTGTATGTTATGTTTCTACTGGCATCAATTGTTCAAACACCTGACAGTTGTGACTGTACCTCTGGATGTGGGCCTGGACATTGCATTCTCCTAAATTGTGACAGTCAGAGAGTGATATTGGTGTAGCACATTGTCCTGCCAACCTGTGGCATGTCAATGTGAATGTTGAGGTGTGTGCATGACCAGCATTGGTGGTATTTGCTTGCCATCCGGGCCTCCTTCTCCCCCAGCCCAGTTATCCCACCATGAAGCGTGCTTCCATTGCAGGGAGTGCAAGTTGTCTTTCAGGATGTCAGTCAGTGGTGTTCTGCTGTTGGTTGTTGCACAGTTCCCAGCAGGGCCTTGTGCTCCCCCAGCAGTACCCAGTGTCAGCCATCTTGTGAGTCCTTTTCCACTCCCTGTGATGTGAGCATGGTTCAGGGTGGTGTTGATGGGCCAATTGTGAGGCTGACCAACATCTGTGACTACCACTCCCATCATGCTGTTGCCTCCACCCCCTTCCCAGCATGCCCATCCTTCCTTCCTTTTGACTCTGCTTCCCTGTGGGGTGGGGTGCCTGTGCTGACAGGATGGCTGGGAGTGTTGTCCTGGCAGTTGTTTGGCTACAAGTCCCAAGAGTGTCCCTGTGCTTCACACGGCATAACCCAGGGTGGTGGTTCTTTGTGGGATCTTCAGTTAGGATGTGAGGCATTGCATTCTCCCAGGTGGGTTATGTGGAGTTAGTGTTGAGGGGTGTGTGAGTGGAGGTGCTTGTAACTATGGTCAGTGCTGTGAGTCCTCCTTCCCACCCAGCCAGATATCCCACCATGGAACGTGCTTCCATTGCAGGGAGTGCAAGTTGTCTTTCAGGATGTCAGTCAGTGGTGTCCTGCTGTTGGTTGTTGCACAGTTCCCAGCAGGGCCTTGTGCACCCCCAGCAGTACCCAGTGTCAGCCATCTTGTGAGTCCTTTTCCACTCCCTGTGATGTGAGCATGGTTCAGGGTGGTGTTGATGGGCCAATTGTGAGGCTGACCAACATCTGTGACTACCACTCCCATCATGCTGTTGCCTCCACCCCCTTCCCAGCATGCCCATCCTTCTTTCCTTTTGACTCTGCTTCCCTGTGGGGTGGGGTGCCTGTGCTGACAGGATGGCTGGGAGTGTTGTCCTGGCAGTTGTTTGGCTACAAGTCCCAAGAATGTCCCTGTGCTTCACACAGCATAACCCAGGGTGGTGGTTCTTTGTGGGATCTTCAGTTAGGATGTGAGGCATTGCATTCTCCCAGGTGGGTTATGTGGAGTTAGTGTTGAGGAGGTGTGTGAGTGGAGGTGCTTGTAACTATGGTCAGTGCTGTGAGTCCTCCTTCCCACCCAGCCAGATATCCCACCATGGAACGTGCTTCCATTGCAGGGAGTGCAAGTTGTCTTTCAGGATGTCAGTCAGTGGTGTCCTGCTGTTGGTTGTTGCACAGTTCCCATCAGGGCCTTGTGCTCCCCCAGCAGTACCCAGTGTCAGCCATCTTGTGAGTCCTTTTCCACTCCCTGTGATGTGAGCATGGTTCAGGGTGGTGTTGATGGGCCAATTGTGAGGCTGACCAATATCTGTGACTACCACTCCCATCATGCTATTGCCTACACCCCCTTCCCAGCATGCCCATACTTCCTTCCTTTTGAGTGGACTTCACTGTGCGTGAGTGTGACAGCAATGGCAAGATGGCTGACAGTGTGGTCCTGTTGTTTGTTGGTGCCCAGTTCCCATCAGGGCCTTGTGCTCCCCACAGCAGTACCCAGTGTCAGCCATCTTGTCAGTTGTTTTCCACTCCCTTTGATGTGAGCTTTGATGGGCCAATTGTGGGTGTGACCAATATCTGTGACTACCACTCCCATCATGCTATTGGCTACACTGACTTGACCAGCATACACAGAATTCCTTCCTTTCAGTGAGCTTCCCTGTGAGGTGGTGTTCTAGTGGTGTTTAAATATCTGGGAGTGTTTGTTGGTTCTATTTGTGCCACTACCTTGCTGTATTTGTTGTTAGGTTTGTACATGTCATGACACAGTTACATATCACTATGAGATGGGAGGTATTGTGTTTGTCTGACTAGCATTCACATCTTGGGATGAATATCTTTTGGTTGCTGTGTATTTGCTAAGGGTGCATGGTTTGCCTATCCCCTTGACTGTGATGTGTGTGTGTTGTCACACCATATTGTGTATATTAGTTGTGTACTCACCAGGCTCTGGGATGTCTGTTAGTCCGTATACGCTCACTGGTGGTAGGATGGCCCGCACCTTCTCCTCCCAGGGCCTGAGGTATACTGGTTTTGCAGGAGGGCCACTGCAGGTGTGCTGGCTGAGGAGGTAGTCCTGTTTGAGTAGGTCCCGAACCCTCCTGCGCACATCATACCACCTGTTCTGGATGTCTTCCTTTGTGCGCAAACATGGTGATTGTGCGTTCACCCTGTCGACAATCCTCGCCCACATCTTGGTTTTCTGCGACATGGGGGTCTGTTGTACCAATGTACCAAACAACTGTGGCTCTACCCTCAGAATCTCGTCTACCAGGACTTCCAATTCACTATCTAGGAACTTATGGTTCTTCTTTGGGGGCATGGTGATGGGTGGTGGTGGTGATTGATGTGTGTGTGTGTGCAAGTGGGGGTGTGAGTGTAGGTTTAGCTGGGTGTGTGTGAGGGTGCTATTTGTAGGTGTGGTAATGGTGTGTGGCTTGTGTGATGTATGAGCTGTGAGTGTGTCTGTGATTGCTGTGTGATGGTGTTGTGTGCTGGCAGGTCAGTGGAATTTGCAAAGGATCATGGTAGGGATTTGTGGCCTTTATGTAGGTGGAGTTGGAGGTGTGTCCTTGTTCCATTTTTTTTTCCTCCCTGTATTTATTGGCTTTGTGGTTGCTTGTTTGGCCCTTTTTTTCTAATTTTTCCTTGGTGTTTTTGGTGCATGTAGGAGTTGTTCTTGTGTCCGAGTAGGACGCTGCAGTTGTCTGGTGCGATCTTGTCCTACTCGTTCCCGCTGTGTGTCAGCTAGGTTTCATATGCGGCGTACGAGTCGGTCGCGTAGTATTGGGTTGCTTCGGCTGGGTTTTGTATGCGTGTCGGTCGTACGGCTTGTGCTCCGGACGAGTCGGTCGTGTTTTGCACGCACAGCATCGTACTACGCGGGTCGGAGTTCGCGGGTACATTTCGTTCGGGTTCAATCCGGGTGCGTGTCGGTCGGTTCGTTTCACGTGATTTCCCGGCCGGATGGCTTGTTTCCGTCTGGCTCGGTCGGTCGTTTTGTATTCCGTCCGAGTCGGTCGGATTTCACATGCATTTCATCGTACTACCAGGGTCGTACGGCGCCGGTCCGAGTCGGTCGGACTAAATTCCCGTACCGAGTCGGTTGTTATGTTTTCCGGCCTGAATCGGAATCGGCCCCCTGGTCTCCAGATGGCCTTGAATATTTCACATTCTTTCTCAGATAGGAAAACTACAATATTCATTTTAGTGAGACCCTCATTATGACGTTTGGGGGAAAAACAAACTCAGGGGCAGATTTACAAGCCCCTTTCGACACTTTTACGCCGCCGTTGCGTCACTTTTGTGACGCAGCGGCGTTGTAAACAATGCGCCACGTTGCGACACATTTACAACGTGACGCATCTAGGGAGATGCGTCATGTTGTAAAGCCCTGCGCCACATTATACCTGCATCAGGTATAATGTATGCAGGGTGGGCGTTCCGAAGCAAGAAAGCCTCGTAAAGGTGACGCAGCGTCACTTCTACGACTCCACTGCGTCAAAACCTTATGCCTGCTTGAAGCAGGCATAAGGAGTGACGCAGCACAATAGGAATAGGCATTCCTGAGCATTGCTGGAGTTGCGTCGTGCTTGCGACACAACTCCAGCAATGCGTTACCTTTACGCCAACAGATGGGTGACGCATCTGTCAATCCTTGCGCCATGGTGCGCCGCATTGTAAATGCGACGCATCTATGGTGGCGCAAGGTTTTTTTTGCGTGACGCAATTGAACTGACGCATCTCTGCTAATGTGCAGAGATGCGTCAGTTCTTGTAAATCTGCCCCATAGATGGCATATTGATGTTGAAACCTGAAGGTAACTTGTGAATAAATAAATTTGGATAAACTGTTTTAGGAGGGAAAGGGAAACTAATCAAAGTCATGGGTAAATAGGCTGCAATGTTTTAAAACACTATGGTGAGTTCTCAGTCTGTGCATTTGGGAAAGTATACGTTGCCAAAATGGTCAGTTTCTAAGGTATTGTGCTGTGGTTTAGCTGCCGCTGGTACCAGTGAATATTGTTTGTGGAGACTGGTCACTTCATTTAAAGCAGTTCTGTGTTAGGTCATTATGACCCCTCACGGCTCCGCGCCGGGACACTCGTGAGTATCCGTGCGCGTTACAAATATAAGTAACATAACATAACATAACATGATGGACGTGAAACTACAGTGTAGTGGGGTGATAATGCTTTGCAAAGAAGAAGAGCCTTTTGCATTGATTAAGGAGGAAGGGTGCAGGTGAAGTTAAGATGGGTCACACACATGGGAGGGACTGAGCATAGATTTATTGGAGATCCGTCCATTAGGTCCACAGTCTCCAAAATTCACAATCAACTGCTACATGAGAATTTCATCTCGAAGAAACATCTGCATTTCAGTTCTAACGAACACAGAATCTCCCCACCTTCCAGACAAGCGACGAGGCCCAAAGACCTAAAGTCCTCTTTAGGACAGCAGGGTTTCCCAGTTTGGAGCCAGTACTGGTTTCTTTCAGTGGGTGTGAACGCTAGAACTGGGTCTAAGGATCGATCAGAGGTACATTTGATGTATTATTGACAGTAAGAATAGAGGCTTAGCTAGGAAGATGGATCAAACTTAAGTTGCTGGCGAAATGACTTTTAACTCCTTTTTGAACTGCACTGACCAACATGTGAATACATTTCTGCATTTACTGTTAGAGCCAGCCTGTAGAAGATTGTGTTTTCTGTTAAGCATGTTGCACTTTATGGATATTTAGGAGCATGGATGACAGTTCTAGGAGGCTATGTAACTATGTATAAACAAATTCGAAACTTCTGTCCATGTGTTTTCTTTGCCCATCTCTTATTCACTTGCAAGGGAATATATATTGGTTCAGTTTTAATTGCTAGTAGCGGGTAAGATGTTCACCTTTGTTGCAATAGCGATAGTGTTGAAGTAAGAAAACTTGCTAATCTTTTTGATATTATGTTGATAGGAGAATGTAGACTTCTTTATAAGGAAAGTATAGACATGCATTGGCAAAGCCGATAGTTCTCGCCTACGCGACAGCTATTGGCTTTGCCAATGTGTTTTACCTATGGAGTGGCATAGTGTGTCGTACAGCGGAGTGGCATAGAGTGGACTGGCATAGAGTGTAGTGTAGTAGAGTGTCATAGGCTGGAATGGAGTAGAGTGTTGTAGAGTGGAGTAGAATAGAGTGGAATAGAGTGGAGTAGAGTGGCATAGAATGTTCTCAAGTGGAGTGTCGTAGAGAAGAGTAGAGTAGAGTGGAGCCGAGTAGAGTAGCGTGGTGTTAATTGTAGTAGACTGGAGTGGCATAGAGTGGTGTAGAGTTTTGTAGACTCGAGGGGCATAGAGTGGACTAGGGAGTCATAGATTGGAGTTGCGTAAATTGGAGTATGCATGGTGGGTAGCGCACTGCCATTACAGCAAACACATTTTTAATTGAAATGAGAATTACCTTTGCACAGACATACAGCTTTACTGATAAAACTATACAGCACACAAACGATAATGTGTGGAAATTGACATCACCTAGTGTATTGATTTGTTTTGGTCCTATTAAAATATTTGTTTCCACCAGACCTCTTAATTACAAAAAATATGCTTCAATTGTGCTTTCCTAATTCTGATATATTCTGAAATATTTGTATGGTTCATTTACAGGCTTTTACATTTTGCTGTGCGCTAAAAAAAATAACATCCTACTGCCTTTTTACATTCCCATGCCCAGCAAGATTGTCACATAAATCCATTCACTTTGCAGTCAGAGAAAGAAAAGTAAACGCAATGCTACCTGGAAGACAGAGCCTATCATTTGACCTCTGTCTTTGAATGAACAGTATATGAGACAAGCTAAAAGCCAAACTTAAAGGCCTGTTTATTGCTCATTCACTTCTGAGCTCCAACATAGTTTCTTTTTGGGAGGGGGAGGTAGCATCTCCCTACCCCACTATTTTCAGTGCCTGTGGCATGGGTGCAAAATTGAGGAAGAGAATCGTTTAAATTATGCTATTTGTAAAGAGCACTGACCAAAATAAACAAGGTTGTAGACGAACATTGTTTCTCACAGGCATCCGAGATTGATGAACTGGTACTGGCAACGATAAGTAGGATCAGTCAAGCAGAAAGGTAGGAGACAGGAAATCTTTTCGAAGAAATAAAGCATGTTTACTGCTTCCTGAACTAGCATACAAGGGAGATAACAGAAAACACATCTACACTTGGCAGGACATACTATTGATTTGATTTTTTCCAACTATCTGTTATCAATTTACCCTCCCAAGCCTGCCTTGTGGTCTGACCATTATCTGATTTTCTTTAATTGGGCCTCCGCTAAACCCTGTGAGAAAGGCAGGATGGTGGACCGGAATGCTTTCAGGGTGTGGAAGAAGGTGAAAACCTTGGACTGGGTGGCCTTCCTTGCCACTACTTGCCCCTGTCTGACTAATGATGTCAACCAAAATGTAGAGGCCGTTAACACCTGGCCTCTGGGAGCAGCGGATGAACTAGCTCCTTTACAGGAGCAGAAATAGAGAAAAGGCAAATCTTCTGCTCCGTGGTTCTCTCCGCACCTGGTCAAGGACCGTAAAGCTTGTAAAAAGCTTAACTGCATCTGGCGCAAGGACTATTCCTTGGATAGTAAAGGTATCTACAAATCTGCTCTCAGTGCCTATCACACTTCTCTTAAATAGGCTCAGAGTCTGTTCTTTACAGAGAAAATTACATTTTGCCGAGCATAGTTCCTGTTCTGTAGTCCAGATTGTGAAGTCCTTTATCTCTCCGCAAGCCTGGCAAAGAGCTACTGTCCCTTCCCAAGAGCTTTGCAGTGGGCTGGCAACATACTTCGAAACTAAAATTTTTGACATTCAGAGAACATTGTCTGCCCAGCCGGAGATTCCCCCTTTTGTCTGTCACTTAGACCTAGACAGGCTCAGCAACAGGCTTCCTCAGTTTAAGACGATATCCTTGGAACAGTCCAGGAAAGCTATCCTGAAATGCAAATCGGGGTCCCCTCTGGATGTATGCCCCCCCACACATTGCTTGTTGAGGCAGGGGACATCATCAATCTGGTGATATACTCAATTTTCAATCTCTCCCTCTTTTCGGGGGTCTTGCCGGCTGCTCGGAAACTTGCTAAGGTGATCCCTCTACTTAAGAATCATGCGTTGGACCCTAGCATTTTTTGTAACTAAAGGCCCATATCTTCTTCCGGCCTTTACAAAAATTCTGGAAAAGCTGGCCAGTGCTCAGCTGTCAGAGCATCTTTAGGAAGGCAAGCTGTTACATCCCAGCCAATGTCGCTTTTGCCCCTGTCACAGTACGGAATCTGCAGTTCTCGAAATATCAGACCACATTAAATGGTTGTTGGACGTAGGGAAAAATGCAGTCTTGATCCTCCTTGATCTGTCCGCTGCCTTTGACACCATCCCACACTCTATCCTCCTGCACCGTCTTTCTGTCTTGGGTGTGGGGTGCACTGTGTGGGACTGGTGCAAATCATTCCTGGCCGCCAAAAGCCGATCAGTCTGGCTCGCTCCTTTTTCCTAGGATGTCAAGGCAGTTAATTAAGGGGTCCCACAGGGCTCTTCACTCAGTCTGACTCTTTTTTATGTTTTCATACCCCCTTTGGCCTCTGTAGTCCAACAGTTTGGATGTATAATCATTTCATATGCTGATGATACTCAGCTGCTCTTTGCCTTTGACGGCTCTCATGCCTCAATTTCAGCCTCTTTCACCGACTGAATATGTGCTGTCTATGACTGGATGGACAGTAGCCAACTTAAATGCAACGCTGAGAAGACAGATAATATTCCATTTGGGTCACACGTGTCCAACTGGTGGGAAGACCTCTGGCCCTCTGTGCTGCCAGCCTCGCCTCCTCCATCTCTAGTAGCTAAGAATTTAGGGGTAAAGTCACAGATCTCTGCTGTGGCAGGCCAATGCTTTGTGTTGCTCAGCACTATCAAGAAATTCCTCCCCCTCCATCCTTTGGAGGCGAGAAGAGTAGTGATCTATGGCCTGATCCCTTAGTGTTTGGATTACGCAAATGCCCTGTATTTAGGAGCAGCGAGAGCACAGGTGAATCACTTTACAGGTGGCCCAAAACGCGGCTGCCAGCCTACTTCTACTCCTGCCGAGACATTCTTCGACCGCAGCGGCCCCAAAAGCTCTGCATTGGATGCCCATTATGAAATGGATTTTGTAAAGCCTTAGCTTTGTTTCACAGGGCAGTACATCCTTTTAGCCCCGGTCACTTGGCTGTGAAATTTGCCCAGTATATTCCCTTTAGAGTGCTGCATTCTGCCTCTGTCTCACATCTGGTAATCCCACGCTTTAGGCATGTTCGAATGAGCTTTAAAGCCTTTTCCCTCCTTGCAGCTAAAGTGTGGAATGAGCTCCCTTGCGAATTGCGCCCAGTCTCTTCTAAGCTCATTTTCAGAAAAAAAAATGTAAACCTAGCTTTTCTCTGGGGGGCAGTAAGATCTCTGTTAGGGGATGCGTACCTTGGCTTTGCTGTTAGTGCCAGGACCCTCCTCGGAGTAGCTGCGTGCTCTACAAGTCCCTCTCATTCATTCATTCTTGTGGAGTGCATCTCGAAGAAGAAACAAAAAAGTTCCCAGAGAGCAAGCAGTTGTGGAAGAATGCTAGAAGCCAGATGAAGAGGTGGTAAACAGGATGTGCTCCACAGGAGGGACAAAGACATGCCAGACGGCCTAAACAAATAAAGCCAGTAAGTAGAAAGCAGGAAAATGTGAGTCACAAACCACAAAGTCAATGGTAAGCAATAGGCAAATGCATTCCCATGGGATCTTTAAGAATGTCCCCAAGAAGTCCGTCTACCAAAAAAACTAAAGAGCACTGTGTAGACAGAAAGCGGACAATGTAGGATGATGGGGATGCTTAATTGACAAAATGTATGTTAATTTTCATTTCTGTGTATGCCTAAAAAACTGGGAACTAATGAGGGATGGATTTTCTACATTTTAGAAGTATTGCGTATCTCATTTGCTTGCTTATTCACTTGCTTACCTCGCCTTGTGTTTGTCCCTAACCCGGAGCATAGTCTTTTTATCGTCCTTTTGATTGTCTGACTTATATTCTTCAATTGCTGGTTAGGTCCAGCCTAGCGGCAGCGCGCATGTACTGTTTGCTCTGCGAGACTGCTGTAGTAGAGTATGGGAGAGAAGCCGCGCCCACTCTCCTCCCATTTTTTTCATTGGCTTGTGTTATTGCCTTTCGTAAAAGCTGCCTTTGGATTCGTTAATAGGCTTGTTAGTCCCTCCTTAGTACGACCGTGTCTTCATTTGTACCCTCCAAGGCGACTGGCCCTTTTACTTCAGTTGTTACACAGGACCTGTTATTTAGTCTGTAAGCACTATTTTCTCTCACTGCAGGCCGGACATTCGCTGCTTCAGCTGAAACCGCTTGTGTTTTTTTAAGCAGCGCGGCCGCCCCAGTAACAGGGCGCCTGCTTTCAATCACTTTAACCCGGCATTATCTCGTGTTTGTTTCAACTCCCCAAGTAAAATGGATATAGAAATGATTAGCGAATTAAGTCATGTGAATTCCAGGTAGCACATAATTCTGTGCTAATGGGCTGAAGCTGACAACAGCACATCTGAGTTACATGTCATCTGTACTAAAGCCACCTGACGGATTGTTTTCAAAAGCCTGTTTTATTAACAACAACACCACCAATACCACCACCACCAATACTACCACTGCCACCAATACCACCGCCAATACCACCACCACCAATACCACCACCACCAATACTACCACCACCAATAACACTGCCAATACCACCACCACCACCAATACCACCACAACCACCAATACCACCACCACCGCCAATACCACCACCACCGCCAATACCACCACCACCGCCAATACCACCTCCACCACCAATACCACCACCAACACCACCACCAACACCACCAATACCACCACCAATACCACTACCACCAATTGCACCACCACCACTACCACCAATACCACCACCACCAATACCACCACCACCATCAATACCACCGCCTCCACCACCGCCAATACCACCACCACCACCAATACCACCACCACCGATAACACCACCACCAATACCACCAATACCACCAACACCACCACCAATACCACCACCAATACAACCACCACCAATACCACCACCAATACCACCACCACCACCAATACCAATACCACCACCAATACCACCACCACCATCAATACCACCACCAATACCACTAATACCACCACCACCACTAATACCACCCCCATCAATACCACCACTAATACCAATACCACCACCAATACCACCACCACAATACCACCACCACCAATACCCCACCACCAATACCACCACCACCACCGCCACCACCGCCACCACCAATACAACCAATACCAGCACCATCACCACCAATGCCAATACTGCCACCACCAATACCACCACCACCAGTACCACCACCACCAATACCACCATCACCAATACCAATACCACCACCACCACCAATACCACCACCAATGCCACCACCACCACCACCAATCCACCACCACCACCAATACCACCACCACCAATAACAATACCACCACCAACAAAATACCACCACCACCAATACCACCAATGCCACCACCACCACCAATACCCCACCACCAATACCACCACCAATGCCACCACCACCACCAATACCAGCACCACCAATACCAATACCACCACCACCAATACAAATACCACCACCTCAGCGCCTCTCCCTCACTAGTAATAGCAGGGTCATTGTACGAGGCTGGAGCTGCAGCCGAGACCATCCCTCCCTCCGTCCATTCCTGCCATAAAGCACAGCCCACCCTGCACCAGGAGGTGAAGCCAGGGCCCTCCTACAGCTGGAGTGTTTTTTATTAGGCCAATACCACCACCACCATCAATACCACCGCCTCCACCACCACCAATACCACCACCACCACTAATACCACCACCACCATCACCAATACCACCAATACCACCACCACCAATAACACCACCAACAATACCACCACCACCACCAATACCACCACCACCACTAATACCACCACCACCAATACCACCACTAATACCAATACCACCACCACCAATACCACCAATACCTCCACCACCACAATACCACCACCACCAATACCCCACCACCAATACCAACACTACCAATACCACTACCAATACCAGCACCACCACCACCAATACCAATACTGCCACCACCAATATCACCTCCACCAGTACCACCAATACCACCACCACCAATAACAATACCACCACCACCAATACCAATACCACCACCCCCAATACCACCACCAATACCACCACCACCAATCCCACCACCACCACCACCAATACCACCACCTCCACCCATAACAATACCACCACCAACAATATACCACCACCACCAATACCACCAATGCCACCACCACCCCCAATATCCCACCACCAATACCACCACCAATTCCACCACCAATGCCACCACCACCAATACCACCACCAATACCAGCACCACCAATACCAATACCACCACCACCAAACAAATACCACCACCTCAGCGCCTCTCGCTCACTAGTAGCAGGGGCACTGTACGAGGCTGGAGCTGCAGCCAAGACCATCCCTCCCTCCCTCCATTCCTGCCATAAAGCACAGCCCGCCCTGCACCAGGAGGTGAAGCCAGGGCCCTTCTACAGCTGGAGTGTTTTTTATTAGGCCAAAGATAGCAATGACATTAATTAATGCCACACTGAACACTCAAATCACCTAGCGGGCAGGAAATAACCCCCCCTCTCGCTCTTCCTCCTGGGCTGCGACAGTGTAATCACAGAGCGAAAGATGTTGAAGCGCTTTGTTACTGTAACTCTCACTTCACACATTGTGTCTGTGTAATTTACAAAACTTACACATCTTCTTCATTGCACTATTTATCACTACTTTGAAGACGTCACAGGCCGGTCTCTTCCTCTGATATCTACAATCTAACAAGTGGTCGAGAAGGCCCTTTATTGCAATGCAATAGGTCTTGCATTTGCAATAGTTTAAGCTATTAGTATTTGTTAGACCTGGCACCATTGGCATGGGTCTCCTCTGCATTTTTTTGGTTTTGCCTCCTGTGTTTTTGCTGTGTGTTGGACCCCGTTTTGAAGGTCTAGATGCTTTGGGCACTTTGCCACTGCTGTTCAGTGCCAAAGTGCAAGTGCTCCCTTTGTAAATTGTTGGTATGGTTTAGTGATTCCATGATTGGCATATTTGATTTACTAGTCAGACCCTAGTACAGTTCACTATGTGTGTCCGGGGCCTGTAAATCAAATGCTGCTAGTGGGCTTGCAGCACTGTTTGTGCCACCCAAAGAAGCAGCCTGTAAATGTAACTCTGGCCTGCCATTGCAGAGCCTGTGTGCAGTCTGGGACTGCCATGTCGACTTGGCAAGTGCACACCCTTGCCACTTCCTAAACCTTCCCTTTTCTATATATTAGTCACCCCTTAGGTAGGCCCACGGTACATTTGACTTAACGTCTGGTTACTGGCAGATTACCTTAACTGATGGGGCAAAGGGGAGGTCAGCATTCTCAACGCCAGAGGGGCACTACCAATTCCGGGTGATGCCCTTTGGGTTGAAGAATGCCCCTGCCACCTTTCAGAGGTTGGTCAACCAGGTGTTGGCTGGGCTGGAGGATTTCAGTGCCGCCTACCTGGATGACATTGCAGTGTTCAGTGCCACTTGGGAGGAACATCTGCACCACCTCCGGGAAGTGGGCAGGGTGCATTGTATGTGAAAGGTAGGACATGCCCTGATGTGTGTGGCATGTCCTGATAGTGAATTACTGTCAATTTAGTTTTTCACTATTGCAAGGCTACCTGTTCCCATAGGACAGAATGGGGAGTTTGTTTATAACATCTTATAAACATAACTGGCCCTGGGAACAAGGTAGAAAAATAAAGTTTAGTATGCCTGAACTCAGAATGTTAAAATACATCTTTTAGTGAGGGTGATTTTTACATTCTGTGTTTGAAAATTCCACTTTTAGAAAGTAGGTATTTTCTTGACTAACCATCCAGTGTGCCTCTGCTAGGTTTGTGTATTGCATGTCTGGCTTTTGGATGACAGGGGCTGGAGAGGGGCAGTGGCTCCAGAAGTCTGATGAGTCAGGGCTGGGCTGAATAGACCTGGGCTGCATTTAGAGTAGGGGGAGGAGATTTCCTTTCACCTGAATGAGCCTGGTCTGCCTTCAACAATGCTGTCTCCACCTCCTGCCAGGAAGCTGCACCAGTGAGGACAGAACTAGTTTTGGCTGGGTACAGACACTCTCTGCCTTCAGAGAACAAAGGATTTTCGTGTATAAAAAGAGGGGCCCAGACCCCAGACTTTTAGATCACTTCTGGGAAATCAAGAGGAACCTTTGCAAAGGAGAAGAGGTGGAGAAGCTGAG
This sequence comes from Calotriton arnoldi, assembly GCA_963921515.1. Lineage (NCBI taxonomy): Eukaryota > Metazoa > Chordata > Amphibia > Caudata > Salamandridae > Calotriton > Calotriton arnoldi. The sequence continues at coordinate 169,518 of CAWUFW010015410.1, read as the reverse complement.
GAGGAATACTGCCCCTGTGCTGTTTGCTGTCTGGGGTTGGCCTCCAGTGGCTGCTTGCTGCCAAGGAAAGGAGAAAAGGACCTTGCTGCTTGCTTTGTCCCCCTGCTTGAAGAAAAGATCTCCAAAGGCTTGAACTGAGCTTGTCCCCTGTTCTAGAGGTTACAGGAACAGCAAAGACCTCACTGTGTCTGTGGGTACCGTCTCTGATCATCGCCGCAGAAGAAGAAGGATAACCGACTCTGTCATGGAGTCCGTCGCAGGATTCCGTGTCCTGAAAGCACCGCCGAGAGCAACGCCTTGTTTCGCAACGCAACCCTGGTCTCACCGACTCTGTCAACGAGCCACTGCTTGCACCGCGTCCTGAGGGTACCGCACTCCGCAACGCTTCGCTACACGCTGCAAGGACATCACCGACTCAGTCGCTGCCCGAGCTGAACATCGACCGGCTCCATCGCCGCACCATGACCTGCCAGCACCGCAGCGAGCACCGTCTCACCCTTCAACGCAAGCCCTGGTCTCACTGACTCCGTAAACGAGCCGCTGACTGCACCGAATCTTGAGGACATCATCCGCCGCAACGCACCGTTTCACAACGCAACCGCGACGTTTGCCCCGACCTACTCGCACTGGCGTGTTGGTCGCAACAAGAAAGGTCCTGTGTCCGAGTCTGTCGATGATTTAGCTGGCTTGTATCGACGCGGTCGGCTGGAATTGTTAGACGCTGTCGTTTCCAGTATCGCGGTAGGAGCTACCGAGTTCGAAGAACTGTGTTTTATTGATTTTCCTGCAGTCTTGTATTTTGGGGTTTGCTGAGTAGGCTGCCAAACATTATATCGTGGATGAAGCACCTGCGCGCCAGTGAGAGGTACCGGACCTGATATAATGTTTGGCAGCCTACTCAGCAAACCCCAAAATATAAGACTGTATTCTCTACTGATGACGGTTAATAAACCAGAAACACGTGTCTAGAGATCAGCACTATCTGCGCCAACCGTGGCGAAACACTCGAACATATCGGAGCGAGCTACAAGAGACTGCATTTACCAGAATGCCAGGGGCGAACCTTGCCTGAGAGGTCAGCGGTGTGCTCCCACATCCTATTGTCTATTTAAAGTACTCCCGTGAGTCATTGAGCTGACGAGCTCGTGGATGAAGCACCTGCGCGCCAGTGAGAGGTACCGGACCTGATATAATGTTTGGCAGCCTACTCAGCAAACCCCAAAATATAAGACTGTATTCTCTACTGATGACGGTTAATAAACCAGAAACACGTGTCTAGAGATCAGCACTATCTGCGCCAACCTTGGCGAAACACTCGAAAATATCGGAGCGAGCTACAAGAGACTGCATTTACCAGAATGCCAGGGGCGAACCTTGCCTGAGAGGTCAGCGGTGTGCTCCCACATCCTGTTGTCTATTTAAAGTACTCCCGTGAGTCATTGAGCTGACGAGCTCGTGGATGAAGCACCTGCGCGCCAGTGAGAGGTACCGGACCTGATGTAATGTTTGGCAGCCTACTCAGCAAACCCAAAAATATAAGACTGTATTCTCTACTGATGACGGTTAATAAACCAGAAACACATGTCTAGAGATCAGCACTATCTGCGCAAACCTTGGCGAAACACTCGAAAATATCGGAGCGAGCTACAAGAGACTGCATTTACCAGAATGCCAGGGGCGAACCTTGCCTGAGAGGTCAGCGGTGTGCTCCCACATCCTGTTGTCTATTTAAAGTACTCCCGTGAGTCATTGAGCTGACGAGCTCGTGGATGAAGCACCTGCGCGCCAGTGAGAGGTACCGGACCTGATATAATGTTTGGCAGCCTACTCAGCAAACCCCAAAATATAAGACTGTATTCTCTACTGATGACGGTTAGGACTACTAACTTCTGTGAATACCGAAATGAGTAAGTTCATTCTGTGAATACCAAAATGAGTAAGTGTATTCTGTGAATACCTAAAAAGTACTAACTTTACATTTACGTTTACGTTTTTGATGTAAGTTAGTTCTGTGAATCAGGCCCTACTAGCATAGTGCAGACCATTATGTGACTACATACTTTTACTGAACTTTTCCTTTGGATTGTTTTTCTGCTAAGTAAAGAACTGCCAATTTTGTCATCATGACCAAGCCAGCATCCATTGCATCCATTGATATCGAATTTGAGGAACATAGGGTGGAAACCTACACTGTGTCTCAACTGAAAGCCATCTGCAAGAAATTTAAAGTCTCTGTGAAAAGCCTCACCAGGAAGGAGGAATACCAAAAGGCGCTGAGGGCCTGGTTGGAATCCAGAAATGCCAGTGGGAAGGATGAGGAGCCTCTGGTGGAGGCAGAGAATGTGGATGAGCAACAGGAGGGGCAATTGAATCTGCCAGGAGGGAGGGTACCTTCCATGGATGGCAGCAGTGTTTCTCAAAGGGGTCTGTCTCCAGAGGAGTTGGAGGACAGAGAGAGAGATAGGGTGCATGAGAGGGAGCTTGCTAAGCTCAGGCTGGGGAAGGAGGGTCACATAGAAAATAAGAAGTTGCAGTTGGAAAAGCAGAAATTGGCCATGGAGGAAAAAAGGATGCTTTTAGAGCATGAGAGAGGGTTGAGGGAGTTGGATCTGAAAGCAAAAAGTTTAGAGATCAATCCCTCTGGTGGCAGCGCACCATCAGTGCCTGGAGATGGGAAGGTATACATCCCCAAGGAGGTTATCAAGGATTTGACTAAGCATGAGGACATTGGTCAGTGGCTCAAGGCCTATGAGGTAGCAATGAGGTCCCACAGAGTAACTGAGAGAGATTGGGGAGCTGGGTTGTGGGCCGCTTTCTTAGCGAAGGAAGGGAAACATTGCTAAACTTGCCCACTGAGGATTAGAGGTCCTATGCCCCCATGAAGGAAGCCTTAGTAGCCAGGTATGAGTTGACCCCAGAGCTGTATTGGCAGAAATTTAGAAACTGCAAGAAGCTGGAGTCAAGTACTTGGGTGGAGTATGTGTCCTATTTTTGCAGAGCATTGGATGGTTGAGTGAAGGGTAGCAAGGTGGATGATTTGCAGGGGCTCTATGATTTCGTTGCATGGGAGCACTTGTCAGATAATTGTTTTCCAGAGCTACACCAGCACTTGATTTACAGTAAGCTGACTGACCCCAGGAACCTTGCTGTGGAGGCGGACCACTGGGTCAGTACCAGGGTCCACAAGGGTCGTGTGGGAGACTCCGCCAAAGGTGGGCAGGGTCCCCAGCAGAAGAGTGGGGGAGGGGACAAGGGTAAACAGAAGGAGTTCCAAAAAGGTCCCCAAAGTAATCCCCAAGGGAACCAAGGTAAGGTTTCCCAGCCTCCCACTGAAAGGAAGCCATGGATCCCGACAGGTAAGCCTGTTCATAGGGGTTCCAAGGCTTGTTTTGTTTGTGGTCAGGTGGGCCACTACCAAGAAGGTTACCACCACACCCACTGGTGCACCGCCCTGGGAAATGGCTAGTGTAGCCTTGGGGGAGGAGTCGAGTGCCCAGGAGGGGTAGGGCCCCGCAGAAATGTCCCTGGTCTCTTTAGGAGACAGTGAGATGGTCCCAAGAGCTCATCTGCCTGATAACACTAAGAAGTACAGGCAGTGGGTGACCATCAATGGCCATAGTGTGGAGGCTTTGAGAGACACCTGAGCCAGTGTGACAGCTGTCATTTGTCGGCTGGTGTCTGAAGAGTAGGTGGTCCCCAACGCATTCTACCCAGTAGTTGCCACTGACAATTCAGAGTGCCTCTGCAAAGTGACACAGGTTCCCTTTGAGTGGGGGGGGTCTCAGGTACCTTGAAAGTAGCTGTGAGGCCAGCCATGCCTGTTGACTGTCTGCTAGGCAATGATTTGGAGAGCTCCCCTTGGGCGAAGGTGGAGCGGAGGTCTCATTTAGAGATGTTGGGTCTGCCTGAGTGGGCGTATGTGACCACTCGGTCTATGGCAGCCGGTAAGGGCATTCAAGAGGACCTGGAGCCTGAAAGAGTGGCCCATGTGCCTGCCAGGAACAGAAGAGGCAGGGGTGCGGGAAACCGGCCCCCAAAGTTCCCACGGTCCAGGAGGAGGCAGACACTGAGGGGGATTCCCTGGAACCTACAGGGGAACAAGTGGCTGAACTGGGGGACCTGCCTGAGCTGACCCATTGACAGCAGGAAGGAGGTCCCTCCAGGGAGGAATTCTGCCAGGAGCAGCAGACGTGCCCTTCTCCTATTGGTTTGCGGCAACAGGCTGCAAACCAGGCAGCAGGTGATCAGTCTGGATCACATTGGATATACTGGGAGAATGGTCTCCTGTATAGCGAGCCTAGGGTTGCTGAGCCTGGGTCAGCCCGTGTGCTGGTGGTACCCCAGCGCTTCAGAGCCTTCCTACTGGGTCTGGCTCATGATGTGCCTTTGGGAGGGCATTTGGGGCAGGACAAGACCGTTGAAAGGCTTGTCACCCACTTTTACTGGTTCCAAATGCGCAAGCACTCAGATACTCATTGTAGGTCTTGCCAGACTTGCCAGGCAAGTGGCAAGAGTAGGAGGAAGTATAAAGCTCCTCTCCAACCTTTCCCTGTGGTCAGCACCCCCTTTGAGAGGGTGGGTATTGACATTGTGGGGCCTCTGGATCCCAAGACAGCCATGGGCAACAGGTTCATCCTGGTCTTGGTGGACCATGCCACCCGGTACCCGGAAGCCATCCCTCTCCGGACTGTGACGGCCCCCGTGGTGGGTCATGCATTGATGGGGATTTTCTCCTGTGTGGGGTTTCCCAGAGAGGTGGTATCCGACCGCGGTACCAACTTCATATCCAAGTATATGAAGTCCCTGTGGCAGGAGTGCGGTGTAACCCACAAGTCCACCACTCCTTACCACCCCCAAGGTAATGGGCTGGTTGAGAGATTCAACCGGACCCTGAAGGGCATGATTATGGGCCTTGGTGAGCCCATGAGGCGTAAGTGGGACGTCCTCTTGCCATGCCTGTTGTTTGATTACAGGGAGGTACCGCAAAAGTCCTTAGGTTTTAGTCCCTTTGAACTCTTGTATGGGCACCCTGTGAGAGGACCTCTGAGTCTGTTGAAAGAAGGCTGGGAGAAAGCTCCCAGTAAACCTCCGCAGGATGTATATAGCTACATGCTGGCCTTCAGAAACCAGACTAAACGCTTCAGACAACTCGCTCACGCTCAGGCGAATCTGGAAGCCAGCCAGGAGGAGATGAAACATTGGTATGATCAGAATGCCACTCTGATCGAGTTTCAGCTTGGACAGAAAGTTTGGGTCATGGCCCCAGTGGAGCTTTGTTCGCTCCAGGATAAGTGGACCGGACCATTTGAGGTGGTGCAGCGCAAGAGTAATGTCACCTACTTGGTGGACTTGCAGTTTCCAAGGAACCCTTTGCGGGTCCTGCATGTGAACTGCCTAAAGCCCCACTTGGAGAGGTCCAAAGTGGGCATGCTCCTAGCAAAAGATGCTGGGATGGAAGAGGAGACTGAGCCTCTTCCTAACCTCCTGTCTGCAAAGGAGCACGATGGGTCAGTGGACGGTGTGAACCTCTCTCCGGCCCTGACTCCCGAACAGCAGAGTGACTGCCACCAACTGTTCGGACAGTTTGCTGATCTGTTCTCCCTGACCCCCAGTGTCACTCAGTGGTGTGTCCATGATGTTGACACTGGGGACAGTCCTCCTGTAAAGCACAAAAATTACAGAGTGACTGACAGGGTCAAGACTTGCATCAAGGAGGAGGTCTCCAAGATGTTAGCGCTAGGGGTGACTGAGCCCTCAAACAACCCTTGGGCCAGCCCAGTGGTCTTGGTCCCAAAGGCTGCCGCACCCGGTGCCACGCCAGAACTCTGGTTCTGTGTGGACTACCGAGGGCTCAATTCAGTCACCAGGACTGATGCGCACCCCATCCCCAGAGCTGATGAGCTCATCGATCGGTTGGGAGCTACCCGGTACCTCAGTACATTTGACTTACCGTCTGGTTACTGGCAGATTGCCTTAACTGATGGGGCAAAGGAGAGGTCAGCATTCTCAACGCCAGAGGGGCACTACCAATTCCGGGTGATGCCCTTTGGGTTGAAGAATGCCCCTGCCACCTTTCAGAGGTTGGTCAACCAGGTGTTGGCTGGGCTGGAGGATTTCAGTGCCGCCTACCTGGATGACATTGCAGTGTTCAGTGCCACTTGGGAGGAACATCTGCAACACCTCCGGGAAGTGTTGAAGGTTCTGCTGAGGGCTGGCCTCACGATCAAGGTGAGTAAGTGCCAGATCGGGCAGAGTTCTGTGGTGTACTTGGGACACCAGGTAGGGAGCGGCCAGGTAGCGCCCCTACAGCCCAAGATTGATACCATTCTGGCTTGGGAACCCCCCAAATGAGGGGTGAGAACCCAAAGTTGTTGAGGTGATCCATTTCCCTACAGGGGATGGACTTCACGGTGGAACACCGCCCTGGTACAGAACACGCCAATGCTGATGGTGTGTCCAGATTTTTCTGCCTTAGTGAAGAGAACTCCCAGGAGGGTGGGTAGTTCTCCCCACATTTCAGCTGGAGGGGACACGTGTTAGACCTGGCACTATTGGTGTGGGTCTCCCCTGCATTTTTTTGCTTTTGCCTCCTGTGTTTTTGCTGTGTGTTGGACCCCATTTTGCTGGTCTAGATGCTTTGGGCACTTTGCCACTGCTATTCAGTGCCAAAGTGCAAGTGCTCGCTTTGTAAATTGTTGGTATGGATTAGTGATTCCATGATTGGCATATTTGATTTACTAGTCAGACCCTAGTACAGTGCACTGTGTGTGCCCGGGGTCTGTAAATCAAATGCTGCTAGTAGGCTTGTAGCACTGTTTGTGCCACCCACAGAAGCAGCCTGTAAATGTAACTCTGGCCTGCCATTACAGAGCCTGTGTGCAGTCCGGGACTGCCATGTCGACTTGGCAAGTGCATACACTTGCCAGGCCCTAAACCTTCCCTTTTCTACATATTAGTCACCCCTAAGGTAGGCCCAAGGTACCTCTGTGGGCAGGGTGCATTGTATGTGAAAGGTAGGACATGCCGTGATGTGTGTGGCATGTCCAAATAGTGAATTACTGTCAATTTCGTTTCTCACTATTGCAAGGCTACCTGTTCCCATAGGACAGAATGGGGAGTTTGTTTATAACATCTTATAAACATAACAGGCCCTGGGAACAAGGTAGAAAATTAAAGTTTAGTATGTCTGAACTCAGAATGTTAAAATATATCTTTTAGTAAGGGTGATTTTACATTCTGTATTTGAAAATACCACATTTTCTTGCCTAACCATCCAGTGTGCCTCTGCTAAGTTTGTGTGTTGCATGTCTGGCTTTTGGATGACAGGGGCTGGAGAGGGGAAGTGGCTCCAGAGGTCTGATGAGTCAGGGCTGGGCTGAATAGACCTGGGCTGCATTTAGAGTAGGGGGAGGAGATTTCCTTTCACCTGAATGAGCCTGGTCTGCCTTTAACAATGCTGTCTCCACCTCCTGCCAGGAAGCTGCACCAGTGAGGACAGAACTGGTTTTGGCTGGGCACAGACACTCTCTGCCTTCAGAGAACAAAGGATTCTTGTGTATAAAAAGAGGGGCCCAGACCCCAGACTTTTAGATCACTTCTGGGAAATCAAGAGGAACCTTTGCCAAGGAGAAGAGCTGGAGAAGCTGAGGAGGAATACTGCCCCTGTGCTGTTTGCTGTCTGGGGTTGGCCTGCAGTGGCTACTTGCTGCCAAGGAAAGGAGAAAAGGACTTTGCTGCTTGCTTTGTCCCCCTGCTTGAAGAAAAGATCTCCAAGGGCTTGAACTGAGCTTGCCCCCTGTTCTAGATGTCTCAGGAACAGCAAAGACCTTACCGTGTCTGTGGGCACCGTCTCTGATTGACGCCGCAGAAGAAGGAGGGTAACCGACTCTGTCATCGAGTCCGTCGCATGATTCTGTGTCCTGAAAGCACCGCCGAGAGCAACGCCTCGCTTCGCAATGCAACCCTGGCCTCACCGACTCCGTCAACGAGCCACTGCTTGCACCGTGTCCTGAGGGTACCACTCTCCGCAATGCTTCGCTACACGCTGCAGGGACGTCACCGACTCTGACGCTGCCCGAGCCGAACATCGACCGGCTCCGTTGCCGCACCGTGACCTGCCAGCACCGCAGCGAGCACCGTCTCACCCTTCAACGCAAGCCCTGGTCTCACCGACTCCGTCAATGAGCCGCTGCCTGCACCGAATCGTGAGGACATCATCCACCGCAACGCTCCATTTCACAACGCAACCGCGACGTTTGCCCCGACCGACTCGCACCGACGTGTTGGTCGCAACAAGAAAGGTACCGTGTCCGAGTCTGTCGACGCTTTAGCTGGCCCGTATCGACACTGGCCTTTGTGACGACACAATGGTCCCTTCAATAATGAGAACATTCCCTAAATACACCCTTCATTCTGGAGGGGGTCATGCCCACCCACTAAGACTGATGGGCCCTAACTCTAACACTCATAGAAAGGTGTGCCAAAGCACTAATTTGAACCTTGGCAAAGAGCTTCATAGAGTAGCCTTCACAATATATAATGGCGAGCAGACTTCTAACTTTGCCCCTTTGCATTGAGTTTTAACATGCACTTAGCACAGTTGTATGTCAGAATATCATTAGCAAAAATATCATCTGATAGACACACCATATCCTAAATGTTCTTTATAAAAATATCCTCCCATTGATTGTAGATTTTCTATTGTTAGCTAAAATCGGTGATGTTTTTGAAAACAATATTTAGGACATTATTAGGCCTGGGCGGAAAACTACGCTACGCTCGCGTAGTTTGCGTAACTACGCACTACGCGAATTGCACGTAGCACAGTGCAAAAACGCGTAGCGGGCATTTTTTGCTTGCTCGCGGTCCTCAACGTCAAGTTGGCGACCGCGAGCGAGCAAAATGACATCCCGGTGAGACTTTTTCCTCGTTCGCGATCAGCAACATCAAGTTGCCGATCGCGAGCGTGGAAAATAAACCTCCCGGCGAGATTCTCAACGCGGGGAGGTCAGGTTTCTCATTGCGAGTGGTCGCGTATGCTCGCGACCGCTCGCGATGAAAAACTACCAGTCCGCGCTGAGAAAACTGCCGCTCGAGTACAAATCTACTCGAGCGGCAGAAAACGACCGCTTGCACTGTGCAAGATGCCGTTTGCAATGATGGCACAGTGCGGACAAGCATCCGGCACTGTGCAATCATTGCGAACAGCATTTCCTACCGCACTACGCAGTTCGCGTAGTGCTACGCGTAGCTCGCGTAGTGCGAAGTGCACTTCGCGTAGCTACATGTAGCGCTACTACGCGAACTACGCCCAGGGTTAGACATTATATTTCACTCAGATGATGTTTTGTTTATGCCATTCTGGTACATAGCGTTAGCACACAGTTGTAGACTGAGATACCTTAAATAAAACTCAAAATTGCATTCAAAATTTATCAAAAAATCAAAGATATACAAAAAGTATGGATTCAAAAGCCATCATATTTCTCTGTACACATTATGTACAATCTGGGAATTTGGGGCCAGATGTACGACCGTTTTTAGCAGTCACAAACGGGAAATCAGCCTGTTTGCAACCGCAAAAAGGGTGCTGGTATGTACAAATGCTATTTTGTGAGTTGGTGACTCACAAAATAGTGTTTGTGAGTCGCTATTAGGAAGGGGCGTGCTAAGGGCGTCCCTTCCTAATAGCAAGTCAGAATGGCATGTACCATTGTTTTGCGACCGCATTTGCGGTTGCAAAACACTAACAGTTTACTGCCTACTTCAAGTAGGTGGTAAGCCACTCGCAAATGGGAAGGGGCCCCCAGGGGACCCCTTCCCCTTTGAGAATGGGTGCAAAAATCTTTTTTAAGGGCAGGCAGTTGTCCCAAGGTCTACTGTCTGCCCTTAAAAAATTAAAAGAAAATATTTCATTTTTTTTTTTTAATGCATCCTGTTTTCCTTTAAGGAAAACGGGCTGCATTTGGAAAAAAAAGTTGCTTTATTGAAAAGTCAAACACAGACATGGGGGTCTGCTGTTCCCAGCAGGCTACCATCCCTGTGTTTGCAGGCCATTCACAATGGATCGCAAATTGCGACCGGCTGTAGAAATAAAAACCTTCTTAGGGGTTCACTGATACATCTGGTCCTTAAGACCAACAAGGAAGAGATTGGCACAGAAGCTGTAATATCAAAAAACATGTTTTATTAACCTCAGATGAGGGAGATTGCATCTTACGGTACCCGCAGGCCACTGTAGGAGGCATTCTAATGAGTGCAGAGAACAGGGTCCTTATATATGCATTTGTTATATAGTCAGCATAAAATCAAGGGAGGTCCTAGCACATACAAGCATGCTTATTGACTAATATGGGTATACAAAATTTGCTTGCTCCACAAAGTGGGAGGGGAGACTAAACTGCTTACATGAGTAAGAATAGCCTGACAGTTCTATACTAGGAGCAGGTGCATTCTACCAGCTAGGCCTCTCTGAGCATGTGCAAGACTCTGGAAGAGGGAGAAAGCACATGGCGAGCACATGGCTAACTAAAATGGCTGCCAAGTACAAAATGGCTTTCAGCTCATGCTAACAGCGATTCCTGCAATCTTTAACAGATGATCCTTTTAGCATGAGCTAAAGACATTCCCATGATCTAGTAGAGACATAGAAAATATTTTGCACATTTTCTTCTCATAAATTCATCAATATCCTATGCTAGGTGGGCATTTACATTCTAAACATTTCATTAAGCAGGTATATACAAGGTATAAGCAGGAGTACAAAGTGAACAGAGCATTGGGTCATACAGGTAGCAAGAGAGAATAATGACTATTATCTCAAACAGAAATCTCAATATTTTCCAATCCTAAGCAGAAAGCAAATACCAAAACCATCTAGTCTAATTTTAAGTTTCAGGGCTCTGATGGGGGCTCGTCAAGTCAATTTCAAAATAGCCAACAGCACATACCTAATAAAAACATTTTCAATAGACTTTCTCAGTATTTTTTATGAGGGCTAAATTATCAATTAATATACTTAAGGAAAGAGTAAAGTAACATGCTCAGATGAACTTTTCTCGTGCAGAATAAACATTACTCTTAAAAAATATTAAAGCAATCAGACATATTATTACAAAAACAATTGTGGCTCCGGGGGACCAGGAGGACCACACAGGGCCATAGGAATTAGGACAAGGAGCCGCAAAGGGCTGCTCCTCCAAAAAAAATGGGACGACCAAAGGGGTACATTACTAACAAAAAAAAGAGTCCTTGGGAATTTCTAGAACCAACCAGCCAGAGGGAAGTCTTCTCCCTGTGTCCGTTTGAGCCTCACAGGCAGGCTCTTGTTGTTCCCACGGTGGAGCTGCACAACTCGCAACTCAAGAATCACGGAGAAGGAAAAGTCTTTCTTTCAGGATAGGGCAATCACCCCCCCAGGGCAAATACCCTCAATGATCCTGTCCAGTGTCTCAGGCAGTGCACCAGTTTTCTTCACTTTAATCTAACAGGCACCAAGGGCACAGCACCTGTACCCTAAACTCAAGTCCTTCCCTAACTCCTGTATTGCACCTCTGGCGCACTGCTCTTTTGTTAGGGCCACAAATTGTACCCAGTGTGCTCGGGCATCTCTTGATCAACAAACAAAGGCGTAGACTTGCATTCACTTGGGACCAGGACTCAAAGGCCTGAAGCAACCCTTGTTTCAAAGGGGGTCACCTCAAGCAAAAGCCTCCTTGCCGTCCTTGTCGTTCTGTGACTCTCTCAGCTGGGCATCAAAAACTGGATCCACACAAAGATTTCTCCATCCTGATTTGTAACCCCGTCTTTCGCCCAAGACAGTGGCAGGGGTACACACTTCACGTCCCAGTGCTTCCGCCTTCACTGAGGTCCTAGTTGCCAGCAAGGCCTATGCTGGTTCCTTTCACTTTGACTGTAGGCTGGACTGGTGCTGACTCCCAGGCTGGATCTGATGTCCGGGCCCCTCTGGCAATGGTTGTAAGGCAGCAAATATCTATTGGTGGACAGAACAAGAGGTCTTTAGACAAGGCACAGAAATAATCTAACAACAGAGAGGATAGTCTCAGAATACTCTCTTAGTCCTGGGGCGCCCCATACATTAGCAAGGCACCCAAGAGCCACTTCATCTATCTGAGAGTAGAAAACCCTGGACCTATTGGCAAGTATAAAAGGAACGTTTTGGTGAACTGACAAGAGTAATACATCACCCAATCCCAAACAGCCAACGAAGTCTGTGTTCATTTACTAAATTCTGAGGAAAAGAGAAAAACAATACAGACATACTCCAAATACTTACATTGGTGTATTCCTATATTACCAATCTGAAGAACCCTCAAGAAAAAGGAAATGTTCTACACTTTTACTCATAGATTTTACATTACTTGTACAGGACTGCAGACACTTGTAAAATAATTTCTCTTACATGTTATGCTTAGGACCATGCTCTCATGTTATAGGTGCAGCAGGAAAATCTAAAACTGCTAATTTAACAGGGATTCTTATTGCAAAAAGAACTAAACTTCAACATAGTGAGTACATTTTCTCCAGCAGAACATGTTATGACAAACAAATTCCTATAAAACAATATTTTCCTTCAAAATGTTTGCTAAGGATCACATGAGCGTCTTTCCTGCATTGTACTTTTCACGATCTGGACTATGCAACATCATTTTCAAAAGGAAAAAAAACCCTATCTCCAGCTCTAATAAGGGCTGTCAGCTTATTGACAGAGACTAGCTAATAAAAACTAGCAATGCCCTTGCAAAACTGTATAGAACATGAGAATAACATAAACAATAATAGTGTTGCCACCTGAGATTTTTGAACAGAAACCGCCACTATACAGTTCTCCTTAAAGATCAAATAAGGGAACATCAATCTGTTCTACTCATTCTTTCATACAGGATGGGCAGTAACATAACATAGATTTTATCATTTTATTAATGCTAACAATTTTTAAAACAGTATTACTGAATAGCCAATGAAATGTCTCATGGCTATTTCCTAGACAGCTTAGACAGACTCAAAAAAAAGTGAGAAAAAGAAGAGAGAAAACATAATTTTGCCTACCCTTAATTTGTAGAGGAGCTAGCCTCCTTCCCCCATTTTGACAGTAGGAAAACCTGAAACAGGTTTTACTTCTGTCAATACTTTCAATCCCTATTTGTAGCAACTGGGCACAAACAAACTTGTAGGAGATATCTTAGAAAGTGGCTATTCTCTGATTCAAGCACATCGAGTACTGTAGAAAGCGTCAGCAACAAATGTATCAATTCCTTGAGCAATTGTACTTGATTAACATGAGGGCGCATGAATGCAAACTAAAATCCATTTCCTCCTTATCGTAGCCCCTACACAGTATTCTTTAAACTAAAACCATTATTTTATATACCTGGCAGATCAATGCTCAACTGAGGGTTGTTTTCCTTCGTTTCATATGATTGCGCTAAACGTGTGTTTGCCAAAAATAGGAAGCAAAGCTTCTCTTCCTCTCTTTGCGCTATCATCTCGTCTTTCAAAAACTTTTCGAAGGTCGAAGTGTCCCAGCAAACATTACCCTTCACCCTGCTAAGTTGCTAAATGCAGAACTCCGACCTTTGACCCGTTCAGCAGCTGTTCATTTTGTTTGTGCAAGGCTTGCCATGCGGTTTTCGTAATGCAAAGCAACTCTGGAGAATCACAGCTAAAACGCAGTCCTGTCCGATCCGTTTGCCAGTAATTTAAAGGTAGGATAATAACGTCTGCTCTTCTGTATACTTATTTTCATTTATGTACAGTGGTGTGCAGTCTAGTAATACAGAGATCAGCTGTTTGTTCTATATTTGCATATGTATACTTTTATTGAAGCCTAAGAGCACGTTAAAACTGCCTTGAGTGGTAGAACTGCTTGTAAAATTGTGAATTTAGCTCAATTTCGACTTTGGTGGTAGGGGCACTTAAAAATGAATATCCTACAATATTTTTGCATAATAGGAACCCCCAGAGTGTTCTCTAGATAGCCCAGGAATGGGAAATCAGAAATGTATAAGATATACCCTTATAAAAATGAGTTTTGTACGGCTGGGTAAAGTGACATTTCACATTTAAGTTCCCTTCTTATTGCGGTACAGCACTGCTTAAATTCAACTTTGATACTAGGAATTCACAGTATGATGATTAGGCTTTATAAAGATGAAAAAACGAATTTAAAGCATTTGTGTTTAACAATATATTTTTTTTCATATAATTAATTTTTTTATTTTTTTAATCAAAACCAACCATTTTGATGATTCCACATTTGAAAAGCAAGCTTCATTCGTAGCCTATCATATTTAAACACATTCATTCATAACCCTAAGCACAGAAGCCTTTACTTGAAACAGGAAAGTCTGCGCCACTTTTTAAAAGGACAGTTATCATTTAACATCAGAACCACAGATGTACTTATGAAAAAAGGCATTAAGAAAGGAAATCCCTACTTTCAATTTTGTTCTCTGTTATCCAAAATAATGAAACTGGTTTTTTGAAACTTTTAAAATAATGCAGGCCCGTATACCAGTTTTACACTGACTTAAAATTTCGCTGACTCAGCATTCCTGTCTGTGGCCGTGATCAGGAATAGCCATATGCTATTTATGCAGCTGTTGTTTGTCAGCAGGCGTCGAATTTTCACGCCTTTCTCAGGAAAAACCCCTTTATTATTTGAAATACCCTGACAGAGTTAAATCCCCATTTGCTGTGTCAAACAGTTTCTTTTCAGTTAGTCAGTTTAAACACAGCTGTTGGAAAGCTTTTTTCTCGGGTGCTGAAAGAAAAGCATGTCACAGTCTATTTAAAAACTGAGGCATTTCAATACAGTCAAATCTATCTTTCTATAATGTGTATTTAGTTCAGCAACGACCAAATTCACTCATATGATGTGCATGCCTTTTAATGTCTAATACAATGTATTTAAGGAAAATGCTGTAACGTGTATTTTAGTCTATTGATTACAAAACACACAATTTCGTTTTTATTCCTCTATATGAGGCCTATTTTAATCCTATTGAATACGAATTCTAATTTTATCTTTAGCATTGTGGCAATTTGCACACATGTACAGTGTCGTACTCTGTCAATTTAATAGTAACATGCAGCTGTTTAGCGTATGTTATATAATTCGTTTCTGGATTTTTATTTAATATGTAAGTAACTAAATGACATTTTGCATAACAGAATGATGACAGCAAAAAACATAAACAAACTCATTGAGCTCATTCAGACAGTTACAGAAGGGGGTCATACACGCAGAGTACACAACACAGCGCGCTTAAAGCTAGACATTCTTTCACAAAGAGTACTCACACAAGTATTACCAATGTCAAACCACAAACCCCACATAGACATTTAAACACACATTTAACCCACAAATCAACACTTAGGACTGCTTACAAAGTGTACGCAAGACCAACCTATTTGTAAATACTAATTGTAAGTCATATTTACAAGAAGAGCTCTCAAATGTAGCCCAAAAAACTGTTCCATGGTCAAGAAGCCAAAATACACCAAATTCGCCAGTTTTGGCTGGTAGAACACTCAAAAAGCGCTCTGCATATCACCACTTATGAATGTTACTAAGTGCGCAGATCCGGATCCGTTTTATGTACATATTTAGTTCCATGGGGTACTTAGTCACCAAGGAAGAAATATCTTTTTACTATACGTGAACCTATTTAGGTATCCCCTCTGAGGGGAGTCAACTAAGTACTTACTAAATCCATATCGGTACCTCCAAAACAGCAACACTTTCAACAAAGTGTGCTAGAAGCAGGCATGCCAAAAATATTATAGCATATATAATATTATACTCCAAGTGACACTTAACACAATGTGTGCCGTTCAAGTTTTCAAAGTTAGAGAAAAATCTCCTCATTACCTGCCTATATGAATTGCAATGCATATATAACTTACAAAACAAATTCCAAAATTGGCCAATCATACAAACAAAGCCACAGTAAGTGTTACTAAAACTACCTTACCAATCAAAGGCATCAAACCAACAGCAAGTGCCGCAAAACGGCTCCTACCAATCAAATGGTGTCCAGATTCCAACTGCCAAGTTCTGAGTGACCTAACGGTCGTTTTAAAATACTCACGCCAAAGAAGTTCTCAGTCAGGAGCGGCAAACACTTGGAGGATCAGATCAGGAAGACCAGAAATATACTGGGCTGGAAGACAAACAATCTCCGTGCGCAGGGTACCTCCTCAGTAGATTCCTGTCCTGTACTCCTCAGTAGATTCCTGTCTCCCTTCAAGACCACTCCCTTGGATAGCCGCTGCACTGATGAGGTCCACTGTTCGGGCGCCATTTGTAGAAATAAAAACCTTCTTAGGGGTTCACTGATACATCTGGTCCTTAAGACCAACAAGGAAGAGATTGGCACAGAAGCTGTAATATCAAAAAACATGTTTTATTAACCTCAGATGAGGGAGATTGCATCTTACGGTACCCGCAGGCCACTGTAGGAGGCATTCTAATGAGTGCAGAGAACAGGGTCCTTATATATGCATTTGTTATATAGTCAGCATAAAATCAAGGGGAGGTCCTAGCACATACAAGCATGCTTATTGACTAATATGGGTATACAAAATTTGCTTGCTCCACAAAGTGGGAGGGGAGACTAAACTGCTTACATGAGTAAGAATAGCCTGACAGTTCTATACTAGGAGCAGGTGCATTCTACCAGCTAGGCCTCTCTGAGCATGTGCAAGACTCTGGAAGAGGGAGAAAGCACATGGCGAGCACATGGCTAACTAAAATGGCTGCCAAGTACAAAATGGCTTTCAGCTCATGCTAACAGCGATTCCTGCAATCTTTAACACTGCCTCATGAATATTAATGAGGCAGGTCCCTTGCGACCCATTTGAGAATCGCAAACAGTGTCTCAGACACTGTTGTACATTCCATTTTGTGAGTCGCAAATTGCAAGTTGAAAAACGTCGCAATTTGCGACCCGCAACATGGAATGGTCGTACATCTGGCCATTGGTTTGACGTGGAGTATAACACCATATGCTGAAATGCAATACATAACGTCGGTTTGTATTGAGACTTTGAATTAATTGTGGTTCATTTTAAAAAGCAAAATAAACATCATTGGGCAAATCAGAATGGCTTATGAAGGAGCACCTCGAAGAAATATAAAACATAATTGTTAACCAAAATTAACTTCATAGCATGGCATATCTGCCATACAAATAAGAGCCCAATATTAATGTTTTATTGCCTTAATGTCATCAGAACAATATAGTAGATTCAAACGTTTGCATGTTCCCTTCACACAGGCCGCACTATCCCCAATGCCAAACATACTATTGACTTATCAGGACATTAGAACATATTTTTCATAAGGCTGAAGTGACACACATATTGCCAATTTCTACTTTGTTGCTGCATTAATGTGTTTTGTTGCTAGTTGATAATGTCCCAGATATCCAACCTCTATAATGACGCAGTAATGCAACAATGTCTTAAATTTCCACGATGACACAGTAGGGCATATATTTATCTGGTACTCCCTCCTTATCTCATTTACTTTACTGTTACCCTTACCTTGTCATAGTTATTTTGACAAAAGCCTTACCTTGTTGCCATTGCATTGTGGTCTTTAATCTTAATCAAGGTGTAAAGGCTAATATTCATGTTGGGTAAGGGTCACTGTCCGTGTCTAGATTTAGGCTATGGTGAGGAACTAGTAATGAAGTAAAGAGTATAATGAGGAGGCAGCGTTGAGGTAACATTTGTTTTCATGTAAATAACTGGCTAAGTTAATGGTAGTCAAAGAAAAAGTGATGTGGTAATGGCAGAAAAGCAAGTGGTACAGAAGGTAGTGGCATAGAGCCGTTTTGATAGGGAGGTGGCATCAGCACATCCACCCGATTTAGAGTCTACAGGGTGGTGGTGACCCTAAAAGTAACAAGTTTGACTATAATAAGCAGGGAGAGGCCAAACAAGTGTGAGATATGCTGTCCTAGTTGCCACAGAAAATTGAAACCAAACCAGCGTGAGTCCCTCCCTTCCTTGAAGAGTAACCACCTCACTCCAGGTCATTACAGATACCTTCCCCAGTCCTGAACTTTTCACACAAATGATTATTTTCACGTGTGTTACTCTCATTAGTTCAGTGGAAGCAAAGCACAACTACGAGAATGGACTATGTGATCACACGAAAGTACAGGAGTTGTAAAGAACTGGAAGGAGGTGGTCAGCCTACCTTTTTTTTATATTACCTAACAAGCCTTGCAAGAAAAAACACAGAGTTAAGAACAACAATTAAAATTGTCAGAAAACTGCCATTGTGTACTTTATTACGCATATGAAGCATCATTAAATAAATCATAAATGCTGTTCTTTTCACAAAAGTCACAATTCTGGGGTCAACACGCACAAACCCTATGTGTTCTGAACAATATAACAATAGATGAGTGTATTATTTAAAATCTTTATGTGTTGTCAATGTATTTAATATGAATGTAAAATATACGGGGAGTTTACAGATCGAAATATTAAGAATATATACAATTAGCAACTGGAATTCACCTCTAATTGTTAAGTTACCTTTTGCCTAGAGGGTTATACTTAAATAACTGAAATGGAAGTATATATAAGAAAAAAACACATAAGGTCACACAAAATACCATGTGTGACTCTCTGTATCACAAAAGAAGAAGTTCCCTTGGTTTGAGTCTAAATGCAGCTTAGCCCTCCCTACTGGGTCTGAAAAGGTTACATCACATTGTTTAGTCCCAAAAATAGCAAGTAGACTTTTAGAATGCATTACCTCTACAGTAACTTAATGATGTAACTTGATGTTCGTTTTATGAACACAACTGTTTCTGTTTTATCATATTTATTCATTGTCACAAGCCGCCTTCAGCTAGTTATTGACTTTGTGGCTGTAACTATACAAGTGTGCTGATTTTAGCTCAGATATCCTTCATAAATTTGTGACATCCTGATTAAGGCATGATTCCGAATGTGGCCTAAAACTGCTTCCTACGGCTTCAGTAATTACCGAGTCAGGCACTTTGCAGAGCCCCATGAATTATACATCAGGAGCTACAATGTGGAAAGAATTCATTACGGAAACAGAAGTGCTAAATGTATAGATCGGCCTTTGACAGAAACATTTAGTGAGCATACCCCTGAAGCACAGTCAGTGCGCTTGGACATGACATTATTATAGCCAATAATTCAACTCAGTAGATTTAAAGTTAAAGTACACTATACACAAACTGTGCAGTAAATATGACCAATTCACAGATACCATCTGCCATATGACTTTCATAACCTTTTGAATATAATCACTTTCTACAACTAAACCTGTAATGTGCCGCCCATGGTCACTTCAGTGTACAATTCTAACTCACGGCCACAGAAGTCACACTGACTTTCAATATGCGCGACTTCTCACTGTAAGTTTCCATTTTTCTTAAACACAAGAGATCAATTAAGGTCATACATTGCTACACCAATGGCATTTTCTGCTGTGGTATCGGCATCAGTCCAATGGTTAACCAACACTCGCAGAGATCTTAATAAAAGGCATGTGCACACAGCAAACCCTATTAGAGCATACGCCACTAGTCATTCTTTGCAGGTGGATGAGTACATGTGCATAGTGGTTACCATGGAGAACACCATCTCTTAGAGATCGTCTGGCTCTTTTTCATGTGTGCAATATCAGTATTAAGAGAACTTCAGTTCTCCTTCCCATACATTGGTACACAATGCATACTTCACATATCGTGCCATTACTATTTACTGCAATAGGGACTAATCACTTGACTCACAACTCTGCTGATTTTCTCACACCACCTAACTGTAAATCAGTCCTTACTCTTTTGTTAACATCTCCTATAGTTTATATCACATAGTTGGACTAGTGCAACTGCAAATCACAATATTTATAACTTAAATTTGCAATTTCAGTAAAAAAAATATAACTGATAGCTACCTAGGATATACAACTGATGTTCCAACTCTTGGCAGTAAAGCATCAAATTCAATAGCATGTTCCAGCTTCAAAGCATAACTCATTCCCTGTGCAAGACAAAGGGGTGTAAGTTCAAATACATATTACAAAATATTCTAGCCTTACTGAACCAAGCAACAGTAAATCCCAGCTCATAAAATTAGTGTTTCAAAATGACCAAAAGCGGAACTGAATCTCCATTAAAACACATCACTTCCATTTGACTAATTTATAAATTGATTTTTACCATCCAAGGGCCTGAGTCACAAAGGTCAACCTACGCTTTTGTGAAAGTTTACGATTTTTTGGAATTCACAAAGGAATTTTAAGAGTAGTATGTTTACGACTCCCTATGCTTTTATGTGCGGAGTCTTCGCCACGAGTGCGGAGACTCCACAGTCGTTATGACACTACTCGTAAAATGTCTTTGTGAATTCTAAAAAAGCATAAACTTACACAAAAGTGTAAGTTTACCTTTGTGAACCAGGACCCATGTGAGTGCTACCCCAGCCCTATTACCAGCTTGAGAATACTAATCCTAATTCCCATGCAGATTTTATAGCGACATAACACATTACTTAATTTCGATATTAACATGTGTGGATATAGAACAAATAAATTGATGTAGGAACACTACAAAAGTACAAGTAATCATATACACTCACTGACTTTCCGATACACCGAAAACGTTCACATTTTTCCAACTGGTAACAGGACAATAATCGTACTCAATGCACAATCTTGATTCTCAGTAAAACTCTATCTAGAGTTCTCTCATAGAAAAAATAATGTCAATTAAAACTCATCCGGTTTTGACCTAAAATATTGTATAAA
This sequence comes from Calotriton arnoldi, assembly GCA_963921515.1. NCBI lineage: Eukaryota > Metazoa > Chordata > Amphibia > Caudata > Salamandridae > Calotriton > Calotriton arnoldi. The sequence goes on along the minus strand of CAWUFW010015410.1, from coordinate 148,694 downwards.
TGCTTATGTTGATCTACAGTGCAGGACAGCAAAAGTGTGCTGCTCGTGTGAAGTACATAACAACAATACGTGACCTTCAAAGATGTTAACGTGTAACATCATCTTTCTCTAAGTATTGCCTTCTCATACTCAAAGCAAATATTTATTTACATCACAAGTACGTTGTTTTTTGTAAAACCACTGTCACTGACTTAGTCTGATATAAAAACTCTGAAGAATAATCCACACATGCCTTAATATATCCATTTATTGGTCACCGAGCAGATTATATTTAATAAAATTGAAAGCACTTCTCAATCAGCAAAATAATTTATCAATTACTTAAAAAGAAATATGAGAGAAAACGGAATGTGTTTCCATTGCATAAGGGCTGTGGATTGCTCAGAGACAGATACTACTCCTATATCATCATTTTTAGTTTAAATATGCTTTATTAAAAAAACTGAATCAATAATATGATCATATTAACAAGTTTAAAATATTGAAATAAAACTTGAAGAATTAAATTTGTTTTAGCACTGTGCTGAAGGAAAGGCAATACCAGTATTGATTAAATATAAATAAAGAGTTGAAAATGAAGACGTGAAAGCATAAATCCTGCATCATGATTTGAAAAACTGTTATTTTGTTGTGTATAGGACGATAAAACCCAGGATCCAATTCAGAAAGAAAACATGCAAATGTGCACCGGTGCACGTACTCCTATGTACGAGTCTAGGTTTATGACTAGGCTATTCATAAAACTTCCCCAGTAGTATTTCCAGGAAAGCTGTGTCAATCGCATCTTTCCATGTATATACTGGGATAGTGATACGATTTTTGTGTGTAGATACTGAACCAATGCAGAATACTACACACAGCACAATTATGCATTAGGGATAGACACCTCTACGGTGCAACAGGCCCATTTTTTATTTTTCTCTCTATGGGGAAAACCTCTTACCCTATTCCTGGCTCCCTTCCTACCTAGGAAATGTTTTTGCTATGCCTCTGGCTGTCGTTCATCTATAAACGTTGCAGTTGTGGGAAAGGGTCAGAGAGGAGTTTAAGATGGCTCACGAACTGCTATGTTTGAGAGTGTTTACAACTGTACAAGGTATGCCATGCCTTTATCTGCCGGTTCCTCGCTTTTTGTATGGGGTTTACTCCTGCATACTATTACGTGGCTATGGGATAATATTTGTGGGAGACAATGGATCTATATCTGCAAGGTCACCTTTGTGAATTCCTTCCAGGTGTAGATCCAGCCATTTTCTATAGTACAAGTACTTTTAGGACCAAATATGTCTTTCTAAATCAGTCCTTACATTTTATAACTATTTATGCCCCCAAATTCGGTCATTGTATGCCACAGAACTATTGCGCTTGACTAAAAATGTGCTTATTCTGGCAGATTACTGTGCTAGTAAACTGGCCAATTAGGCAGGATATCAGGTGGGAATGGTAATAAAAGCCCGAGTGATACCTAAAGACGCAACTGCTATGTAATGTCTTGGGAACATAGGGCACCCATATATTTTCTTAATAATCCCTTGCTTCCCTAAGCCAAAACTTAAGGTTCTAAGAGATAGATGTCCCTAAAATAGTTGCCCTTCCATGTTGGTCTGGCTTTTACTAATGTATCTACGACATTTGTTGTTAGCAAGGATTCGAAATAGTATTTGAATGATATTACTGATCCAATAACTATTTCACTAGATGTTACAGCAATTGTAAACGGGATGAAAAGGCACTACAATAAGCAACAATAACTCATGAGCATTGTGGTCTAAAAAAGCAGGGCCTGAAAAGTCTAGATAAAGAAACAGGCAGCTAGTTCTGATTATTTAAGAAATTTGTGGTTATAGCTAATTCTGGTTATCTAACGAAATGGTAGATTCCTCTCGCAACATTCAGTTAGCAAAACTATTAAAACGTATGCAGTTTCAAATATTACAACTAAATTTCAGACACATAGGCCACCAATGGTTGCCTGCATCGTAATGGTCTAACTCTTTTCAAACCTATGCGTTTCAGTGCCTCTGGCCTCCTGGACTTCATAGGCGGCTCTGAAATAATTCTATCTGAATTTCATTTATTTAGGCCCATCGCAATAACATGCTTGGTTGCTTCAGTAATGCTGCCCACAACATGCTATTCGCAGTCTAATAAATGATCAGTCAAATTGTTTAAAGGCTGTATTGAAATGCGTATTTTGACACCTTCACTCAGTCACTTCCAGGTATGTTGGAAGGGTCATTATTCATTTGAGTAATATGGTTGCATCTGAGGAAAACAATGGTTATGTTCATCTCCAAGAAAAAGCACTTGTCTTCTGCAGTTTAATAAACTTCCTGAGAAACTTTACTTGTGAAAAAGACCTTGGTGAGCATGATCACAAGCAGCAGTACTATGAATTTTTTTTCACTTTTATGGAACAAAGGGGCCGATTACGATGGCGGACTGACTGGAGTCCGTCCGCCATGGTGGTGGCGACAGGGACCGTCCGCAGTAGCGACCCGTGGAGGGAGTTCCGTGGGGCGGTGAGGCGGGGCGGGGGAGGGGCAGGGTGGGGGGTAGTAAACACGGAATATGGATGAACGGAGGTAAGTAAACAATTAAATAAATAAAACGAATTTCGTTGCGCGCGCTGCATCGCATTTTGCGATGCAGCGCGCGCAACAAAATTCCCTCCACGGGCCGCTACTGACCGTCCGCAATACCTGCGGCGGTTCCACACACCAAATCAGGATGCGACCGCCACTGTGGCGGTCGCATCCTGCACCTTTAACATTGCGGCGGGTGCTGATGACCGCTGCACCGCCGCGGTGTTAAAAAATGCATGTGGTGCGTTTCACTGCACTACGTGGCAGGCACCACATGGTGCCTGCCACTCGGTGCAGTGAAATGTAGGGGGGTACCATGGGTACCCCTCAGTGCACATACACCCCCCCAACACATTGGGGGCCCGCAACGGGCCCCCGAAACCAATCTCCACCAGCCTTAAAATGGCGGTTTACCCGCCACGGAAAGGCTGGCTGGAGACTGCATCGTAATTTGGAGGACGGTGCCTGCTAGGCACTGCCACCATTTTACGGATGCAGACCGCTCCGCCAGGCAATTGGAATGATTGCCTGTGGCGGTCGCGGTCTGGATCCCACCGCCATCGTAATCTGGCGGTGGGAAAATCGCGGTCCGATGTGGGACGGAAGGACCGTCACCTCCAGCCCGGCGGTGGCGGTCCTTCCGTCATCGTAATCGGGCCCAAAGTTTGTTGAGCTGCACAAAGAGAATATGGTATAATTATGTGCATAATTTTATGCTATGGCAGGATAAAGACCAGCACCAGGAACATGTTAAGTTGTGCAGATTGCCACACAGTCTAGGTCATTCTACCTTTCAGATTTCAGTCCAAAGGTCACATTTATTAATTTCCGTTAAAAACTGTTCAACAAAATCAAGCATAGGTGGTGGAATAGACTGATGCAGCTTCTATCTGCCTGACGCCTTTGACACGACAGCAGAGTGGTAACAGCCAACAAACACCCTGGAGAGGCACATGGGTGGTGATTGTAGATTTTTATAAGTAAGCCATTCTTAGTTGATAAAAGCCAGTGGGTGTGAATAGTTTCAGCTCTCAAGAAGTGGAATTGGCCCATGGGACTCAATGTCCAATGCTTTATAAGGAAATATCCTGGGAATCACAAATCATGGCTGTTTGTTTAAAGGGCATACAATTTAGGCAAATATTAGTTCTCGCGCCAACAGTTATGACATCTCACATGTATTCTGGCAATATAACCTTCAAATTAAGACTATCCACCAGCTTCACAAGGTCCACCATTTAGCTATAAAACTGATCTGAGGCGAAAGAAGCAAGACACTGTAACATCTATCAGGTGGAGGCCCTTCTGTTTTGTGAAGTGTACACAACTAGGGCCAGTTATTTAACAGAGATGGTTATACTACATCCTTTTCAGTGAGTCTGAGATACTGTTTGACCAGATGGACCTTGGTTCTTCCACATTTTTATAATGAGAGCTACTTCTGCACAAGGAAAATCATCCTGCGCTTCTAGCAATTGTTATCACTGTACAAAATTGACCACATCAAGCTAACAATACAGTAGTAAACACCCAAAATTTTCAGGCAGGGTTAGCAGTAGAAATGCCAGGAGAAGTGTTATCAGTATGCAGTGCCTCCAGGTGACTAATGAAATAATTGTCCATTGTACCTTCTGCCTCTGGCACACATAACAAAACCACAGCAATATTTCTCCCCAACTCAGATTGAATTACGATTCAACTATCAGCTTTCATTCTGTTTTGGAAATGCAACCATTTTTTCTTTGTCAGCATGTTAGCTTTTGAAAATAAACATTTCCAAATACCTCTTCCATTTTCGGCAAACTCAAATTTCCAAGTTTCTTTTCTGAAACAAGCATAATATTTGCTTCCAAAATACCAGTTTTCATTTTTAGCAAATAAGCAGTCCCCAAATAGCAGCTTGTCATTGTCATTAACACTCACATGCACAAAAGCTTCACATTGATAGAATATGCTTTAAATGTCCGGGCATTATATTCACATGCAATTCAAGCTGACAATAATACCAAGGATGCCCATAATATGCCAAAATGTTCACCATTATATCAGACACTCTACTGTGCAAGACTGGACACTATAACGACAGGATGCTCACAAAAAGTCAATCATGACCATTATTGTGCCAGAGGCAGCCCCCATTATGTAAGAGGTGTTCACAATTCTGTAAGTCATGCTCACAAAATGCCAGTGATTTCTGCGAGTGCACACAACTATGGTAAGAGTGCCCAAAATATGTCAAGGATGACAACAATTATGACAGGGCCACTACTGTGCCAGGAATGGGCACAATTGTGACAGAGGTGGACCCGGTATGATGGGGAGAAACACATATCTTTAGTGGTCCTTGACATAAGGCATAGCTTCCAGGGAGCGATACTGTTTATAAGGGAGAAACATAATGCCAAACGCACATGCAGACACACATATCTGTGCACACATGCATGCCCACAGAAGGATGCATGTCAGCGAGGCTCGAAAGTGGGTCTTCGCTCTTGATACATTCCCTTCTCTCCTAAGCGGCTGGCTAATCATGCCCCTACCCATACACTTTCTCTTTGGCTCCTGTCGACCTACTCTAAAGTGACTCCGAAAATGCTCCTGCTCTTACTACTGCTTGCAGGCTTCTTTCCTGGGCAATTGGTCACATACATATTGTGACCGATAGATGGAGCCAACATGTTTCATCCTCTTGCAGATACATGTGGTCATGTTGCTGGTCCCGTATGCCAACACAGTTTGTTTGTGTCTTAGCCTGAGGCCCTTGCATATTGTTTGTCTGGCTGCCACTCTAAGAGTTTTGAGATGAGCAGTGCTGTCTTCTTGAATGTGCATAAACTCTCTGAATGACGTACTGGCCTAAGCTTCACTTTGGAGAGCTACTTCAAGGGTATTGGCGAGCTATCAGTAGCTCCTTAGCTACTCGTTAGAGGCCCATGATATGGACAGACGGTACCTGGCAGCTATAAGAACAATCAAAAGGGTAAATCATATGTTTTTCTGTGGCTCCCTTTGTGCCCTGTAATGCTGGTGTTTAGTGTAGTTTTTAACATGTTTCAGTTTTATCTCCACAGAAGGACTTTGTTTATCAATTCCAGGACAGCTTTCTGATGAACATCCATTAGTACCCTTGCTACAAATATCTTGGAAGAAAAGGTATATTAGCAGGAGGTTGGTTAAAAGTCAGAGTGACCTTGCTGCAGACATCAGTCGCTGCCAATTAAGCCATTTAACTAATGACACGTACCAGAAGCATCTCATTTGCCCAACAGAGGAAAACATGAGCAAGGGAACCGAAGCTTACATTAGTTTGGAGAGAGTTGCCAAGTTAGCTCCGCTGAGCCGGAAGCTTGCCCTGCATGCTGTGCTTATTTGTATCCAAACTAAATGTTGTACTTGCTTATAACAAATATATTTACATCTATTGCTTAAACTTTTTTTATAAGTCATTGAACTTTATAATTTATAATCCTTTAGAATCCTATTTAAAATTGATACTTTGAAAATGGGTTCATACTATTAAACTGGCTTTTTAATGAAGTGTGTGGAAAACAGCACGATTGAAGATGTGTATTCGAACATATGGTGATTGTACATACACCCACATAAATTCAACCATTAGAAACAATGCAGGTTCAACAACAGCTGAACTTCAGTCAAGATTACACGCATGACAATAAATGTCAGTTGGACAAGGCGTCGTAATACATATTCTGCCAAACATATTTAATAATCATTTTTTATTCTGACCAGAACAACAATTTAAAAACTGCTTATTGGCTCTTTCTATACAAATATTTAATATACCTCTAATAGCATTGTTTAACTTACAATTAATACCGATTCCTAACTAAAAATGTTAACAACATATTAAACCAACATTTTCTCTGATGAATTCAACAGAATCCCATAACAATTGCATTAATACATGTTTCCATTACAGTAATGCGAAACAAATCCGTATTCACAACTCTTTCTTATTTATTCACTTGGAACAATGAGACAGAGCACTTCATTTTCATAGGCACGCCAGCAAAAAATCGGAATATGATTAGCCGACCACTGAAATCAGCAAATCGCTACCTGTCCAACATATTAATAACTGAGCCACCTATATCAAAACAGCGTCAGACCAGTGCAGGCATATCAGCATCTTTAACTTGTCATTTCACATGTGCTCCAAACGTTGTTCATAGAATAAAAATAGTACATACTCAAAATAAGATTTGAAAATGATAAATGCATTCACTGTCTATCGAGGCAACTAACCTACAACCAGGTTAAAAAGTGGCCATGAAAGTGGAGTTATGCAAAAACGAACATATTGACATGTTCTGAAAACCTATTGCCTATTGCGTCATTAGAATAAAGGACAAAAATGATGGCACGGTTTCAAATAACGGGTGTAACTGAACCACGCTTCCTATTTCAGTGTAAACAAATAAATAGTCTTTACCTGTGTGAAGGGAGCCTGTGACGAGTCTGAGGAGGTACTGTGCAAACTTAAGTATTTCCTGTTTACATCGTTTCCGGCAGCTGCTCATCTTGAGCTGTGAGGTGTCACCCCGGGAAGAGCCTCTCGCGGATACCTCCAACTCCTGGTGATGTCACACTGCCTTTGAACCTGGCGAGCAGTGTGACTAGAGCTGATGTGGACTAGGAGCTCAGAATACGCGTGCGCTGCACTGCTGAAGCGAAACGTGAAGTGTGTCCTTTCCCCAGCGGGAGCAAAGGAGTTTTCCACCGAGGCGCACGTGCAGTAAAGTGGACGCGGTACGCAGGGGTCCCCGCTTGGCGGATGCTGAAGCCGGTGCGCGTGAGAGCCGACTCTCAGTCAGAGGCGGTGCCGGAAAGCCTGTCTGCGCCACTCACACATTTATCTTCATCAATGAACCAGCAGGGGAAGAAGGCGGCGCACGAGTCAAACCGCAGGTCACGCCGCCTGGATCTCGCATCACTGAGGCAACGAGGCTGCTCAGCGTCCGGGATGGTTGGACATCTCTATAAGAAACACCTGCTGCCGCTCTAGGCACCAGAAGCCTACTGGTTAACGACAAAACAGCAGAAAGATGTGCTACTTCTGGGACCCGAGGGGATATAAACGGAATAAAAGGAAAGGGGATGCCCTTGAATATCTAGGTTAGCTCATTTACTGTCTGCTGCTTTAATATCTGGCAGTCATAATTTAGGAACTTCTTACTGGGTCCTTGGATTCTAAAAGGATACGAAATGCATTTTGTTCGAAGTTATGGGGCATGTATTGCAATGCTGCTGCGGAATAGCAATGGATAATAAGATGTGGTTGTATGAAATAATTAAAATATTTGGGGATAAATGTAAATTTAATAATGTATATATTATAATTTAAATATTTATAATATAAAATTTGGGGAGAGGAGTTGGCCTAACGGCTAGGGCGGTCGATCTCGAATCTGGGGAACTGGGTTCCAGTCTCGGCAATGACGCTGAACATCCTGTGATTCTGGGCAAATCACTTAATCTCCCCGTGCCTAACAAAAATTAATGTGTCCTCATGTAATGCAACTGGTGCTATGTAAAGAGCTCTGATGACCGATTGGGGTCAAGTTCGCGCTATATAAAACTCTGTAAAAAAAAAGAGAAAGAAAACGTTTACTGGATGAGACACAACCTCAGGTCGATGTCTGCACAAAGCTCCACGATGCCAAGCAATAGACGAATGCAGCACTATACAAATACCCAATAACATACCTTAAGGTAAAAATGTAAATCTGAGAATATTGTGCATGTGACCACTTGTATGTAATTTATAATCCATTACCAATGGGGCATGTTTCTCAGGATTCTAGGGCAGGAAGGTGTTACCCGGGCAGCCTCCTTGATGGGTTTATTAGGTAACAAGGACTTTCGGAATTACTACACACAAAATAGATTCAACAAGTTCTCTTTTCTCTCCAAAGGTAATGTAGGTGAGCAGCCAAGACCTACTCCAGGAAGGGCAGTGGCGACCGCTCCATTAGGGCGTAGGAGTGCCGCCCCACTGCTTTCTCGCAGTGCGAGAAGCAGAAAATAAAATGGTATTTTAAATACCATTTTATTTTCTGCTTCTCGCGCTGTGAGAAAGCAGAAGGCAGAGGTATGCCTGGTTGGGGGCGGGTGGGCGGGTCGGGGAGGAGTGGCTTGCACCACTCTGAGTGCCGTGACTGCTTGGTCGGCCCTGGGGCCGCCCAAAGCAGTCATGCGCACTCTACATTTTCTCTATGTAGGCTGCATGCAGCCTTCATAGAGAAAATGGCCTCCCAACAGGTGCCCGGCTGGGCGCTGTCCGGGACTCCGCACCAATCAAAACGCTGCCATTGCAGCGTTGTGATTGGCTACAGGAGGGGAGGGAGGAGGGAGCATGCCTGTTCCTGCTCCGGACCGGCGCAGGAGCAGAGGCGGTGCGGGACTGGGATCAGGTAAGTTTTAGTTTTATTTATATTTTACACCCCCCGCCCCCGAGAATTGTGAGCCGCGACTGGGGCCCTGCCCCGCTGAGGAAGAGGAGAGCCTGGGCTGCGCACAAGGGGTGCCCGTGGTGTTGGACGGATGCGCCTGCTGCCCGGTGTGCACCCACCAGCCCGGGGAGAGCTGCTCCGAGGTGCACCCGTGCCACGAGGAGAGCGGGCTCTACTGCCACCACAGCAAACTTTATTCCAGGGGCATTGTTGATGATGCAGTGAGTCTCCAAACAGAATGCAAAATCGTAGTTGTTTTATTTGTTAGCGGAAGTAGCCTGCATTCCATAGGGGCATCGAAAACGAGTAAAACTGCTGACTTCACCTGAGGGGTAAAGGCGAATGAAGGGTCAAGGCCGAAGTGATGTTTGTGTGAACTCGTCAGACCTCGTGCTATTAGGCCCCCTTCGCCCGTCAGGCCAAGGACGTGCTCCGCGGAACAGGGCACCTGCATGGGTAAGAGAGCATCTGTGACCGTCACTTATGCAGGGGGCACTCCTCATTCAGGCATTCATTCAGAGCATCTCCACAACAGTCATACATTCACTCATCCATGAAACACGCATAGCTGTTGCTACACCTCATTCACGATCTGCACACCTGACACTCTCAGTTCATTCAGGCACTCTCCCAGGAAATCTGCAGAACTGCGCTCCTCATTCCACCAGTGGCAATCCTGTGCTGACTGTTCATTCATCCATCAGATATGCACACCCAACACTACTCATTTCATTCAGACATTCTCCCAGGACATCTACAGGCAGCCACTCCTCATTCATTTACTCCTCCAGGAGTTCTGCACCCAGTGACTGGTTCATTCACTCATCCAGGGGGTCTGCACACCTCTTTCTTACTGCTCATTCACATACTCAGATGAGCAATTCCAAATTCAGTCATTCCCCGTGCATGGGTGTATTGTCACCGTGTTTATTAAACTTGCACCCCAATGTTTTGTTACTTTTAATGAACTGTTGTGGCTACTATGTGCATACGGTGCTCGTTTGAATGAGGGTGACGTGTCTTACCTGAATTTCGTACGGCCCACGCGCGCACAATTTATTGGATCTAGAGCTGACCTTGTACTTATCACAAATTAGCTGAGCATGGGTTCTATCATGAGGTGTGTACCCACAGTATTCATCTGGTACTCTGCATTGCCTGTCACAGGAGCACTGGAATCCCCGAATGGAGCACTCACCACACTTCCTTAATTTGTGACCATTATGTTTTTACTCAGTTTACTCGATAACATTTTGGCAGTAACAACTTGAATTTTCAATTTGTTAATATACGACGATTTTGTATTCCACTTTCTAAAATGTTTTATGCTGACGTGCACTTTTTATTAATTGGTGTTTCTGTTAATTGCATATTATCTGAGAATACTGCACTTTTCAATGATTTTATTGTCTATACCCGAAAAACATTGCTAGATATTCATTCACTCATTCAGAAGATCTGCTCACCTGTCATGCCTCCTTCTGACACGCAGCCAGGAGAGATGCGCACGAAGCATCTCTTATTCAAATATTCATCCAGGAGATCTGCACATAATCCACACCATCAACTCCTCATTTAGATATCCATCCACTCGATCTGCACAGCAGCCACACCGGGTGCTTTGAAAGTTCCAAGAATTTGAATTCTGTGAATCAGAGTGTCTGATTTTGAACTCTGATGTTTTTCTGCTCACTTAAGTTCTACTTACATGTTCAAATTCACTGTAAATCTAACACAGCATAATGGAATCCAGGCAGCCTGTTGCTGCGAATAGTTGAGCTGAACGTTTCTTGTTTGCTTTCCTGTAGCCTGAAAAAAACGTTCCAGCTTTTTCCCCCCCAAACGACATTTCAGAAAAGCGTCATTTTGTCCAGCGGTGCACAGGAGTCTCGGGTGGCATGGGTCCCCTTATAGAGCCAGCTCTGCTCTGCAGAGATTCTTGCCCTGATGACATTGAATAATTCTTAAACAAACTGTTTTAAATACGATTTTCATTTAATTTATTTTGAATGTAGGTGGTGTGAGAGGCTATTATAGACATTTTTCAGAGAAATGCGGTTTGTTTCATGCAACATCCATATAAAAAGCTTATTTTACATCAAAACAGGACCTCACATGTGAGAAATGTGAGGTCGTCACAGAGATTATTTGCAGTACTATTAGTGAGCATTATTGATGTTAAAACTAGAATTTAACAATTGCTTTATTAACCTTCTTGCTTTCTCAAATATGCTTGAAAATGCACCATTTGCCCGCTCTGTTTTTCAAAATATTCTCGGGGGAAGAACCACCCCGGACCCCCCTTGTGGCTATCGGGCTCACTCGCTGCGCTCGCTCGCCACAAGCCACTCATCACAAACTTTTACGGCACACCACTTTCAAGATTCACCAGCCGCCACTGAGGAAGGGGTATTTGACTTGAACTCAGATACACGCATTGAAGCCTTCAGAAACATGGTGAGACTTACAACAGTGACATGGGAAGTGTTGCTGTTTTATATTTGGCTAGACCCAACATTCTAAGCAGTTGGTGAATAGTGAAGCTGCCAGAGAAAAATGAGGTTTAAGACATGTTGGCAGAGGGATTAGGGATTAGGCTACTTCGTATGAGTCTCTGGAAAGGTACACTTGAAGTAGGCCAATACATTTAGGTGTCTGCTTGCAATGGGAAGTGCACTCTGTCAAGTTTAAAGGTCTGCGTGCTCTCGTGACTCAGGTATGTGTCTACTTGTACATGTATTCTGATACGTGCTGTACATCTGAAGATGCTAGCTTAAAAACCTGGCAGCTTCTCATACAGGTGCACAAATCTTCTCAGTTTTCCTCCATCATTCGGTCGCAGAGGGAGACATGTCTTACCTATATAGGTGTCACAAAACCCTTCAATTAGACTGTTGAATATCCACGGGCCCTGTATTATGAGCAGAAAGGAATACATACACCTTCTTCTACAGAAACCTAGAGAGCATGCAGTCTGAAACACAGGCATTCTACTATTTCTAGGTTTCTTTTTATGTATCATGTCACTAGGAAAAGGCTGGACTGTTCCCATGAGGGACAGGGTCAAGACTGATTTGCATATAGCTGTGTCTGAACTGGGGTGGCGAAGTGAGCTAAAGAACGATGATGGATTCAACCCAGATCTGTGACTGTCTGAAAAGTTTCAGCGCTCCGTCCATCATCTCCTTGTGTTTGCTTTGTTCACCCTAAGTTGGCAGGGTATGCCCAGACGTGGGTCCTTTGCTCACTTTGCCACTTGGATTCAAGCTAGCCTGGCTGATGAGGGCTGTTAGCCCGAAACCGGACCCAGGATGCTTGGTTCCGGTTCAGGGAAGACATGGTTTGGCAGTTTGGGCTGGACTGTTCCCATGAGGCACAGGGTCAAGACTGATTTGCATATAGCTGTGTCTGAACTGGGGTGGCGAAGTGAGCTAAAGAACGATGATGGATTCAAGCCAGATCTGTGACTGGGGGTGAGTGTCTGAAAAGTTTCAGCACTCCGTCCATCATCTCCTTGTGTTTGCTTTGCTCGCCCTAAGTTTGCAGGGTATGCCCAGATGTGGGTCCCTTGCTCACTTTGCCACTGGATTCAAGCTAGCCTGGCTGATGAGGGCTGTTAGCCCGAAACCGGACCCAGGATGCTTGGTTCCGGTTCAGGGAAGACATGGTTTGGCAGTTTGGGCTGGACTGTTCCCATGAGGCACAGGGTCAAGACTGATTTGCATATAGCTGTGTCTGAACTGGGGTGGCGAAGTGAGCTAAAGAACGATGATGGATTCAAGCCAGATCTGTGACTGGGGGTGAGTGTCTGAAAAGTTTCAGCACTCCGTCCATCATCTCCTTGTGTTTGCTTTGCTCGCCCTAAGTTTGCAGGGTATGCCCAGATGTGGGTCCCTTGCTCACTTTGCCACTGGATTCAAGCTAGCCTGGCTGATGAGGGCTGTTAGCCCGAAACCGGTCCCAGGATGCTTGGTTCCGGTTCAGGGAAGACATGGTTTGGCAGTTCGGGCTGGACTGTTCCCATGAGGCACAGGGTCAAGACTGATTTGCATATAGCTGTGTCTGAACTGGGGTGGCGAAGTGAGCTAAAGAACGATGATGGATTCAAGCCAGATCTGTGACTGGGGGTGAGTGTCTGAAAAGTTTCAGCACTCCGTCCATCATCTCCTTGTGTTTGCTTTGCTCGCCCTAAGTTGGCAGGGTATGCCCAGATGTGGGTCCCTTGCTCACTTTGCCACTGGATTCAAGCTAGCCTGGCTGATGAGGGCTGTTAGCCCGAAACCGTTCCCAGAATGCTTGTTTCCGGTCCAGGGAAGACATGGCTTGGCAGTTCGTGCGTGACTGCTCCCATGAGGCACAGGGTCAAGACTGATTTGCATATAGCTATGTCTGAACTGGGATGGCGAAGTGAGCTAAAGAACGATGATAGATTCAACCCAGATCTGTGACTGGGGGTGAGTGTCTGAAAAGTTTCAGCGCTCCGTCCATCATCTCCTTGTGTTTGCTTTACCTATATAGGTGTCACAAAACCCCTCAATTAGACTGTTGAATACCCACGTGCCCTATATTATGAGCAAAAAGGAATACATAAAACTTCTTCTACAGAAACCTAGAGAGCATGCGGTCTGAAACACAAGCATTCTACTATTTCTAGGTTTCTTTTTATGAATCACGTCACTAGGAAAAGGCACAGACACACGCAAAGATAGGCCTAACAACGGGGATGGGGTCCTCGGGGCATTTATCGGCCTCGGGAGGGGGGCCACGTGGCCCCCCTCTCTCTTAAATTAAATTAAAATAAAAAAACGTGTCAGGCCCTGGGGGATGGGGTTACCGGGGCCCAAAAGCGCTAAGGGAAGGGGGGCCACACAGCCCCCTTTCCTAAATTAAAAAAAATATAGGAACCGGCAACCCCCTTTCTCCACTACTCTGCAAATGCGCCTCCTGGTGCACTCTTGGTTGGGGGATAAAGTTACCGTCGATGCTGGGGGTCCTTAGGGGCTAACTAGCCCACCAGGTACCTCCAGTAAGCCTCACACAGTGGGATTGCTGAGAGGTCCACTTTACTCCTGAGGGGCCTTGGGGGCCAAGAAGCCCTCTTGGTAACTCCTGTAAGTCCTACGCAGCGGAATTCCTGAGCGCTGGTTGGAGGCCCAGCCCCCTTTTTCCACCACTCTGCAAACACGACTTCTAGTTAAAAAACCTTAGAAATCCACTAAAAAACACAGGTTTCAGGGACGTTATAGTTAGAAATTAGCATTTAAAAAACCTTAGAAATTCACTGAAAAAAACACAGGTTTCAGGGATGTTATAGTTAGGCTGACATTTCCCTCATACAAAACCAGAGAAATTCAGCCGTTATAGTTAGCTGAGCTAACTATAACTCGCGCCCCCGCAATGCACTGCTTATGACCTCACATATTACATCACTCATGCCATGGTCACTGACATCACTGATGACATCATTGATGACATCTCAAAGAGCATCACTGATGACATCATCCACAGCATCTCTGACGCACCCACTCACACTTCTATAGAATCTTTTATACACTCACTGCCACCCCCACACAACCATTCACAAGCCCATTCATGTAGACATACCAGTACTTACACACCCACTCACTGATTTATTGATCTATATACACATCCACTTGCTCCCCATACTGCCACTCATAGACCCACTCACTCACTAATACAGCCATTGACATATCCACTCATACAGCCAAACAGGTGCTCACACACTGAGTGAGTCACCCAGAGAACTAGTCACACACCTAGACACTCACCCATACAGTCAATCATACAGCCACTTACTCACCCAAACAGTTACACACCCATCTACTCATCTTCCTCATACAATAGTAATACATACTCACTCAGCTATACAGTCACTGACAGAAGCATGCAATCATCTATATAGCCACTCTCACATTCACTCACTCACGCATACAGTCACTCATATACCCCTTCACTCACGTATACTGCCTTTCACATACTCAGTTACTCACCTCTTCATGACATATGTACTCAATCACCGACACAGCCATACAGACACTCATTCACCCATAAAACTTTTCACACACACAACAGTACCCCATACAGCCACTGACTCACCCACTCACTGATCCATACAGACAGTCACACACCTCCTCACCGACAAACACAGACACCCAGACAACCATAGAAGTAGTCAGACAACCAATCAATCAACCATATAGCCATTCTCGTACCCACTAACACGCTCATACACCCACTTAGACATCAACTGACAAACAAATACACACATTCACACAACCAGTCACTTACCCATACATTCACTGAGACACCTAATCACTCACTGTTTCAGTCAGTCACACACCCACTGAGTCATCCATACAGTCATAAATCCACTGATTCACCAAAACACCTTGGTATTTATATTTAACACTAATAAACTTTTAAAAACACTCACAGTTACTGGATGATGTCATGAGTGATGTCATTTGAGATGTCATCAGTGATGTCATCAGTGATGTCACTGACCATGTCATGAGTGATGTAATATGTGATTTCATAAGCAGCGCATTGCAGGGGCGCGAGTTATAATTAGCTCAGCTAACTATAACGGCTGAATTTCTATGGTTTTGTATGAGGGAAATGTCAGCTTAACTATAACGTCCCTGTAAACTTTGTTTTTTTCCGTGAATGTCTAAGGTTTTTAAATGCCAATTTCTAACTATAACGTCCCTGAAACCTGCGTTTTTCCCAGTGAATTATATGTATATTCACATATATATCTATATATATCTATAAAAACGAGTTTCCTATGGAAACTAGGTCCTAACTATAACTATCTACTGGCGACCGCCAGTAGATAATATAGATATATATATATATATATAGAGAGAGAGAGAGAGAGAGAGAGAGAGAGAGAGAGAGAGATAGAGAGAGAGAAAGAGAGGGTGAGAGATATAGATATATGGAAATATTTATCCAAGAGCATCTCAGAGAACAGCCCCAATTCACTTCAACTTCACACAAGGCAAGAAAACAGCAGCACAGCCAAGTACCAGTGCATTGTACATTTTTTTTTTAATTCAATTATCACCAACGTGTTTCAGCTGTAGCCTTCAACAGGGTCATAGAGTTCAAATGTGCAAATGTGCAAACAGTACTTTTAAAGGGACCCACCCTGTAAAACACCACCATTAAAAACAATTCATGTACTGCTGTGCATTTAACCAGTTCTTCCACTATAGAGGATTTCGTATCATACAAATCTTGTGTGATATCGTTGGAATTTTATACATTCGTTTCCAATTCCTTCACATTTTTATGTATATGACACTAAAATTCATTTACATTCCTATGATCTATATTTCAATTTTGATTACATTTGTGGCAGTTATAATCAGTCTTGGTGAAGTACCTTAAGTAGTCTCACTTATTGAATTCATATTGTTACTCAGTTATCATTCCTTATAAAGTACAATTCACTTCTCAGATCACTTATTAGTGTGATTAGTGTGTAAACGTAAACGTATTGAATTCAAAGGTGGAAAAAAAGGATGAATAAATATATATTTATAAAATGAGACAAACAGCAGTAAAGAGATTTGGAAGGACTATGTGTTTTCTTTATTTTCTTTTTCTCTCTCTCATTCTTGTTCAAAAAGACTAATTGTAAAAGTGTCTACTTGCTCTAAACCAACACACTCATCTTATATAAGAGAAAAATATACAGTACTGAGTTCCAAATAATCTATTCTTAGTATTAAAGTGCATATTACTGGAAAATATGGATTTTCGCCGATTCATGCAAAAGTTGCAAACAGTACTACAAATGTCTCGAGCTTAAAGTGCATCTTCATTGTAAACAATAATCTCTTCTAGTTCATACAAAAATTGCATACAGTACTCTAATTATACTAATCTTGCAGAGAAGAATTATATACAGTCCTGTATTCAAATAACTTACTAGAGATGTTGTTAACTATAAAGTGCCTGCTCATTGTAAGCAATTTTTTCTCTCTCATTCTGTGCAAAAAATTGCGTACAGTACTGAATTTCTAAGTTCAAGATGAGAAAATTTACAAAAGAAAGAGAAGAAAGTGAAGAAGATTTTACAGGAAGGGAGAAGAGCAATTTGACAGAATATAATCAATGTTACCAATATTAGCACATAGCATCCATTTCTACTACTTATTTTCATAAAGTGCACATGCATAAAAAGGGGGGAAGCAGGGGAATGCCCTAGCCCTAATTCCTTGTTTAGGAAAAGATCACTAATTCCCTTGTTAGTTCTCTTCACCTCCTTTAAGTTTCTTATCTCTAATCAACAAGTAAAATGAAACAAAGGTAAAAGGAGAATATTTAGCTTTTCAGCCTTCTCTAAAGATAAACATACAATTCAGCATCAGTGTTCAAACCGTTCGGAATCTCTGTACCCATCAATAGTATCTTTTAGATTCTTCTTGGCGTGATTCCAATTCCTGATTGCCTCTTTGAGGTCATTCAATAACATGTTTGATGCCATGATATTTAATATTTTCTAGTCCTCCATCATGTATTTCCCCATATATGTTTAGCCATTGCATATTGGAAATCTCGATTCTTAATGGCTCTCAGATGTTGCAATATACGGAGCTTCAATTTATTGATGGTACTGCCCACGCATTCCAGAACATATACTACTGATTCTGTTTCACATGTAATTCTCTCCTGTATTTTATTTTTCCTTTCATATACAGTCTCATTTTCAATTTTATTTTGGCCATATCTACAGGCTTTGCATTTAGCGCATTTAAAGAAGCCTTTCTTTTGGATCGGGAGCCAAGTACTCATATTCCCTTGCGCATTCACTGGTTTCATATAGCTGCATGTTAAAAGATCTCCTAGAGATGGAGCTTTTCTGTAAGTAATGTTCGGCACTTCGGAAAGTGTATCTCTCAAATCCTCATACATTTGCAAGACTTTCCAATTATCCTTTAATAAGTTCCTTACTTTTCCACTCAGTGTGTTATAATCTGCATTGTATCTGATGATCTGAGTTTCATTCTTTGATTCCTCATCTTTATTTTTGGTTCTCAGTAATGATTACCGTCTCTTCAGTCCAGTTCTCCCCAAGGCATTATTCAGAATTATTTCTCACTCGGAATCTCACTGGCTTGTTCCTTAAAGTCAGATTCTTCAGAGCAACAACTTCTCACCCTTAGGAACTCCCCATAATGGGACACTCCATTTAAGTGGTAGGGGTTGCCCACTGTTGGCATGGAGTATACTGTTGGTACTCGTAGGCTTCCTGTACATCTTGGTGCAAATTTTCTCTTCTTCGATATAAACTTTGATGTCTAAGAAGTTCATTTCTTTATCCTGAATATCAAAGGTGAATTGTAGGTCCATATTTTTTGATTCAAATATCTTGAAAAGGATTCCAGGTCTGATTTCTCACCTTCCCATATTAAAAAAAGGTTGTCTATGAAGCGAATCCATGAAATCATTTGTTCCATATTATTTTTATTCTGTTCGCTCCAGGCTATTTGCATATGTGGGCATGAATGATGTGCCCATGGCCATTCCTTGTACTTGTAAAAAGTGTTTATTAATTAATAAAAATCATTGTGATGAAGACATAAATTGATCATGTCCAGCAACATCTTTGAGCACTCTAACAGAGAAATGAGGCATGTCTGCAAAAAATATTTACACGCTTCGATCCCATCTGAATGTTGGATCGAGGTATATAATGAAACAACATCCTGAGTTGCCATGTGATAATTTGATTTCCATGGTAACTCATTTATTCTATTAAAAAAATCATGTGAGTCCCGCAAATAAGAGGGAAGACTTTATACAAATGGGAAGAGAAGTATGTCAATAAATCTTGAAGTGTTTTCTAATAGTGTACCTATTGAAGTGACTATAGGTCTGCCAGGAGGGTTTGCCATGTCCTAATGCACGTTTGGCAGAAAATAAATTGTTGGCATGATTGGGTGTGTGATTTTTAGGTAATTATATTCCTCTAAATTCAAAAGGCCTTTATTCTGCCATTCCATAAGCATGAGATGAAAAGACTCCATGTGGTCTTTGCTTGGATTTCCAGGACTTTATTGTAATGATTTCTGTTGTTTAGTTGTCTGTTTCCTCCTTTATCATTCGATTTGATAATATTTTCATCTTTTTGCAAATCTATTAAAGCTTCCCATTCTTTATTAGTCAGATTTTTACCAGTCTTTGTTTTCTGTTTTGCCTCCTTAGACATCATTTTTATTAGCCCATCAGTCACAATTTCATGGAACAAATTAATTTTATTTCCTAATGGAAGCTGAGGAGAAAATTACGATTTGGTTTACATCCACTCTTCGGGGCCAAATCTGTGGGAATCTCCAAGTATTCACATAGAGCCATTTCCGATAGATGTTCTATCGACTGAGCCTTTTTCCCAGATGCTTCCAACTCCAAGCTAGTTAGGGAGCATAAAGGGTCAAATCCTTGGTTGTAATTTCTGACGCATAGGGTTAATTCTATCTTTTATTTGTTTTTGTTCCTCTAGTGCATATATATATATATATATATATATATATATATATATATATATATTATCTACTGGCGGTCGCCAGTAGATAGTTATAGTTAGGACCTATTATCCATAGGAAATCCGCGACATTCTATTTGCAATAACGTTGGCGCCGGTTGACGAATCTTCGCGAAAGCTTCCAACTTGTTGGGGCGCCCGGTCCGCTCCTACCCTGAAAGTCTCGGGGTGATACGTCAAGCGGGGGCCGAGAAAAAGGGGGTCCCAAAACGCGTTTTCCCCATTCATTTTTCCATAGGAACCTTTAGTCGCAGCTACAGCCCGAACTGCTGGAACGAAATTACCCCAAATTTGGCAAAGAGGTAGCCCTTGGTTCAGACTGGTGCCTTTTGCTAAAATGGTGTAAATCCGTTCAGTAGTTCCTGAGAAATTCACAATTAAAATCACATATATATCTATGGGCGCGTCGGATCCGCGTACCCTCCCGATCACGAGCTGCATGCTAATTGGCTGTCAACACTCCAAATCAAGAAGTGTTGGCAGCCATTTTATCCCTCGGTAGAACCGAGGACAGAAACAAGTGCGCAAAGCGCAAAAGGGGGCAGGGTAGAAACACCCTGACCCCTAGGTCTGCTCGGGGGTCCCACAAGGACCCCTGGGCAGAAAAGCATTTTTTTTTTTAAATCGGCGGGACGCGCTTAGGGTGCGCGGATCCCGCCGAGAAAAAAAAGAAACAAGTGCGCAAAACGCACAAAGGGGGCAGGGTAGAAACACCCTAACCCCTAGGCCTGCTCAGGGGTCCCACAAGGACCCCTGGGCAAAAAAGCATTTTTAAAAAAAAAATCGGCAGGATGCGCTCAGGGTGCGCGCATCCTGCAAAAAAAAATCGAAGCGCGGTCTCCCGCGCTTCGATAAATTTGCCCCGGGTGGGCCAAGTCCCGGGGGCATGCTGGGGGGGTTTATTTTATGTATGGGGGCCTCTAAGGGCCCCCTAAGCCCCGGGACCGCCACCCCGGGCTTTATTTGAAAAGTAGCGGGAGGGCTCTGAGCCCTCCCGCAGCCCCGGGGACCACCACCTCCCGGGGCTTCTTTATTAAATTAACATGTGTGGGGGCTCTAGCCCCCACACGCCCCGGGACCACCACCTCCCGGGGCACTAACAAAATTGAAAATGGGGGTCCGTTAAGGACCCCGAGCCCCGGGACCACCACCTCCCCGGGGCTGTGCATTTGGATGGGAGGGGGCCACGCGGCCCCCTCCTGGAGCCTGTGGTGGCCCTGGGGACCGCCACCCCCAGGGCCGGCTCCTGCAGTGTCCCGGGTGCCTACCCCGGGACACTGCTGCTTGCAATGACAGGATGGGAGCCTCGCGGCTCCCGTCCTGTCATTGCAAACTGCTTTGGATATTGGAAGAGAGAGCAGGGAAACCTGCTCTCGCTTCCAATATCCAAAGACAATTGCTTTTCCACATGGGGAGCAGCATGTTAGCTGCTCCCCATGTGGAAAGCAATGCCGGCTCGCGCAGGAGGCGGGGAGCCGGCGGGACTGTGGGGGTTTGGGGACCCCCACAGTCCCCAACCAGAGGCCAGGCCCCGGGGATGGGGTCCCCGGGGCAAGTAGTGGCCCGGGAGGGGGCCACGCGGCCCCCTCCCCAGAAATAATTTTTTAAAAAAGGCCTGCTCCGGGGGATGGGGTCCCCGGGGCAAAGGAGGCCTGAGGAGGGGGCCACGCAGCCCCCTCCTTAAAAATTAATGAAAAAGTGTGGCCATGCCCCGGGGGATGGGGTCCCCGGGGTAGGATTCGGCCAGGGAGGGGGCCACGCGGCCCCCTTCCCGTATAATTTAAAAAAAAAAAAAAAGGGGATAAGGCCCTGGGGGATGGGGTCCCCAGGGCCCAAAAATAGGAAAAAGGAAGGGGGCCACACAGCCCCCCTTCAGGGAAAAAAAAAAAACGATCGGGCCGCAGGCCCCGCCCCTTCCTTCACCACTCTGCAAACGCGCCCTGGCGCGTTTGCAGATGGGGAAGTAATTCCCCTTCAATACTGGGGTCCTGGGGCCAACTAGCCCACCAGGAACCTCCAGTATGCGCCAGGGGCTGCGTTGCAGAGAGGTGTAAAGAGGCCACGCCCCTTTTACACCTCTCTGCAAGGCAGCTCTGTGGCGCTTTTTGGATATACCTGTTGGGCTAGTTGGCCCCCAGGGACCCTCAGGATTCAAGGGAGTTAATCCCCCGACTTAAAACGCGCCACGGGCGCGTTTGCACAATGGTGAAGGGAGGGGCGGGGCTTCAGGTGACATGTGTGCAAACAGGCCCCGTGGCGTGTTTTAAGATGGGGGATTAAGTCCCCTTGAATCCTGAGGGTCCCTGGAGTCCAACTAGCCCACCATGTACTTCCAAAAAGCGCCACAGAGCTGCCTTGCAGAGAGTTGTAAAAGGGGTGTGGCCTCTGTACACGTCTCTGCAACGCAGCCCCTGGCGCATACTGGAGGTTCCTGGTGGGCTAGTTGGCCCCCAGGGACCCTCATGATTAAAGGGGACTTAATCCCCAACTTAAAACGCGCCACGGGCGCGTTTGCACAGATGTCACCTCAGGCCCCGCCCCTCCCTTCACCATTGTGCAAATATTCCGCTAAAATCAGCCGAAATACGAATTCCGATTTACTCACCTGTTATCAGGAGAGACCTCAGTGCTGCATCTTTCAGCCCAGTACTGATCCTGAAAAGTAATTTTTACCGTACTTACCAGTAACTTGAATTTCCTTCCATAGGATATCATTGCCTGCTTTTTGCTGAAAAAGTTTCTAAGTGTCGATTTTTGAAACATACAAATATTCCTCTAAAATCAGCCGAAATACGAATTCCGATTTACTCACCTGTTATCAGGAGAGACCTCAGTGCTGCATCTTTCAGCCCAGTACTGATCCTGAAAAGTAATTTTAACCGTACTTACCAGTAACTTGAATTTCCTTCCATAGGATATCATTGCCTGCTTTTTGCTGAAAAAGTTTCTGTCGATTTTTGAAACATACAAATATTCCTCTAAAATCAGCCGAAATACGAATTCCGATTTACTCACCTGTTATCAGGAGAGACCTCAGTGCTGCATCTTTCAGCCCAGTACTGATCCTGAAAAGTAATTTTAACCGTACTTACCAGTAACTTGAATTTCCTTCCATAGGATATCATTGCCTGCTTTTTGCTGAAAAAGTTTCTGTCGATTTTTGAAACATACAAATATTCCTCTAAAATCAGCCGAAATACGAATTCCGATTTACTCACCTGTTATCAGGAGAGAACCCAGTGCTGCATTTTTAGCCCAGCACTGACCCTGAAAAGTAATTTTAACCGTACTTACCAGTAACTTGTATTTCCTTCCATAGGAATCCATTGTCTGGTTTTCAGCAGAAAAGTTTCAAAGTGTCGATTTTCACAAACTACAAATATTCCTTAAAAATCGCCTGTATGACTTAAACGCATTCTTTCAACTGTTTACAGGAGATGCACCAGTGCTGGATCCAGGATCCACCACTGAGTGAGAAAAGTCACGATAACACTACTTACCTGCTAAGTGAATTTCCTCCCATAGGATAACATTGGTGATTCTATGTGAAAAAGTTTCTGTGTCAACTTTTAAAATACAATAATATTCCTTAAAAATCACTACTGTAACCAAAACGCTTTTACTCAACTGTTTACAGGAGATGTCCCAGGACTGAATCTAGGATCCAGTCCTGTGGTTAGAAAAGTAATCCATAAAGTAACTAATTGCATTTAGCTAGAAATTCACATTGAGCTCAATGTTGCATTGTGTTTGAAATTGTGTTGCCCATTGCAACAACTGTAACTACTGTACTTAAAAGTCTATTGCCTATTTGCAAAGTATTTAAAGTAAATTAATTCATTCTGAGAAAGTATATTTTGTAATGTAATGTATAATGTAATTACAATGTAATTTAAAAAATAAAATATCTAAAAATAAATAGTTTAAAAAAATGTAGTAAATCAGTATGAAAAAATAAAAATAACAATTAATACATTTAAAAATTGGCATTTACAAAACCTTTGAAATTCACTGAAAAAAACCATAGGTTTCAGACATGTTATAGTTAGGAATTAGCATTTAAAAAACCTTTGAAATTCACTGAAAAAACCATAGGTTTCAGACATGTTATAGTTAGAAATTAGCATTTATAAAAACCTTTGAAATTCACTGAAAAAACCATAGGTTTCAGGCACGTTATAGTTAGAAATTAGCATTTAAAAAACCTTTGAAATTCACTGAAAAAACCATAGGTTTTAGGGACAGTTGTAGTTACTTGGACATTGCACTCGTACAAAACCCGTGAAATTCCCCCGTTATAGTTAGTTCAGCTAACTATAACTCGCGCCCCCGCAATGCACTGCTGATGACGTCACATATTACATCACTCATGACATGGTCAGTGACATCACTGATGACATCACTGATGACATCTCAAATGACATCACTGATGACATCACTGATGACATCATCCACAGAATGCAATGACACGTAGCAACATGTCTAACAGAGCTTCGATCAGTGGCATACTACATTAGATAGATGGCTGTCAATAGAAAGAGGGTGGAGCTCAGGAGGTCTTTTGTTGTGAGAACATTTCATCAGTGAGTGTAAGTCACTTCTCTTGGGCAGGAAGGAAGTGTGAAGGAAATTAGTTACAGGTGATCTACAAGGAGCCCATCAAGAGGCAGCATATTAAAGTCAGAAGCAAATTTGATTTTTCTTAATGCAAAAAATAGCAACCTCGAAAAATTCATTCTGGCAACATGGTGAAGGGCCAGATGCCACCCTAAGTATACATATGAGTACATAATCAGTACACCTCTTTCTTCAGCCAAGTCTAGTTCTCTGCTCGTGGAGTAGACAAAACACCCCCAACATCTTCAGTGCTTTCACAGACATTCTTCATATGAGGGAAAAATAGATATAGTAAACCTCAAAAGGTAGGATGGCAGTGCCATCAATTCTGTTCTAGGCTTTCATCCATAGATCGAGGATCTGTTCTGCCTCTCCAGGAGCCTATTCTGGACATCCTGAAGGATCAGCCTGGCATGTTGTGTTTGTCAGGAGGTCTCTCTTTCCTGAAGCGAGAGCTGCCTCAATGTAGTTTAGAGGAGAGGGGAGGGTGCATAGCAATTCTGCGAGGGCTGTATTATGCGTTGTGGAGACGTGACACACCTTGAAATTCATCAGTGAGCATTGCCATATCAGGTGCTACATCACCATGACCAAGGCAAGTCTTTCCCTTTGTCTTGCACGGCTAAGAGAGACATCCTTTTTTGGGTGGTTGGGTGAGCTGATTTGGTGTGTTGAGTATACAAATGATGGATTGCTGACTGATACTAACTTCAGTTGCTGTAGTTTGCTGATCCCTATAGGGTAACCTTCAAGTGGTGGTGTTCACTGCGTAACATTTCTTGTAGGACTGTGCATGCTCTTCCTTATGTTGACTGCATTCTAACAGTCTTGTGCCAATAATAAGGAGAAGAGTAAAGGGCCATCATAAGGTGCTTGTAGAAAATTGGTAAGGTAGTATAACAGCATCTTATCCACATATGTGAATGGCTCCACCCACAATAGGTATGTCAGTTCTCAAAATGGTTCACTAGTGACTAAGAAATCTTAAAGGTAAAAACTAGAGTGAGCCTGGCAAAAGACTCCTACTCAAGAAAATGATGCAGAATTAAACCATGTAAAGAGGTCCTTCAGAGGTGGCATTCTAAAAGCCAAAGGAGATAGCCCTTCTCAACAAATTAGAAAGGCTTCTTATTATGCCATGGCATTCTTCCAGGTTTGAGAGGGATAGTTATGCAAAAATTACACAGGAAGCCCTCCAAACTGATTAAGGATTTGTGCAATCTTATACAAGGTAATGTTTGGAAGAAATTTTAGAAAATTCATAATATGAATCAGGCAGGAGCTGTGCCCTCCTCCCACCTTGCAGGCAGCTCCACCTGGGCTTGTCACACTGCTATTCTTCTTTTGTTTCATCTTACCACAGAAACTCAGTTTGATATGTCCTTGTTAAATCACATGCACAGTAGGGAAGATCCTTCTCGCTAAGACTGAAAAAGGGGGTGGTATACTTGCCTCATGTATTTTGGAGATCATAAGTACTTCCTTCAGGGAGGATAAGAACCCTTCCAATGTAAAGGAGCTATGGGCCTTGTGACTCTTAAAAAAATGTGTTTACAGTCCTGACCAGTGATTACCAGTGATTGAGTGTGACGGGTATGCCCAGATGTGGGTCCCATGCTCATTGTGCCACTGGAACCAAGCTGCATACAATTGACAAGTCCTAATCAGGGGAAAACTGGTCTTGGGTTGCTTGTGTTCTGGTTAAGAGAGGGCCTGGCAGGTCAGACAGGACTGTTCCTATTGGAACATGGTCAAGACTGATTTGCATATGGTTGGGTCAAAACTAAGGTGGCAAGGAGTGCAAACTAACGATGGACTGGGATGCAGCTCGAGTAATTACCATTTGCTGAGATTAGTTCACGCATTCCATGCATAACCTTTTTGTACACTCTTAAAAAATGTGGGCTTTATCCCAGTGGACCCACAATTTATTGTCCTATTAATAATATCCCATGGCTGCTAAAAATGATTGAGTAAGCAACCAATCTTTTCCTACAGGAATTTATAAAGTGCAATAGGACTGTTCAAGACAAGCAATCAGGTTTCAGACCACATAGGGGTACTGACACTGCTTTACCAGATTGTACAGTCATCCCTACTTCATATTGTGTATTCTGGAAACGCAGCTCTGATTATGTTGCTGGACTTGTCCACAGCACTTGATACAGTTGAACGCCAGATCCAAAACAAACCTTAAAGTTTAGCTCTTTTGCGATTACTGGATTGAGGGAGGCGGAATGATTAGGCTTATGTCTCTAACCTTCAGCTAGTAAGTCCCTGGCTGGAGTGTTAATTTATCACCCGCATGGCCATGCTGCTGAATTTTTATCCTCCTCGGATGATTGTCTTTCCTAATTTATTCAAAATATTCAAATTTCTCTGAATCTGGAGACCTTATTGTAGGAGAGTAGGATCTGCTTCACTTGGGTACCCCCACTTTTTGCTGATGCTTCACTGTTTTTCGACATTAGTCTGGCTGGGGCCCTGCTAATCAGAACCCCAGCCTAGCTGCTTCCTCTCTAAAATGGTTTCCATGTGCCTTAGGCACATCTCTGATTGGGATCTGGAGTGCCCTTATAAGTCCCTAGTATATGGTATACTATGTACCAAGGGCATAGGTACCTCAGAGGCCTGCCAGGGGCTGCAGCAGATATTATGCCACCCCTGGAAGGCCATCCAAACTGACACCACAGGTCTGCTACTGCAGCCTGGGTAAGGTGGTGCAAGCACCCCTTACTGTGATATAGGTTACCTATATCACGAAATACATACGCACATATAAACCTATAAGTCACTCCTAAGGCAGGCCTTATCAATCCCAAAGGCAGAGTGCATGGTTCCTATGTGAGAGGGTGCCCCTGCATGAGCAGGGCCCCTCTGCAGCGTTCGGAGACCATCTCTGATGCTGTTTGTAGTGCAGCCTGACCATATACACTTAAGCGCATTATATCCTCGCGGTAAAATGCTAACTTTGGAATGGCTGCACCTAAACATGTCGTGTTTGGTGTCAAACATCTTGGAATACTACCCCCGCCAATCCTGGCGGCGGGGGTAGCATTCCACCCTTCTAGAGGGAAAGACATGTTAACTCTGACGAGTCCGGTAACTTCTTTCCAGAGCCCTGGCATCACAAAATGGATGCTGCTGCCACAGACACGAGTCTGGCCTCCTGCTGCTGGACGAAACTCCGGCAGGGGAGGCCTGGACAATAGGTTTCCTGTCCCAGGGAGGTGTGACCACCTCCCCAGACAGGATAATGTGTATTGGGGCTGGGCGGGAGCACTTTCGGGTGCTTTGAAGTCCTGCACTGGGGGCACATTTGGTGTCCCTGTGCATACCCCAGTTCAAACCGGATCAGGGGCTTGCAGCCCCTGCTTTGGCGCGAACTGGACAAAGGGAAAGGGGTGTAGCCACCCCTCTGCCCTGACCCACCCATAGGTGGGGCCACAGAGTAGTCCAACCCCTATTTTTAGAATAAAGGTAGGAACCCAGTCCTTAGGACTTTAGATTACACCTGGACGAAACTCTGAAACTGAATCCTGGACCTTCGACGCTCTACGACAAGATTAGAGGACTGAAGAATCTCCCTTGGGGTCAAGGAGTGACTCCCCTGCTTGGCAGGCACCAAAGAAGCATCTGTCCGGTTCGCATTACTGAAGCTCCCGTTGGACGCCGAAGTCATCGCATCACCAGAGGTGGATTCTCAGACTTCCCCGAGGCTACCCTGAGTCCCCAGCAAAGCTGAGGCCCGTGGCTATCGTGGGTGACTTGAGACCGTGACCCCTGGACACCGAGCACATTTGCAAGTGCACCATCTTCTGGGTCTCCCAAGAAGTCGTGCTTTGGGCTCCAAGTAGCCCTAGCCTCCAGCACCACCTGCACCGAAGATCACTGGCCCCCACTCCACGAGTGTCCTGCAAGCCAGCTCCACGTGCGGCGTCACGAGGCTCCTTCGCGGTCGCTAGCCCGTTGGCTAGTAGCCCTTAACGAAGGCCAATCTTTTCCTTACTTGGCATCCTGGTTGCTCCAGGCCAGCCCTCACTTACCCTCGCTGGGTGAGTTCCACAGACCTTGCTGGTCTGCACCATCAACGATCTACATCTTACTCGAGACTTGCCGTTGCCAAGGCTTGTTGGGTCCAATCCGGTCGCCGACACCTCAGCACTCGACAGACATCAAGCACCAGCCTAAATCCTGCTCCTGGTCGCCGACAACGCCTCCCGGACCTCGTGGCTGAAGAGTCAAGACGACCGTCAACGCACCTGAAGCACTCGACATCGGTGGGAATCTGTCCATCGCCTTCCTGGTCACTGGCTAGTGACCCAGACTCTGTCCCCTCTGCTTTCAGGTTCACCAGAACTCTGATCCACTCTTGGATCCACCCGGACACTTTTCCCTTGGCCGCCAGCAGCACTTTGCAGCAGATCGCCATTCGAATCGACGACGAAACCCGACCCCGAAAGGCACCTATGCACCCGGCTTCCCTGGGTGAGGTAACACGAGTACTCCGGTGCTCCCGTGGGTAGAGACTCTTCAAAGTCCTAGATCTCAAAGGGTTTTGTCCTAGTCCTCTTCTAAGTGTCCCTTTCCTCTATTTTCCCGATCCCGACTTTCTCCATAGAAGTTAACGGCGTATCGCGGTTGTGTATTTACACTGCACGCGTCTCCCGTGGGTCCCCTGTGTCACTACCTTGGGTGGTTCCTTGTGGTCCAAGCACTTCTAGAGGCTCTAGGCCTAGTGTCTAGTTCAGTCGTGGTTCGCATACCACTTTATTGGTATATGGTTTGGTACGCCCCTAGGGCCCAAACGTGTATTTGTGCTATTATTGTGATTTAAGATCTTATAACCTATGTACTTCGAACTCTAGCCTCATAAAGAGACTAGAGGGGTGTGTTTAGTAATAAATACATATATTTTGAATATATACCTGGTGTGGTGCTCTTTCATTTGGTCACTCAAGAGATTATAGACTGGTAAAACAAGCTGCTTTACATTCCTTCAAGACTTAGCCTGAAGGCTGCTCTCTATAGCTACCACTAGGATAGCTTTCAATAAGGTTGTCTTTAACCTACCTACCATAAGAGTCGATTTGGACTGGTGCAAGGTGCCCACTATAATTAGTGGACAGCATATGCCAGGCCAACTTCTCACATTGGTGTGCAGCGTGTGGGATTCCAGCTTGCTATTGTTTTACCAGATAATCTCAATTGAATTGATCAACTGAAAACCACTAAAGGTACCTAAGGTACATATAATTTAAGCTTAGAATAACAGTAAGTTCTACTGAACTTAGAGTTGTGTGTTAAGGGATAGCACAACCCTTTCTACAACTCAAGAGAGTTTAGTAGGCCACACTAGAGTAGGTAGTGCATACACCACACCACACTAGTAATGTCTTTAAGGGTAGGATCTAAAGAATCCTTGCAGGAAGCCATTGAGCTTCCACCCTCCAAGTATGATACACTCCCATTCTTGGAATTGAGAGCTTTATGCAACTTGAGAAAAATAAGGACAGGCCAAAGCCCCACCACCCAACACCTCAAGGAGTTGTTGGTGGCTTATGACCTTAGTAAGCCTGTAGGGACTGAAGGGGTAGGAGCTGAGGGTGGGGCAGAAGAAGAGGAGGAGGCCAGGGGTACCAATACCCCCAGCCCCCCTCTGAAACTGGCCAGGAGGGTGACCATGACCCTGACCTGGAAAACCCCATCCCTCCTGTGGATGATGATGAGGATGATCAGAATGATGCCCTCTTTGTCCCCCCAGGAAGGATTAAGAGTGTGCCCAGAAGGTCTAGGTCTCCTTCTCAGGAGTCTAACCACTCTGGCACCTCTATAGGGAGCTCTGTCTCATCTCATAGGAGAGAATCCTCTCATGAGAGAAGAAAGAGGCTAGTCCAGTATGAGGAAACTCAGCTGGAACTCAGAAAAAAGCAATTAGCTTTAGATAGAGAATCCCTAGATCTCCTTAGAGAGAGAAGAAAGTTGGGACTAGAGTCCCATGGTGGCAGCCATGTCCCTAGAGATAGGGAAAGGTCCTATGACCATAGGAACCTGAGCAAGATTGTCCCTCCCTACCAGAGTGGGGATGATATCCACAAATGGATAACTGCTTTAGAAAGGGCCTGTAAAGTACAGAAGGTCCCTCAGGAGCAGTGGGCAGCAATCTTGTGGCTCTCCTTTGCTGACAAAGGTAGAGATAAGCTCCTCACTGTTAGAGAGGAGGATGCTGATAATTACAAGGTCTTGAAGAGTGCTCTTATTGATGGGTTTGGCCTAACCACTGAACAGTACAGGTTGAAGTTCAGAGACACCCAAAAAGCACAGACTCAAGACTGGGTAGACTATGTGGATTGTTCTGCCAAGGCTCTGGAAGGCTGGTTGATGGACAGTAAGGTGTGTGACTTCTCAGGATTGTATAATCTGATAATGAGGGAGCAGATTCTTAATAACTGTCAAAATCAGCTGTTGCATCAATACCTGGTAGACTCTGATCTGACCTCTCCCCAAGAATTGGGAAAGAAGGCAGACAAATGGGTCAGGACCAGGGTGAGGCAGAAAGTACAGAACCAAGGTGGGGAAACCAAGAAGCAAGATGCTAAGAACTCTGACAAGGGTGGGGAGAAGGGTAAAGATCAAAAGTCTTCATCAGGCCCCCAAAAATCTTCTTCTGGTGGGGATTCCCAGTCTACCAAGGGTAAAGGCCAAAGAAAACCATGGTGCAAGGTCTGTAAGCAAAAGACCCACTGGACCAGTGATTGCACCAAGTCCAAAGACTCCAGTCCAGCACCCACCAATGCCCCTAAGGCACCTGTTCCCCCTAGTACAGTTGGTGGAAGTGCTCCAGCAAAGGGTTTAGTAGGGTTCACCCTGGGAACTGAGTTGGGCTCTGACTTAGTCAGGGAACTGACTCAGGCTGTGTTAGTCTGTGATGGAGGCATGGATGTGACCTCCACTGTGAGTCCCAGTAATCTGGGCAAGTACAGACAACAGCCTTTAATTAATGGACGTGAGGCTTTGGCATTTAGGGACACAGGGGCAAGTGTCACAATGGTGACACAAGACCTTGTGCTGCCTGGGCAAGTTATGCTTGGTGAGATGTACCAAGTGACCAATGCTAGCAATGTCAGAACAGACCATACTCTGGCAGTTGTTAACTTCTCCTGGGGAGGGGTAACTGGCCTTAAGAAGGTTGTGGTAAGTGCAAACCTACCAGTCGAATGCTTGCTTGGCAATGACTTAGAGACTTCTGCTTGGGCAGAAGTGGAGCTCAGGACCCATGCAGAAATGCTGGGGATCCCTACAGATGTGTTTGCTGTGACCAGGTCACAGGCCAAAATGTCTAGCACTGAACAGGCCTTGGATTCTGGAAGAATGGACCA
The DNA here is from genome assembly GCA_963921515.1 of Calotriton arnoldi. Taxonomy (NCBI): domain Eukaryota; kingdom Metazoa; phylum Chordata; class Amphibia; order Caudata; family Salamandridae; genus Calotriton; species Calotriton arnoldi. The sequence goes on along the minus strand of CAWUFW010015410.1, from coordinate 117,064 downwards.
AGTGCCTTCCAAGAGGAGGAGTAGTAGGGTTAAGGCAGTGCCTTCCCCTTGGCTCAGGAGGAAGATCAGTCCCTTGAGGGGATGATCTCAGCCCTGAAGAAGGAACTGTCCCAGAGGAACTGGAACCTGACCAGGTTGAGTTCTTGGGGACAGGGGGACCTTCTAGGGCAGATCTGAGCCAGGAGCAGCAGAGCTGCCCCTCCCTTGAACCCCTCAGACAGCAAGCTGCTGCTGAGGCTGCTGGGAAAGCTAGTGGTCCCCATACAGTGTATTGGGATGATGGACTCCTGTACTCAGAGAGTAGAGACCCCAAGCCTGGTGCTACCAGGAGGTTGGTAATACCTTTGAAGTTCAGGGGCTTCCTATTGACCCTAGCCCATGATATTCCCTTAGCAGGACACCTGGGCCAGAACAAGACTTGGGACAGAATTGTCCCTCACTTTCACTGGCCCCACATGTCTGAAGACAGTAAGGAGTTTTGTCGCTCCTGTGTAACCTGCCAAGCCAGTGGCAAAGTAGGTGGCACTACAAAGGCCCCCCTGATACCACTACCTGTGGTGGGGGTGCCCTTTGAGAGGGTAGGGATTGACATTGTTGGTCCCATGGATCCCCAAACAGCCTCTGGGCACAGGTTTATCCTGGTGGTAGTGGATCATGCCACCAGGTACCCAGAAGCTATTCCCCTAAGGACCACTACAGCACCTGTGGTGGCAAGGGCCCTCCTGGGAATCTTCTCAAGAGTGGGCTTTCCTAAGGAGGTAGTATCAGACAGGGGTGCTAACTTCATGTCTGGGTACTTAAAAGCAATGTGGAAGGAGTGTGGAGTGACTTATAAGTTCACCACACCCTATCACCCACAATGCAATGGTTTAGTTGAGAGATTCAACAAAACCCTGAAGGGCATGATTAAAGGGCTCCCAGAAAAGCTTAGGCGTAGATGGGACATACTCTTGCCCTGCCTTTTATTCGCATATAGGGAGGTGCCTCAGAAGGGGGTTGGTTACAGCCCTTTTGAACTTCTGTTTGGCCACCCTGTCAGGGGTCCACTGTGCTTGGTGAAGGAAGGATGGGAGTTACCTCTCAAGCCCCCAAAGCAAGATATAGTGGACTATGTACTTGGTCTCCGCTCCAGGATGGCTGAGTACATGAAAAAGGCAACTAAAAACCTTGAGGCTAGCCAGGAACTTCAGAAGGCCTGACATGACCAAAAGGCTGTTCTGACTGTTTACCAGCCAGGACAGAAGGTGTGGGTGTTGGAGCCAGTGGCCCCAGCAGCTCTCCAAGACAAATGGAGTGGACCCCACACTATTGTTGAGCAGAAGGGTTAGGTCACTTATTTAGTAGACCTAGGAACACCCAGGAGTCCCCACAGGGTTCTCCATGTCAACAGGTTAAAACCATATGTGGACAGGGCAGACATGGGCTTGCTCTTGGCTACTGATGAAGGGCAGGAGGAAGAGAGTGACCCACTCCCTGACCTGCTCTCACAGAACCCTGACGATGGGTCAGTTGATGGTGTAGCCTTGGCAGGCAGCCTCACTACCCAGCAACAAACTGATTGCAGGCAAGTCCTCAATCAGTTTCGACATATGTTTTCACTGACACCCAGTCAGACCACCTGGTGCACTCATGAAGTGGACACTGGGGACAGTCTGCCTATTAAAAACAAGATTTATAGGCAACCTGACCATGTCAGGGACTGTATCAGGACTGAAGTCCAGAAAATGTTGGAATTGGGAGTAATTGAGCCCTCAGATAGCCCTTGGGCTAGTCCAGTAGTCCTAGTACCGAAACCTCACACCAGTGGTGGAAAAAGAGAGATGAGGTTTTGTGTAGACTACAGGGGTCTCAATGCAGTCACTAGGACTTATGCCCATCCAATACCCAGGGCAGATGAGCTCATAGATACTTTGGCCTCTGCCAAATATCTCAGCACATTTGACCTAACAGCTGGCTACTGGCAGATCAGACTAGCTGATACTGCAAAGCCCAAGACAGCATTCTCAACCCCTAGTTGGCATTATCAATTTGTGGTAATGCCCTTTGGTCTGAAGAATGCACCTGCCACTTTCCAGAGGTTGGTGAACACAGTTCTCACAGGACTGGAAGCCTATAGTGCAGCTTATCTAGATGATATTGCTGTCTTTAGCTCCACCTGGGAGGATCACCTGGTCCACCTCAGGAATGTTTTACAGGCCCTGCAAAAGGCAGGCCTGACTATCAAGGCCACTAAGTGCCAGATAGGGCAGAGTCAGGTTGTGTACCTGGGCCACCTTGTGGGTGGAGGCCAGGTTCAACCTTTGCAGAGCAAGATCCAGACCATCATGGACTGGACTGCTCCCACTACCCAGACTCAGGTGAGAGCCTTCTTAGGCCTGACTGGGTACTATAGGAGATTTGTCAAGGGGTATGGATCAATAGTGACACCCTTGAATGACTTAACTTCTAAGAAAATGCCCAAAAAGGTTCAGTGGACAGTTAGCTGTGAAAAGGCATTTGATGACCTCAAGCAGGCCATGTGCACTGCTCCAATTCTGCAGAGTCCTGATTACTCCAAGAAGTTCATTGTTCAAACAGATGCATCTGAATTGGGGGTAGGGGCTGTACTGTCACAATTGAATGAAGAAGGTCAGGATCAGCCAGTAGCTTTTATTAGCAGAAGGCTGACCCCTAGAGAGAAACGTTGGTCAGCCATAGAGAGGGAGGCCTTTGCTGTGGTCTGGGCTCTGAAGAAGTTGAGGCCATACTTGTTTGGTACACACTTCCTGGTTCAGACAGACCATAAGCCCCTCTTATGGCTAAAACAAATGAAGGGTGAAAACCCCAAACTGCTTAGGTGGTCCATTTCCCTACAGGGGATGGACTTTACAGTGGAACATAGGCCTGGGAGTAACCATGCGAATGCAGATGGACTCTCTAGGTATTTCCACTTAGAACATGAAGACTTAACTGGGCAAGGTTAGTTTAATGTCCCTACGTTTGGGGGGGTTGTGTAGGAGAGTAGGATCTGCTTCACATGGGTACCCCCACTTTTTGCTGATGCTTCACTGTTTTTCGACATTAGTCTGGCTGGGGCCCTGCTAATCAGAACCCCAGCCTAGCTGCTTCCTCTCTAAAATGGTTTCCATGTGCCTTAGGCACATCTCTGATTGGGATCTGGAGTGCCCTTATAAGTCCCTAGTATATGGTATACTATGTACCAAGGGCATAGGTACCTCAGAGGCCTGCCAGGGGCTGCAGCAGATATTATGCCACCCCTGAAAGGCCATCCAAACTGACACCACAGGTCTGCTACTGCAGCCTGTGTAAGGTGGTGCAAGCACCCCTTACTGTGATATAGGTTACCTATATCACGAAATACATACGCACATATAAACCTATAAGTCACTCCTAAGGCAGGCCTTATCAATCCCAAAGGCAGAGTGCATGGTTCCTATGTGAGAGGGTGCCCCTGCATGAGCAGGGCCCCTCTGCAGCGTTCGGAGACCATCTCTGATGCTGTTTGTAGTGCAGCCTGACCATATACTCTTAAGCGCATTATATCCTCGCAGTAAAATGCTAACTTTGGAATGGCTGCACCTAAACATGTCGTGTTTGGTGTCAAACATCTTGGAATACTACCCCCCGCCAATACTGGCGGCGGGGGTAGCATTCCACCCTTCTAGAGGGAAAGACATGTTAACTCTGACGAGTCCGGTAACTTCTTTCCAGAGCCCTGGCATCACAAAATGGATGCTGCTGCCACAGACACGAGTCTGGCCTCCTGCTGCTGGACGAAACTCCGGCAGGGGAGGCCTGGACAATAGGTTTCCTGTCCCAGGGAGGTGTGACCACCTCCCCAGACAGGATAATGTGTATTGGGGCTGGGCAGGAGCACTTTCGGGTGCTTTGAAGTCCTGCACTGGGGGCACATTTGGTGTCCCTGTGCATACCCCAGTTCAAACCGGATCAGGGGCTTGCAGCCCCTGCTTTGGCGCGAACTGGACAAAGGGAAAGGGGTGAGCCACCCCTCTGCCCTGACCCACCCATAGGTGGGGCCACAGAGTAGTCCAACCCCTATTTTTAGAATAAAGGTAGGAACCCAGTCCTTAGGACTTTAGATTACACCTGGACGAAACTCTGAAACTGAATCCTGGACCTTCGACGCTCTACGACAAGATTAGAGGACTGAAGAATCTCCCTTGGGGTCAAGGAGTGACTCCCTGCTTGGCAGGCACCAAAGAAGCATCTGTCCGGTTCGCATTACTGAAGCTCCCGTCAGACGCCGAAGTCATCGCATCACCAGAGGTGGATTCTCAGACTTCCCCAAGGCTACCCTGAGTCCCCAGCAAAGCTGAGGCCCGTGGCTATCGTGGGTGACTTGAGACCGTGACCCCTAGACACCGAGCACATTTGCAAGTGCACCATCTTCTGGGTCTCCCAAGAAGTCGTGCTTTGGGCTCCGAGTAGCCCTAGCCTCCAGCACCACCTGCACCGAAGATCACTGGCCCCCACTCCACGAGTGTCCTGCAAGCCAGCTCCACGTGCGGCGTCACGAGGCTCCTTCGCGGTCACTAGCCCGTTGGCTAGTAGCCCTTAACGAAGGCCAATCTTTTCCTTACTTGGCATCCTGGTTGCTCCAGACCTGCCCTCACTTACCCTCGCTGGGTGAGTTTCACAGACCTTGCTGGTCTGCACCATCGACGATCTACATCTTACTTGAGACTTGCCGTTGCCAAGGCTTGTTGGGTCCAATCCGGTCGCCGACACCTCAGCACTCGACAGACATCGAGCACCAGCCCGAATCCTGCTCCTGGTTGCCGACAACGCCTCCCGGACCTCGTGGCTGAAGAGTCAAGACGACCGTCAACGCACCTGAAGCACTCGACATCGGTGGGAATCTGTCCATCGCCTTCCTGGTCACTGGCTAGTGACCCAAACTCTGTCCCCTCTGCTTTCAGGTTCACCAGAACTCCGATCCACTCTTGGATCCACCCGGACACTTTTCCCTTGGCCGCCAGCAGCACTTTGCAGCAGATCGCCATTCGAATCGACGACGAAACCCGACCCCGAAAGGCACCTATGCACCCGGCTTCCCTGGGTGAGGTAACACGAGTACTCCGGTGCTCCCGTGGGTAGAGACTCTTCAAAGTCCTAGATCTCAAAGGGTTTTGTCCTAGTCCTCTTCTAAGTGTCCCTTTCCTCTATTTTCCCGATCCCGACTTTCTCCATAGAAGTTAACGGCGTATCGCGGTTGTGTATTTACACTGCACGCGTCTCCCGTGGGTCCCCTGTGTCACTACCTTGGGTGGTTCCTTGTGGTCCAAGCACTTCTAGAGGCTCTAGGCCTAGTGTCTAGTTCAGTCGTGGTTCGCATACCACTTTATTGGTATATGGTTTGGTACGCCCCTAGGGCCCAAACGTGTATTTGTGCTATTATTGTGATTTAAGATCTTATAACCTATGTACTTCGAACTCTAGCCTCATAAAGAGACTAGAGGGGTGTGTTTAGTAATAAATACATATATTTTGAATATATACCTGGTGTGGTGCTCTTTCATTTGGTCACTCAAGAGATTATAGACTGGTAAAACAAGCTGCTTTACATTCCTTCAAGACTTAGCCTGAAGGCTGCTCTCCATAGCTACCACTAGGATAGCTTTCAATAAGGTTGTCTTTAACCTACCTACCATAAGAGTCGATTTGGACTGGTGCAAGGTGCCCACTATAATTAGTGGACAGCATATGCCAGGCCAACTTCTCACACTTATTATACATTTGGACAAGTCTGACGATCGCCATACGCACCTTCTTCTGTAACAATATGCCAACGTGGAATATGAGGCAGTTTGTGGACAAACCTACTCATTCTGCAGGTCACTTGCTTGATCCAATTTTTTTGAATTGTCACGTCGAGGGGCCGGACGTTTTGAGTAACACCTGGTCAGATCATGCAATAACATTTTTAATTGGAGTTTAGAGCAAGGCCCTAGGTGTAGAAGGCTAAATCCCTCGCTGCCTATCAAAGTTGGCTAATATTAATACTGAGGAGACTTCACCAATCCTTAACAAGAGTGTTCCACCTCTATTAGGTATGATTGATGAGGATGCTTTGGCAATCAATGCCTGGCTAGGCAATATGCTGACCTGGTGGCATTAAAACAGGGTCTGACAGCCTAAGACGTCCCTCAGCTCCTGGTTTGATGAGGAGCTCAGGTTAGTGCGCCAACAATGCAAAAAGCTTGAAAGATTTTGGCATAAATTTTATCTACCAGCAGATAAAGAACTTTATAAAAGGGAGCTTCATATTTACCATCAGGGAATAAAGAAAGCCCAAACAAAGTTTTCCGCTAATAAAATTGGAATGCCTAGTAAGAAATCTAAAGATGTTTTATAAAATCACTGCGAAATTCTCTAATCCTAGTGCCCTATCTCAGCCCATTGAGGACTCCCCAAAATTATGCATGCAGCTTTCTGACTTTTTGACAATAAATACATCTGGTGCTCATACAAGTGTCGAGATTAAAGGATTAGAAGACCAGCCTCTATTAACTCCAACCTTATGCCCATGGTCAGTGACAGAATACACTACCACCACACTGGAGGATTCTGCAAAAGCCTTTAAAGCATGCATATCTGGCTCCCCTGATAATCCGTGTCCCCCTCATATACTGGCTGCCCCTGATGAGGCCATCAATCCTATTTTGAATTCTTTATTAAATGATTTTTTGCATCAGTAATCTGTCCCTAGATGTTTGAAGAAGGCCAAGCTGATCCCACTTCTAAAAAAAATCTTCGGCCGACAAATCTATTCTAGCCAATTATAGGCCTATTTCTTTGCTTTCTTGAAGATTCTCGAGAAATTAATCAATGCCCAACTGTCTAGCTACCTAGACTCAAATCAGTTGCTGCATCAATTACAATCAGGCTTTCGCCCAGGACACAGTACTGAATCTACTCTGGTAGATGTCTTGTATGCTATCAAACTAGCCGTGGACAATGGGAAGCAAGTTGCCCTATTGTTATTAGATCTATCCACGGTGTTTGATACAGTTCCCCATCTTATCCTGTTACAACGTTTGTGGAATATTGGGATTGGCAGGCCGCCTTGGCCAGGTTGAATTCCTTTCTGTCAAGCAGATGCCAATCAGTTTGGTTGCCACCATTTGCTCTGAGTCCAAAGCCTTAAAATGTGTAGTTCCCCAGGGCTCTGCATTAAGTCCAACATTGTTTACTGTTTATATGTCATCGTTGGAAGTCCTGTGCAATCTTTTGGAGTTCAAGTTGCCTCATACGCTGACGACACGCAGATTCTTTTAACCTGGGACAGTAACATCTCTTCTGCCCAGAACAGATTTGAAGTGTGTCTGTCAGCTGTATTTCACTGGATGTGCAGGAGTCCAGGGAAACACTAGCAAAAGAGAAATCCTGGTTTTCGGTTCCCCCACCCTCTTATGGAGTGGTGAAGTTTGGCCTAGCTCTGCTCCATCTACTCTGACTCCCGCCATGGTAGTTCGGAATCTTGGGGTGAAGTTTGACTTCAACTACCAGATGGAGAGTGTGGTAGGGACCTGTTTCGCTGTTGGACTATTCCAATGCTCTTTACTGGGGTTTCCCATTGTACCAACTTAAGAGACTACAACTAGTACAAAACGCTGCAGCTCGGCTTTTTTCAAATATTCCAAAGAAAGATTCAATCAATGCGCATCTCAAGGAATTGCAATGGCTGCCTATTCGGGAGAGAATGAAGTATAAGGGGCTGGTGTTGGCCCACCGAGCTTTCTATAAATCTGGTCCTGCATAACTGGCCAAAAGAGTTATTTATTACTATCTGGCTAGAACTCTGTGCTCCTCGGATGCATTGCTGGCGGTAACACCTAAAACTAAGAGGTAGAAATGGGGTGGTACCTCCTTCTCTGCGCTGGCCGCCTCCGGCAGGAATGCCTTTCTACTCTACCTGCATGCTACTAAGGATGAAGGTTCTTTTAGGATGAGTCTAGAAATCTGGCTGTTCAATAGTGCCTTCTCCAATGTAACTGTTGGGTCAATGGTCGATAAGGTTTTAGTGCCGGGACACTCTGTAGAGTAGCTGTGCGCTTTATAACTTTGATTTGATAACAAAAATATTGTTTTCAAAATATAATGGAATTGACAAAAAAAGTCCAATCTAAATATCATGATTTAAAATATTGACAAAAACACATGTGAAAAATACCATATTAATTGTGTGAAGCAAAACAAGAAACATTTCAATATACAACTTTAAAAAAAGACAACTTAGGATTATATAATTAAAAGCAACAGCCAACTCATTACACCTACCAAACAACTCAACTAAATTACTTACTCCATCAGAATCACAATTACAGAGGCTGAGACTAAAAACTCTTGATTAACAATTGAGGGGTTTCTACTAGAACACACTACAAGCAATTTCAACACCTGCCTAAGGAGAAAGGAGAACTATACTCTGCACGAAAGATGCATCCAATAGCCTAAGAAAAGTAGGTGCACTTTTGCCTTATGTAACTCTGAAATATTTATGTAGCACAACACTTCCTAACAAAGTCATAATTTTAATTTATATGTAGCTATAAAAAATGTACACCAATTATTCTTGCACTACAAATGTGTAGGAAATTACCATCTTTTGTGTGGTGCCCCCAATGCCATATCTTCTTTCCTGGCTTTAGAAAGCTATGCACTTTACCCCTGCTAATCTTGAGTAAAGTGTCTGTACTCCCCCTTTAAACATGGTAACTTGGCTATATAAGTCCCTAGCCTATGGCGTAGAACTTATACCCATGGCCTGGAAGTTAAATGCCACTTAGCTGACTGTAGAAGCTATTATGCTTGGTTACAAGCCTACACTTTGAAAAGAACCAGCTAGAAAAACTAATGAAACCACTATTGTTTAATAGTTATAAAAAAATCAATTCAATTGTGAAGCTAGATTTTTGATCACTACTAAGGAAAAGAAAATATTAGAAAGTTACCTTTACACTGTGAGGAGCACCTTAAGACTAATTTGTATTATCTCCCCAGCAACTCTCAGCCTGTCCGTGGCCTGATTGAGGTGTACAATTCCTCCCAAGTGCTACACAGTAGATTGACCTGAATAGGCAGGGATGACTCCTCTGAACTCAGCAGAATATTCAGGGTGGGGGCTGTGGGCATCCTGTTGGGACAACACTGTCACATCCCGCCTTACAGGACTGTCTGAAACATAGGTTTGCTGTGGGTTAAGGACCTGCTTTAAACTGGATTTTAGTGCTGGATGTGGGAAGACACTGGTGATTTCCCTATGACACTGCCACAAACACCTCCAGCCCTCAGAGCCCAAGATTAGGGTGGCAGAAGACTTTTGCCACCTTGAAAATCCCTAGGCACATGGCATTTTGTGCCAGTTTGCACTGAGGTTAACAGGAACTACTCAAAAAGTGGGTAGGATTGCCCCAAGGAATGTTTACCCCATTGGTTAGGGAGTGCCCAGGAATCACTGCCACTTGCTTACTACTGTCAAGCATAAATGTGGCACCCTTAAGGCATGTCCTAAGAGCTCTTTCTGCAGAAGAAAATAAGAGGATTAGACCTGTCATCTGTGACCTGAAAAGAGCACTGAAGGACAGGATCCGCGTCATGGCATAAGAGGTAGACTCCGAGGGATGGTTGGCTGGCCTACTTTGTGGATACAAGGACATAACAAGCTTCCTGAAGTACCCAGCTGACCTATGGCAACTGTACCTGGAGTCCATTTTGCTGTCGGCCACTGCTAGAGTGAGTCCTAGCCCCAAGTGCTATCCCTGAGGTCCTAAAAGCCTTAGAAATGACCCATAGAGCTGGTCTGGAAACCCTAAAAAGTTGGAGCTTAGAACATTTTTTGGGCTACCAAGGCCTAAGGAGCCATCAGGAGGACCTTGCAGCAAAGATGCCTGATTTCAATACACTTTCCTCGGATACAGCTTCAGGCTTGCCCTACTGGAGGATTTCGAGCTCCATAAGAAAGATTAAGTCAGAAAGTAATAACTTTGACTGGGATTGTAAGAAATGGGATTATTGGCTGACTGGGGTGTGAGCCCTGGTCAAGCAGCACCCAGAATCCTTGTCAGGGTAAGGCACAAGCAAACCCAAATTAACTTGTGCTCAACCTCCTAGAAGCTTGGCACATAGTAGTCAGGCCCAACTTACGGCTAATGTGTATTAGTGCAACACTTCAAACAGTAACATAGTGAAAACACACCACAAAAGGATCCTAAACTCAGGGGCGGCTCCTCCGCTAAGGCGAGCGTCACCCCACTGCTCTCAGAGCAGTGGAAAAAATAAAAATAAAATTATAGCGTTATCATAATTTTCTTTTTTATAGCTACAGGGGTAGGTTAGGGCGGGCAGGCTGGTGTCACAGGGAGGAGGAGTGGTTTGTGCACAATAAGTGCGCAAGACAGTTTGGCCGGCGGTCTTGGGCCCGTCAAACAGTCATGCGCCCTCTGCATGTTCTCCACCGGCTGTTTTGCACATCCTGGGTGGAGAACGTGCACAAGCTCCCACTCTGTCTGAGTGCCGAACCACAGCGCTCAGAACAATCACGACGCTGCTGTAATGGGGACAGCACTGTCATGATTGGCTTAGGGAAGACTGTGTGCTTCCGGATTCGGAGTAAGGAGTTGAAGCGGAGAGACGACAGAGTAGGGACGGCGGAAGAGATAAGTGTTTTTTAAAAATATTTTGTTTTTTTCAAATCCCCCTGCCCAGCTTCGGCACCCCGTTCCCTACAAGCTGCCACCATCCACACTAGATTAGAAAAATAGAGTTATATCAACAGATAAAAAAAACTAAAATGACAACATTCCAATCAGTAAAACCAGAGATATGCAATTTAAAGTAGAATAATCCAATGAAGCAGGGCACCCAGGCCTAAGATAAGGTGCTCACCGAAATATACAGGAAAACTGTAAAAATTATATTACAAATCCATGGTGCTCTAGAACAAGAGTTGGCTACCAAACAACTCCAACTATATCCCTCACAAATGGGGTTAATCAATACACAGCAATTGTTCTGAGCACTCAGAGTTCAAAAAGAGTCAAAAGTCCATTCAGAGAGTTGTGAGGTATCTGTAAGCTTCAGTCCGATCCACCAGATCACGATATCGAAAATTGTTTCTGTATATCAAATCAATACATTGGTGATGCACTACATACAGGCAGCCAAAACGTGTTCCATCATATGGCTATTTAGCTTCTGACTTTATCAGGGCTGTAAATATATAACCCAGAAAATACAGTAACCATAAAGTTCTACATAGCTCCTTCATCACCCTCCAATTGGTGCCAGGTCCCCAAACTGATTAAGTGGGTAAAAAATCTAGTAATCCGAAGTGACATTCCTTTGTTCAAGTAGTACGACACATATATAAAAAAAAACATGCATAATCATACTCTTACAAGGGACATCTGAGAGAAGTACAGAGATTAAACATAGAAGCAAACTAAATATGCAAAGTGGCAGAAAACCCTCCTATCATAGATGTGTAGAAAATAGAAAGTCATACATGCAAGTAGTCCAATTTAATGTGCTCGCCCCTCCGTGCCATACCAAGAAAAAGTTAATTTAATATGTATAAAATGATTGTATAAGAACCTGATATAAAGTAAACTATTCTGGATCCTTATATGGCAAATAACGCCTACTGACTCAAAGTGTCAGTTCCAAATCAGGTATAGTTTCCAGCATAAAGTGACAAAAAGGGTAAATATTCATTCTATTACCGAATCATAATTTAACTAAAGCAAACAGTATTAAAAAACACGCAATCCTGCAAGTTCCTAAAATGCAAAACAATACCCAAAAAAATTATAACAGACCACAATGTCCCGTTTAAAAAGATTATAAATAATACATAGGAAACTATGCTCAAGTGTCCTCATGATAACCTTATCAAAAGACATGACGTAACACATGATGTACATAAACGTAGGCTCTGTTAGCAGTCACAGAACAATGTGCCACTGTATCGCAGCACAACACAGCTTAATGGCACAGGGAGTCATAAGTAAGCCGGTAGTTAGAAACATTCAACCAATCACCTGAACTCACAAAAGGAAAGAGAGAGTGTAAAATTGATATAGGTCGTAGTGCATAGAAAAGTGGGGGACAACAGGGCTGAACCCCCTCATATCATGCATGCAATTAGTGTCAAATTAATATGTTCAAGTCACTGAGTCCAAATTCTCAGCATTGCAGTCAGTAATAAACCGTGCCATAGTGAAACAATAGTAGTGATGTAGGGATTCTGCACATACACAGAGCTATGCACAGGATAATAGGACCTCGGAATATAGTGGTGAGCCAACCATACACCTTAGTACCTAACACCCCAATCCGACTAGCTTTAGCGTCTTCTTAGCAACAATGCTGCTAATTATTAGACAACCCAGAACACGGTATCTCTCTCTCAGGACTCGCAGAAGCAAGAACACCCTTTCATAACTCACTCATACCTGTCCACAACGTGCGTAATAAGAGACACTGTATAGTTTAAAATGTTTATTTTAACTAACGTGCTCTAAGGTACAGTACACGTGTCAGTACTATCAGCATAATGCATAAGAATAAAACAATAAGCATAGTTACAATTCCATAGAATATAAACGGGGAAAGCATTTCATAAAGCTGTAAATATAGGGCTAAATGAATACACCACCCTCCCCGTGCTAGTAGCTAGTTTATTATAAAAACAGAAGACCTCTGGGCTTTGGCTGGCAGACCCCCATACCTCAATATCTAGATGCAATGGTTTACATCATCAGACAAGCACAGCTCTTCTCTCTGGAAAGGTTTTTCTCCAAGTGTCTCTAACAGTGAAAATCACAATATTAAAGGCACCCGAATTCCTTCAGTGCAGTGGCATTCAGTGTTATGTCTAATTACGAGGGGCTGACCAGATCAGCAAGAACAAGGCACATTGTTTTCCGACCTTGTACACAATGTGCAGACGCAACCCAAAAGCAACAAGAAAGAATGTGAAAGGCAGATAGTCCCAAAATAGCAGAGGCTGAGGGGCACAAAGTAACGTGCGCAAAGAGGCATCATGGCAGCCAGGCCTAAGCTAACTTAGTAATGCAAATCACGAGTCTACAAACCACACGACACCCTCCCCTGGTCAGTCCATCAGTGAAGACATAGGACAATGACACAGTTCCAACAGATGGAGCAGAATTGCAACGTCCGTGACTGAAGTGGTGCAATCGAAAGTCAAGGAATAGGAGAGGAGAAAAAAAAAAAAAGATATAGAGCCAGAAAGGCCCAGGGAGTGAGGACTCCGAAAGCAGAGACCCCCTAATCCAAAAAAGTGTAAGTGCAGAAAAACGCCACACCTTCCAATAGGACATCGTTGGAGTCGTCAGAAAAAAGCGATGCCATCCAGTCCAGCAAATCAAAACTGCATTCATGTTCCTCGTAAGCGAAAAGCAATGCGGGACAACTTGCGTGATACTCAATATAACTACGTTGTAGGAGAGTCTGAGCAGCCGCCCAGACATCCCATTGTGCCAAAATCCCAAGTGCAGCCGCACGCGCCATATAGCCAGGACCGGAACAGTCTTGCTCGTGGGCCTCTAAGGGACCCACCAACTGGACAAAATCCGGGCGAGACAGAGACGTATTGGAGAGGCAGTAATCCAAGGTCCATGAGAAAGGACAGCGGATGCAAGACATCACAGGTTGCACGCAAGTGAAATACGCAAAGCGAAAAGAAAGTCTATATGACACACCAAGAGTCGCCAATGGCAGGACGCCGAAGGCTTCGAGGATGCGCTCACGTAGCGTCATGAGTCGACCGTGGTTGAGCAGGGCCCCAGGAAGTGCAGCCATTGCGTAGCACACAGACCAAAAGCAAAACACCAGCCGCTAAGGCGATGATCAATGGAAAGCCACCAAAGACGCTGGGAAAAATGGAATGAATAAAAGCTGGTATTACACCAAAGATAGTTTGAAAAGAGGTTACAAGGCCAGAGCCCACAACTTTAAAAAAGTGCACAAGGCCTTCGGTGCGCGAGGCATTAAAAACACGGTGAATTAGTTCTCCGAAATGTTGTGGGAGGTTTGTGTTAAGAAGTGCCTGAATTTCACTGTGGGTACTCGCCACCTGGAGCATGTAAGTTTCCCGGGCGGATGTGAGCATAACCTCCTGATTCAATAATAGCGCCTTTATTCTGCTCAATTTATTGAAATCTGCTTTCAAAGTCGGAATGGAAGGCCAAATGGAACTATCTACTATGCCGTGCGGGGGAGGAAAAAGCACATTTTTGCATCAGACAACCCTGTGAGAAACTGTTACAATATAGGGTATGCCAGCCAGCATGCCACAGCAGTCCTGATTATTTAGAAGGAGATAGCTACCATTTGCAAGCACAGTGAAAGTAGGAGAAATAGCAGGAGCAGGAATGCCTTTCAAAACACAAGCAAGATTCGGAGCCGAAACGTTGCAAGCTCCGTGCAATGTAATGTGTTTACAAACAAGAGAATGACCCACGGTCGAATCACACAACTCCCCCGTGAGAAAAACTTCCCTCCCGTCCTTAAGGCATTTATAAACGAAAGGCAGAGACCAAAGTTCATGCAGGAAAGCACTGCCTAAAGGCTGAAAGCAGCCAACAGGATAATGTTTCATGCACGAATTGAATTCAAACAAAGGAAAAGGCAAAGCGATAACCCCGTGTACTAGCCACACAGCAGAATCTAGTTCCGCCACAGAGAACGGTAAAGGCTCTATCTTTTCAATATGTAACAGAGTGTATGCTGCATCTTTCATGGACATGAACTGCTGTTTCTCAGTTAAATTAAAAGGTAGAAATAAGGCAGACGTGTTCAAAAAATGCCAAGGAACCTTCCCCATTTTAAGCGTTTGCAAAGTCCATGCAAACTGCATTACTGAACGCAATTGATTTTGCCCATGATACAACACAGAAACATCATCTTGCACAATATCAACAACAGAGGAAATAATATTCTCTAATGTGTAAATGCGGGAAGACAGGGTATTAATACTATTGTCAACAACAGCAAGCACTTTTTCTAAATTAGCTTGATCGATTTCCCGGAGACGGGAAGCAGCTTCAATTTGCGAAAGCTTCCAGAGTTCATTATAAGTTTCATAAATAAATCTCTTAGGTCGAGGACCACGAGGCCCCAGAACAAAGTCGGACAGATCAATGTTGCCTGATAGGAGCGTTAAATGTTGTTTTACAGAATCCAAAGAAGAGTGCTGCAACCACTGCTTACATAATTTACCAACAGAATATGTTGTAACAGTACGTGAATCAGAAAACCTGGGGTCCGGCCTATCCTATTTATTGCCAGGATCCGTGTCATGAAAACGCAGTTGGCAAGCATTAGAGGCTATGGGCCACGACAACCAGGGTGATTGAACAATCTCAGAAACATTAAACGAATTATTCTGAAATAATACCTGTAAGGGACATGTTAAAGCACAAGCTTTCATTGGGAGTGGAAGACAATACAGGAATGGACGGGGCATTTAACTGTTTGGATGTAGCCAAACCCCAACATGTTGTTTGAAATATGGAGCGATTTAAAAACAAAATTTGGGCCGGGATGAGGCAAGCACGGTGCAAGGCTTCTATGCCCTGCACCTGCCATGCTCTGGAACCCCAAATAGATTTCAAGTCAATAGTGTCCCGCTAATATTCATATCCACCCACGGCTAAGGCGTTCAAAAATGAACTTGAATACAGCAATTTGGTGTGGGTCAACATGATTTTCTGAGTAGACGAAGAGTTCAATTTAAAATAATAGGAACCAGGATTAGATCTATTATAATCTGTAAAATAAGTAAACTTATTTCGAAGAGTCTGGGAGCTACCTGGCAAAGGGGTAGGACAATGTTCCCACTGGGTGTAATTAAAAGGTCCCCGAAGGGAACTTGGTTTGTGGAGAAAATGGTTGCCCCAATGTTGGTAACAATATAATTCGGCATAATTTGCAGAATTCATGTACAAATCTTCGGCATTAAAAGAAGCATAATATCTCAAATCAGTAAATAATGATTCAACTGCATGCAAATCCCAATCATCAGAATGAATATTACTTTTTACGATGTCCCCCATTGAAACACGAAGGACATTTGGTACATTAATAATTTCGGTCGGTCCATGAATTTGGAAGTTTACAGCATCCCATATGATGCCATCAGCAACTGGGAAAGCTGAAATGTTCACAAATGTGTGGTCACGCTTCATGATGTGAGAGGAAGAATGCGGAGCCAAAGTTCCAGTGACACAGTTCACAGCAGAGCGTTCTGGTAAATAGTGTCCATTGATGAGCAGAAAAAATACGGTGACAAAGCCAATGGACATGAACAAAAAAATCAAGAAAAGTACCAACCAAATGTATGTCCATGGGGGGATCAAAAAATTGTCTCTAAACCATGATACAAAAATACTCAATTTGGATGGGACAAGTGATGAAGCAGAATCAGAGTCAAAAGAATAATGTGTTGGGCTTAGTGGCGTTGTTGGTAAATGAGCCACGGACTCGGTGTCGGGGTAAGTATACTCGGTCTCCTCGTTGCAGGGGGAAACTGAGCAGTCTCGCAGGGGATCAGGCAAATCTACCATCTCAAAAGCAACATCAGTGACCGTTCGGGCAGAAGGGCCAAGAACATTCGTCCGGCAAATGACAGGACAAGAGACCGCTGGTGTAATACTATTCAGGATCGGCCAGATGTTGTAGCTTGACATTTTCTATTGAGATGTATCTGTTCTCCTTGCGACCAGGAAGTGGTGGTAAGATGACTGTACGAGTTCCCTTCAAACCAAGGACCGGAACTGGTGCACGATAAGAGGGTCCGAATTCTTTTTTGTTCTCCACCTTTTCACGAACCAGCTCTCCAATCTTCGGAAGCCAGCCGGCAACCGGAATCTGCAGCGCAGTGTCTGTGGCTGAAGGTGTCTGTGCAATTGCAAGTTTGTCTCGGGCTTCTTGTAAGTCCTGTAACATAGTAGAATGATTATCTACATCAAAGATGGCGGATTGCGCCGCCATGTCTAGACCATCAAGGTCAGGCACAAACATTCTTATGCCAAAGAGCATTTCGTATGGGGTCCGCCCACCCAGAGGTCTTCTAGGGAGATTATTAAGTGCACGTTGTACGGTATACAAGTGGGCCAGCCAGTTCCTGCCAGTACCTAAGACTCTAGCTGTCAAGGATTGCTTTAAATCACGGTTCATTCGCTCCACAATTGATTTACCCTCAGGTCTGTATGGAGACGAAAATTTCACCCGCACCCCCAGTGAACCCATTGCGTCCTTGTAAGCCTTAGAGGCGAACGCTGGACCTTGGTCAGAATGGAAGGTGCCACATGCGAAAATTCCCACAAAGACACAAAGACACGCAAATCCCTGATGACATTTCGAGCGTCAGCACTCCGTTGTGGCCAGACCCAGATGAACCATGTGCACGAGTCTACTGCTACTAAGATGTACTTATATGCAGTGTCAGAGGAAAAAGGACCACAGTGATCCAGGTAAACACACCCAAAAGGTCTGTTTGCAATGCAGAGCGGTTTCTGTGGTGGCCGTGTAACCGTAGAAGGCTTAATTTGCTGACAAACGTCACAAGAAAGCACATAAGTACGGGTTTGTTTATATAATCCACGCCACCAGTAACGCTGCTGCAAGATGGAAACCGTAGCAGACACTCCAGCATGAGCTGACGCCATGCCTTCGTGCGCTGCCGTAATCAAGGAAAGTCTGCAGTCCGCGTTGGGAATCAGCCGATCACCAACTTCTGGTATTTTAACATAAAGAGCCTGTTCGGGACCTAATTGATAAAAGTATTTAGAAGGGAAACCCCTAGGGTAATTAGCACCCTCTTTTGTTGCAGCAATAGCTGCTAGAATATCAGTGTCTATTTTAGACATGGATCTGGTAACTGCTGCGACTGAACACGTGGCTACTGCGGATTTGGCAGCTTCATCTGCCAAACCGTTACCAACAGCATGTGCGCCCACACGCTGGTGGCCAAGAGTGTGTACCACCTGTGTGAGAGGCAGACGTTGTTGTAAATCTGCCACTCGAACCCAAAGCGTTCTATGCTTGATTGTGCTGCCTTTTGCATCTCTATAGTCATTTTGTGACCAAAAGAATAGATTGTCATTATAAGACTGAATACAGTAGTAAGAATCACATACAATAAGAGTAGTCACATCTGGATTTGCAAACTCAAGTGCTAGCACCAATGCACGCAGCTCGGCCAATTGTGCAGTACTGTCACCCAGTGCTTGAGTGTGCACTACAGTTGATTTGAACTTTCCGTTCACAAAAGAACCTGCAACAATAGCACATGCTGCTGAATAAGCATGCTTGGAACCCGTGGCCGGCTGGGCCGAATATCGGTATAGATAATACATTCGTAATCCTCAAGCGGTAGCAAAGACAGAGGAGGAGGATGAACGAATTCATACTGCAAAAACTCCTGAGTCTGTAGAGAAGAATCAAAGATAAAAGTGACATCCGGAGATGTCAAAGATGTTGCCCATTGTATCCAACGGGGGTGCAAAGCTTTAGAGTTTGGAACACTTGCTTTCGTCACTGCCTCTAGGGCAGGATAGGGTGTTACCACCAAAATGCGTTTTCCCTGTGCCAGTGCGCGTTCCTTTAGAATCGCCATCTGCACTGCCATCAAAACTTTCTCCACAGAGGAAAATCGCATTTCTGCAGAGGTGTAAAGATGTGACTTGTATGCAATCGGTACTGTGTCACCTTCATTAAAGGTCAAATACGTGAAACCCACTGCCCCTGGAATGATTCTAATCACCAGGTTTGTGTGGTTATCACGTGTCAACAAGAATTTAGATTCAAGTAGATCAGACTGCAAAGACTGCAGTATAGAGTTATGCTCAGGAAGCCAGCATAACTTCGAAAAGTTAGGTTGTATCAAAGCATAAAGAGGCTTGATACGCTGGGCATA
This sequence comes from Calotriton arnoldi, assembly GCA_963921515.1. Classification (NCBI taxonomy): domain Eukaryota; kingdom Metazoa; phylum Chordata; class Amphibia; order Caudata; family Salamandridae; genus Calotriton; species Calotriton arnoldi. Next base: position 98,097 of record CAWUFW010015410.1, on the reverse strand, counting down.
TTCGGGAATATAAGTACGCCAGAAGTTCAGAAAACCCAGCAAAGACTGAAGCTTTTTCAGATTGGTCGGAGGGCACAAAAGTACGCATTTCTCCAAAAAATGGGGAGCTAATCCCTTACCTTCATTGTTGAGCTCATAGCCCAAAAACAAAACGGTAAATTCAGCAATATGAGATTTTGTAAAGTTAAACTTGTAACCTAAAACCGCAAATTCGAGAATAATGCGGTCCACTCGTGAAAGATGCTGGAATAATTCGTCGTCTGTCAGGTAGATATCATCAACGTACGAACATGCATCTGGGTCTATGCCGTCCAACAAAGAGACGACACGTGCAGCGAATACACCTGGACTGTTTTTGTAGCCCATAGGTAAACGCCGGAATTCGAATAATTTGCCACCGGATGTAAAAGCGCTCCATTGGCTACTCTCCGAGGCCAAGTTGTGCGTGTAGAATCCATTGGATAGGTCAAGTGTAGTTTTGTATTTCTTACGAACAAGACTGTCTACTAGCGCAGAACTATGTGTATTTTGCACCGCAAAGGTCCGACAATGAGAGTTCAAATGCCGGTAATCTAAAACTAAGCGGTACGATCCATCAGGTTTAGAAACCGCGAAAAGGGGATTATTCATTGGTGATATGCATGTTTCAATGACTCCCTGATATTCTAACTGAGTCAGAATTTCGGAAACGGGGCCTTTTGCATCCCGTTTAATGGGATATTGGGGTTGTGGCTTTGGCAGCGACCGCAAAGGTATTTCATGGGGTGGTGATTCTTCATCCCAGCCCACATGGTTGCGGTATAACGCTGGAGCCAGGGACACAGCCCATTCAGCTGCTAGAGCCTCCGCTTTGTCCTTAGGGACATGTCGAGAAAAGCTTGGAAGGATTACATCCTCCCCTTTACGCGCAGCAAGTACGAATGGGGGCGGCCAATCCGCCTCCGCTAACAAAATGTCGTAAGAAGAGGTCAGATTCTCCCAAAAAATCCCTTTAATAACACGCTGTATATCACCTTCAATTTGAATGACAATATTATATAATCTGTCAGGGGTGCCACTCTGGTATCTGCTGTCTCGACAGTAACGAATGTTTCAGTTGCTGTCGCCTCCACATGAGGACGTAGTGCCTCTCGCACTATGGTAACTTCCACGGCGCTGTCTAGGAGCGTCACTGCCCACGTCCAATTCAGGAGTCTCGTTCTCACCGTCTGTGGCATATTTTGCTGTTACAGCGGCAACCTTTTTCTTCTGAAATTGTGGGCGAGGACGTTGAAATTCTTCTGATTTCCCTCTGACTTGTTGTCAAGGTTGGTCTCGCCCCTATGGAGCCTCTCGGCCCCTTCTCTATCCTGACGATCTCCTCCACCAGCCTGCGAAGGCGTCGGTTCCTGTAAAGAACGAGGAGAATGCGAATCAGGGACGTGAAATCTCTCTGGAGACCTAATTCTCGCCCAATCACGCAAATCATATGTGCGTTCAGAAGAAACAGAAACCGGGGATGCGGCTCGCGACCCCGACTTCGTCTGTTGCTTACCTTGTTTTTTCAACCTCCAGCTCTTTTTAGTAAAAACTGGTTTCTCATCTTTCTCAGACTGAGTTTTCGGTTGTTGTTGCGATTGAGTTTGCGTTTTAGCAAAAGGCTTAACTCCCAGGCTATTTCGGCCAATTGTTTTGTAAGCCTGGGCAATAATTTTTGGTAACTCGCGTGGCCTGTCCAATTCTGGGACCAAAGCCAAAGCATTAGCTACTTGAAAGTTAACCGCATCGCCCTTGACATTCGCAAGGATCAACTCAGCCACTACGTCGAACACTCCCACCAGTCTCATCCCTAATTCCACAGCCGCTTCAGGGCCATGTTCATCCTGTACTCGTTTAATCACAGCGGGGAGTACCATCATGGAAGGAGTGCCGAAACACTTCGCATATACTGCAGCGAATACCCTACCCCAGTTGTTGCATGCAGTCAACTCGGGTACTAAGTCTTTTTTTGCAAACTAATCGTCAAAATCCTGTGTTTATCCACAGGAGTCGTATTTGGAAAAACTGCCTCCAGCTGGTCAAATTTCTCTGCAAGCCAATAAGGTAAATCGTCCTTATTTTGTGGGCGTTTGCCCATCACCGAATTAACCATGACAGGACTTATAGTTACACCGCTTGCTCCAGCTGGATGGGCTGCAACTCCACGCGGGGCTGCCTGGATGTTGCCTGTAACATATTGTACTAAAGCTCTGTGCACTCGTATTAAAGACGAATGCATATGACGCAGTTCAGCGACTGCCACTGTCATATACTGCGGATGTGGAGTATACCCGGCCAAGACAGGCCAAGTGGCCCCATCAATTGATAAGGGGCCTAAACGAACCGCGGTAACCGGTTGGGGGAGGACGCCATCAAACCAAACACGGTGTTGCCACGCCGTGAGCGGTACTTCAAGATTCCTATACGGTCTATAGTTATTAGGAACCACGGTGGCTTCATATTCATGGAACAAATTATCAGCCCCATCCACCGCAGGAAAAGTGACCCAAGAGTAAAACACCTCAAAGTGGTAAGCTGGATCTGCTTGTACCACAAAGATCAGATCGACACCCGCGTCAGGCACTCCATACACTGTCAAGTGAGCTCGGAGCGCTGCGCAACTATGTGCCGCAATTTGTACAGCCATTATAAGGCTAAAAGTTTTCGACAACCTAATATGTGGCAGCACAATAGAGGGTATTTTTTAAGAAACCTTTTACTAACTTCAAGCTTGAAAGAACCTATAAAAATGTCAATATAGGAGGTATCACCGTCACACACGCTTCCGGAAGCGTCTGTGAAGGGAGTTGTGGACAAGCACAAGAACTACTCAAGCGTCTCGCAGATAAACAGCCCCACGTTGGGCGCCATGTTGTAGGGATTCTGCACATACACAGAGCTATGCACAGGATAATAGGACCTCGGAATATAGTGGTGAGCCAACCATACACCTTAGTACCTAACACCCCAATCCGACTAGCTTTAGCGTCTTCTTAGCAACAATGCTGCTAATTATTAGACAACCCAGAACACGGTATCTCTCTCTCAGGACTCGCAGAAGCAAGAACACCCTTTCATAACTCACTCATACCTGTCCACAACGTGCGTAATAAGAGACACTGTATAGTTTAAAATGTTTATTTTAACTAACGTGCTCTAAGGTACAGTACACGTGTCAGTACTATCATCATAATGCATAAGAATAAAACAATAAGCATAGTTACAATTCCATAGAATATAAACGGGGAAAGCATTTCATAAAGCTGTAAATATAGGGCTAAATGAATACACCACCCTCCCCGTGCTAGTAGCTAGTTTATTATAAAAACAGAAGACCTCTGGGCTTTGGCTGGCAGACCCCCATACCTCAATATCTAGATGCAATGGTTTACATCATCAGACAAGCACAGCTCTTCTCTCTGGAAAGGTTTTTCTCCAAGTGTCTCTAACAGTGAAAATCACAATATTAAAGGCACCCGAATTCCTTCAGTGCAGTGGCATTCAGTGTTATGTCTAATTACGAGGGGCTGACCAGATCAGCAAGAACAAGGCACATTGTTTTCCGACCTTGTACACAATGTGCAGACACAACCCAAAAGCAACAAGAAAGAATGTGAAAGGCAGATAGTCCCAAAATAGCAGAGGCTGGGGGGCACAAAGTAACGTGCGCAAAGAGGCATCATGGCAGCCAGGCCTAAGCTAACTTAGTAATGCAAATCACGAGTCTACAAACCACACGACAGTAGAGAATGGAGGGGAACCAATCAGCTATAGTAAGTCAATATATGAAAGAACAGGGGTTCTAGCTCCGCACCGTAAAGCACACAATAATCTATCTTTCTGCAGAATGAAGTCTAGGTTCACCAAGTTGCAGCAACAAAGATTTAATGTCACTGTTACTAATAAAGAAGCACGCATATTTTATATGCATTTCTGCATTCATTATAGACGTTATATATCTGTTAACATGGTGTCTTTCAACCATGTGAGATGGCTTTTAGACCACTGAATCAGAATGGTGCACTATGTATCTATTAGCAGGATGCCTTTGTGGTCAATAAACTGTAACGAAGTTGGCTCATCCAATTTAAAAAATTGGTAAATTAAAAATGGTTTATTGCAGGAGCAATAGGAAACGTAATGGCCAAGTGGCTGTTGCTTGATGTGAAAAATCTGCTTAATGGTCCATTTGTTGGATTTCAGCCTCTTTCAATGGTAGCTGGTGATATTTGAAAGTGGTGCGGTGTAAAAGTTGGGTATGGCCTTTATGTAGCCAGCTGCTCAATGGACAAACGTTGGGCTTGGTGAAAAAATGGGAAAAAAGATTGCCAAATTATTCATTAGAAAGCAAATTTTAATAAGGAATTTAGGGGCATATTATCAAGGGATTTATCGCCGCTTTAGCGGCACTTTTTGCCGCTAAAGCGGCGATATTTATATCGCCCTATTAGCAAGCTGTCTCTAACTGGCGTTAGCGACAGCTTTTAGGCGTTAGCGGCCGGGATTCACATCGCCTTGCATGTCAGCGATAATTATCGCTAATGACATGCAAGGAAGGCGTTCCCTGCTAAAAGCGGCTGGAAACAGTCGCTAACTCCACTACCCCCTATTAGCAAGGCAGGCGAGCGATAAAATAATTCGCGCTAAGCGCGTTTATCGCTATATTTTATCACCTGCTAGTGAGGATGACTTACCTGTTTAAAGTATAGGAGGTGGATTCTAATGCTGAATCCACCTTAGCGATAATGCGAGAATATCGCTGCTTTTCCAGCGATATTCTCACATTTTGCCGCTATCGCTGGAAATATTATCGCTATGGAGATAAACCTTACTAATAGGGTGTTATCTCAGCGATAATTTCCAGCGATAGGCGGCGTTAACAAAAAACGCGCTAAGCGCGTTTTGCGATAAATATCGCAACTCCTTGCTAATATGCCCCTTAGTGAGAAAGCTAGAAGCTTTATAAAGCAATTGTGAACGTGTAGTCTTGAAATATATAAGCACATTAAAAACTGCAGTTACTGTAGTGTGCAAATTGTGTAGTGGGACAACTTCAGGCCCCTAAAAGTGTGTGCTTGCCCACTGTCTTGCACTGTGTGCGGCATCGACTTTAGAAAAAAATGCTCTAACCAGGCTTGGGGAAGCACACACAATTGCTGGCTGAAATCCATTATATAGAATTATTTGCAGATAGGGCTTTAGGTGGGATGAAAAAGGTGGGAATCTCTAAAAGGTGTGTGGCTTAAACAAGAAAACTAAATTTCTGTGATTCCCATATTGTGCCATCCGACTGGTATTTTAGTTTCTCTCTGAGCTTTCTGTTATTGCATACCGATAGAGAACACAACAACTGACATGCACCTAAAACCTGTCTGGACTATTGGCTTTGTCTATTGTTTTTAGCTGTTTCAGATAAATATGTAACAATAATGACTTTGTTGTAAATAATTAATATTGAAAATGTTTCAATTTTGAACGTTTGAGACTGTGAATTAAATATTATCGAGGCCTGTGGAAGGAGTATTGGTCTTCAGTTATGTGCACTTTATGTTAGATATGTATGCCCTTTTATTCTCTACATCTCGTCAATCTCCAGATCTTAAACCTTATATCTTTCCTCTTTAGCACACTTTTTTCTCTTTCTCCTGAATGCACTTCCTCCCATCTCCTTCACTTCACCTCTCCCAAACATACACTGCACTCACTCACACTTTATTTTCTTTTACTTTCACCTTGTTAATATTTTGAGCACTGTGTACCCCCATCACACACACCTTTGCATAGAATATCAATTACAACTGTAATATGTGACCATTGCTCTGTGTGCCCTGCAGAGAGGCCAACCCACTGTGAGAAACTCACCCTGCCTTCAGTCTCAGCGCCAGATCTCTCAGTCTTGGCCGATCATAAACACCTGGCGCTACCCAATTCAAAGTATGCACTATACAAGAGTAATAAGATGCACTTCAAAAAATATAGAAACACAATATGATGGAAATAGCTAAAACTCTTATTAAATGTAAGATTAAGTAAAACATTTGAAATAGAAAAAGGAACTGAATCGCTGACATGCATTACCTTAAGGTTTTTGACATTGGAAATCATCAGTGTCTTTGGCATTAATATTAAGGGCATGAATATAAGAACTGAAAGGGGCCCTTTTCAATGTCTGTTTTGATGCCATATGTCGGAGCCAGATTCTCAGAATTATGCAAAAACGAACAGCTAGCATGTTACAGTATCTAACTGTCTTTAAAATCAAAAAATGTCCAGAGTGGGGATAAAACATTCTAGAACCATTGTGCCGATCAATCTAAATAAATCTGGATCTTAATAAGCAGCAATTATGTGCACCATATTCTTGGCATGCATATTCATAGCATTTAATGGTTTTTGACATTTTTTTGGTACTCCACATATCTGGACACTATATGCAAATATTTCTCTCTTTGCGCTTGACTATCTCAAATGCGGAGGGTATTTCTAGCAACTTTCCCTGGAGCAAAAGTCTTGCACAACGTTTGGATGAACTTCACTGGGAAATAAATACAGCAACTCCACTTCTAAAGGGGTCAGCAAGCTACTAGCCACGACCTGGGGTGTCGGGTGGAGGGGAGCCCATGACCAGGCGTCTCAGCACAATATGCCTAATACAAGTTTAACATTAACACTTACCATTATCGAGCACTGGGCTCTAAATCTCACTTACCATGCTTGCATCCAAGCCTACACTAGGACGAATGGGAACGGGTGTGATCCATGCCAGTAAATGACGTCTGGCTTTATGCAGAGCTGCAGCCTGCAATGCCCAAAAACGTGACACCAGCAGCATCACTGGCCTACAGTGGATATCACCAAAGACTCCCATGGCACTGACGGGCTCTAGAAAGGTAAGCCCTGCTTTGTGTTTCACACTGCAGAAAAAAGTTTACTGCCTAGCTTCTGGCTTCTTGTTCAGCGTGAGATGAGGCAGGCAGCCCAGACTTAAATGTAACAATTTATTTACAGATACAATCTGAGATAGAGTCTCTAAATAAATCGATGTATTTAATATTTTTTGTAGAAAAGTTAGAATTTCAGATGGGCTCTATTCTAGATCCCTAGTGCAGGTACCGCCCCTGTATGTTGGACATGTTCTATGAGAGAAGAGGAAAACATCTGCATCCTCTGCCTACGAGTAAACTCCAGTTACACGTTCTCTTTATGATTAAACTAAACATCTTTGGTAGTTCATACCTTTATTTCAGTGAACGTGTTTCCTGGCCACAGTTTATCTTGGTTGTGCATCATTTAAGGCAAGGCTCTCATAGTGTGCTTACTTTTATAGAACTATGACGTGGGTAATAAATGTCAAATGCTAACACAACTCCAGACAATGACACTTTCCACGAAGGTGCACTTATAGAGTTTTTATTACATCATATAAGCCATTAACAACACAATGCTAAATTCAATTACCAATTCATCCAAATTATCTGAAGATACAAGGTAAATAACACGTGAAGAATTCAGATAAACATACTTGCAATAATGAAGCGGGAGGATACTTGTATAGGCCGCCATTTTAGATACTGGGATTAATGGAGGGCATCTTCATTGGCATTGAAATACCGAGACAGCTGTTGTAAATGTAGATTAAAAACATAGAAAGTAGACTCCTATGTCCTGAAATATAACCCCCTCCTCGGCAAATATGAAATCCTCAAAATAACAAAATACTTAGAGCCTGAGTCAAATTACACACACAAATAGCCACTTTTTCTCTTCACAAAAGACTACATGTAAAAAGGATAGGCTCTGGGTCAAGCACACATTTTTAGAGATCAGACACGTTGATGTAGAAAGTCATGAATTAAGCAAACCGAATATGAGACAATATGTAATCTTGCAGTCCACAGCTCACATCCAACCGTATCTGCTGAGAGCAATGGGCCAATGGGCCAATGGGAAAGAGCTTACTTTTTAGATTTAGAACATGCTCTACCGGTTGCATGTTATGTTTCACTTTAGGCAATGCAGCTGTTCCAGTGTTTCCATATGTCTTTGTGGTGGTTTCTCTGGCCAGAAACGACTGCATTTTACCTTTCCCTGAAAATATTTTGTACTCCATTACTAAACGCTATACTTTTTCTAAATGCAGACCTGCACTGTGTTTTCTGAAGAGGCTAAACAGTGCCGGAGTTTGTTTCACAGTTGGGTGTTTTTAAAATCTATTGTACGCTGTCACAATTCTATGCTTTTTTAGTATTTTTGTATTACTATTTTTACTGTTGATACTTTTAATGATAGCTCAGCGCTGTATGGCGCAGAGTTGTGGGGCTTTGTTAAGACACCAGAGCTTAGTACCTCAGAGAATAAATTTCTCAGGAACCTCGTGATGCTTCCCCAAAGTACCCAGCTTACACCACTAATGCTCGATATGGGCAGACGCACTATTAGTGATAGGGCGAAGCTCCGCCCGCTGCTTTACTGGGCACGCATTATGAGGACACCGGAGCTACTGCCTTTGCGGAAGCCCTGGCAGAGGTTGCCCGTCTTGACACGTGCAATAAGGTAGGGTGGATTAAAAATGTCAGGTATTTGGTGTCAGATATCGGGCTCAAGTGTCTTTGGGACAAGTCAGATTCCACCCTGCTACGAAAAGAGGTCCTGAAGCAATACTACTGGAAATGGGTGGAGCAACGTGAGCTTACCAAGCCTACTCTGGGGAAACTTACTGAGGAATTTTTGCTCCATAAACAGGTTAGATCATTGGAACCCTATCTAGACATAATCCAGGTCCCCCAGGATAGAACGTTATACATTCAATTCAGGTTTGGTACCCTGCCTGTGGGCGAGGTTACAGATAAGTGGCACCCTAACTCTTCAAGTTTAAGCAATTGCCCCGGTTGCAACGCCCCAGTGGAGTCCGTAGCCCACATGCTGGTTGCATGTCCTGCTTATACGCAGCCCAGGGTGGAGTCCGTAGCCCACATGCTGTTTGCATGTCCTGCTTATATGCAGCCCAGGGACAAGTGGCTCAAACCGGTCTGTCGTCAACTGGGCACACGGATCACTGGGATGCACTTCGCATACTGAAGTCGGATGCTAGGCCCCTCTTTGCCTGTGCTGTGGCTAAGTTCTTAAGCCACATGTGGGGCATTAGAAGGAAGGCCCTTGTGAGATCATCTTAGTAATGGCTAGGTTGACCCGTAGTTTGAGTTGCCTTTTGGGTCCCAGTGACTAAACTTAGGTTACCCCCACCTGTTTTAGACGTTGCACAAGCACTTTATTGTAGACTGATTGCATAACATGATTGCTAGGGGTGGACCTTACGGTCATCCCCGTGACATCCTCTGCTAGATGCTTTTACCATCTTTCACTAGCTTTTATATTCCACACTCGTTTTTAATTATTGAATCTTATTTTTAAATGTACGAAAGATTTTATGATGTACAACTCTCAACTGGCTGCTGTCGAACAGCTAAGGTATGCATTTGCCGGTTGCTACAGGGGTGTGCTTTCTATTCTAACTGTTGTGAGTAGTTGAACTGAGCACCCTATGCAATTTTGATCACATTGGCCTAACATGTTTTTATCCATGCAGGTAATTTGCTGTCAAATCACAATTTTGAGGTATAAGTTTTTGCATGTCTATTGTGGGTTGCCTTGTTTGAATTCTTCTTCTTTTATATTTTTAACTGTGTTTGATAATGTAAGTTTTGTGTAGCTTTTATGACTTGAATAGTCGAAATAAAGCTTAATGATGATTGATTGATTATTTATCTATAATCAAAATAACGTTTTTATTGTTTGATTGATACTGTCAAATTTCATAAGTGCACATCGTACGTGTTTTCTAAATATAAAAAACACACAATTTAAACATAAAGTTAGTCCGCCAATATTGATAATATTGCGACGATAATGAGAAAAAAAATCTCAAAGCCTACAATGCACTTTTCATGTCGATTTTGGCATACTTGATCGCCTATGATGTTTTTGGTAACTGAATTGTAATCAGACCATTCCGGCTTATAGACTTTGGGGTCGATTCCGATTCGGGCCGGAAAAAGCACCGACCGACTCGGATCCGGAAAAATACCGACCGACACGTACCCGTGGCGCACGACACGCCAAGTACGATGCAAGGCGCGAAAAATCCGACCGACACGTACCGAAACCAAGTCGACCGACCGAGCCGCACGGAAAACAGCAATCCGGCCGGAAAAACACGCGAATCCAACCGACCGACACGCACCCGGAACAAATCCGACCGAAACGTACACGCGAACTCCAAAACGCAAAGTACGATGCAAGGCGCGAAACCACGACCGAGTCGGACGGAGGACAAGCCGTACGACCGACACGCATACAAAACCGAGCCGAAGCAACACAATACACCGCGACCGACGCGTACGCAGCATAGAAAACTGCACAAACACAGTGTGAACGAAACGGAGAACACCGTACGAGACCAATGCAGGGTCCGACTCGGTCACAAGAACGTTTCCAACATACACAAACAGCACAAAGGAAAAATCACCCAAAAAAAGGCCAAACAAGCAATTACCAAGCCAATAAATACTGGGGGGGTGGGGACAGAGAACAAAGACACACCCACAACTCCACCTATATAAAGGACACAAATCACTACCATGAGCCTTTGCAAATGCCATTCCACTGCCAGCACCCAAGAGAAAGCAACCACACACCCACAGCTCATCCCTCACACAAGCCACACACCATCAGCACACCAACAAATACCTACCTCACATACACCCAGCAAAACACACACTCACACACCCTCACCTGCACACCAACACACACATCACCCACCATCACCACCCATCACCATGCCCCCAAGAAGAATCCCAAGTTCCTAGATAGTGAATTGGAAGTCATGGTAGACGAGATCCTCAGGGTGGAGCCACAGCTGTTTGGCACACTGGTCCAACAGACCCCCATGTCGCAGAAAACCAAGATGTGGGAGAGGATCATCAACAGGGTGAACGCCCAATCACCATGTCGGCGCACAAAGACCGACATCCAGAACAGGTGGTATGACGTGCGCAGGAGGGTACGGAAAATGCTGACGAAAGACTACATCAACAGCCAACACACCGGCAGTGGCCCTCCTGCCAAGCCAATATACCTCAGGCCCTGGGAGGAGAAGGTGCGGGCCATCCTTCCGCCAGTGAGCGTATATGGACTAGAGGACATCCCAGAGCCTGGTGAGTACACAACAAATGTACACAATATACTGCCACAAAACACACACATCACTGTCAAGGGGAGAGTCAAACCATGCACTCATAGCAATTACACAGCAACCAGAACAGAATCATCCCAAAATGTGTATGTCAGTCAGATAAACACAACACATGCCATCAAGAAAGTCACATCCAACTGTGCCAACACATGTACAAACACAACTACAACTACAGCTAGGCAGTGGCACAAATAGAACTAACAAACACATCCAGACATGTAGCCACCACAACAACACCAACACACAGTGAAGACCACTCAAAGGAAGGAATTCTGTGTATGCTGGCCAAGTCAGTGTAGCCAATAGCATCATGGGAGTCGCAGTCACACATATTGCCCCCCACAACTGTCCCATCAACACCACCATGAACCATGCGCACATCACAGGGAGTGGAGAAGGACTCACAAGATGGCTGACACTGGCTACTGCTGTGGGGAGCACAAGGCCCTGCTGGCAACTGTGCACCAATAAACAGCAGGACACCACTGACTGACATCCTGAGAGACAACTTACACTCCCTGCAATGCAAGCACGTTCCATGGTGGGATATCTGGCTAGCTGGGTGGGAAGGGGGACTTGCAGCACTGACCATAGTCACAAGCACCTCCCCTCACACCCCCCAACACAAACTCCACAGAACCCACCTGGTAGAATGCAATGCCCCCATCCTAACACAAGATCCCACAAAGAACCACCACCCTGGGTTATGTTGTGTGAAGCACAGGGACACTCTTGGGACTCTTAGCCAAACAACTGCCAGGACAACACTCCCAGCCATCCTGTCAGCACAGCCAGCCCACCCCACAAGGAAGCAGAATCAAAAGGAAGGAAGCATGGGCATGCTGGGAAGGGGGGTGGAGGCAATAGCATGATGGGAGTCGTAGTCACTGATATTGGTCACCCCCACAACTGTCCCATCAACACCACCCTGAACCATGCTCACATCACAGGAAGTGGAGAAGGACTCACAAGAAGGCTGACACTGGCTACTGCTGTGGGGAGCACAAGGCCCTGCTGGCAACTGTGCACCAACAAACAGCAGGACACCACTGACTGACATCCTGAGAGACAACTTACACTCCCTGCAATGCAAGCACGTTCCATGGTGGGATATCTGGCTAGCTGGGTGGGAAGGGGGACTTGCAGCACTGACCATAGTCACAAGCACCTCCCCTCACACCCCCCCCAACACAAACTCCACATAACCCACCTGGTAGAATGCAATGCCCCCCATCCTAACACAAGATCCCACAAAGAACCACCACCCTGGGTTATGTTGTGTGAAGCACAGGAACACTCTTGGGACCTCTAGCCAAACAACTGCCAGGACAACACTCCCAGCCATCCTGTCAGCACAGCCAGCCCACCCCACAGGGAAGCAGAGTCAAAAGGAAGGAAGCATGGGCATGCTGGGATGGGGGGAGGAGGCAATAGCATGATGGGAGTCGTAGTCACAGCTCTACATCCCCCACCACATGGCCCAGCAAGCTCACACTCACGCATGCACATCCCACAGAGAGTGGAAAGGCCCATCAAAGATGTCTGACACTGTTGCTGTGTCGTGGGGAGCACAAGGGCATGCTGGGTACTGCACACCAACAAACAGCAGGACACCACTGACTGACATCCTGAGAGACAACTTACACTCCCTGCAATGCAAGCACGTTCCATGGTGGGATAACTGACTGGCTGGGTGGGTGGGAAGGAGGGCCGGCTGTCAACCAAACACAACCAATGCAGACCATGTTCACACCCCAGAAAATACATAGAAATGCCCAAATAATGCAGGACAATGTGCCACACCAATATCAACCCCTGACTGTGACGACTTAGGACAATGCAATGTACAGGCCCGCACCCAGAGGCACAGTCACAACTGTCATGTGTGTCAACCATTGATGCCTGCAGAAACATAACATACATTGTTTGTGTCTCCCAAAAACAGGTGATGATGGGGACACAGCAGCAGACGCTGAGGAGTCCCAGTCCCAGGCTCAAGAGGATGCCGAGCTCACTGGCGTCGTACAGCCTCTGTCCTCCTCGGACGATGAAGAACAACCTGGCACATCCGGTGCAAGTCAACATGCAGCACCAGCAGGACCACCAGCTGCAGCACCAGCAGGACCACCAGCTGCACCCCCTGCACCCACCCCTCCAACGACTGTCACCACGAATACCATCCCTGCCGACATGGACAGAACAAGGAGCAACACCAGCACAGTGACCCTGGACCAACCTGGGGCCATGGACACCACCACCACCACCAACCCCCAAGGTGGACCAGGGTTATCTGTGCGTGCCACTGCACACACTGCACATGTCAGCAGGGGTGGTGGGAGGGGTGGGAGACAGAGGTCGCTGCTTGCAGACGTTGCTGGTGTGCATGATGACCCACAACTGGTACGCATAGCTGATGCGTACCAGTCCAGCACCGGAGAGCTCAGCCAGGTAGTGGGGCTCCTCAGAGACATTAAACAGCAGCAGGCTGCCCATCATGCCCGCTTGGACTCCCACATGTCCCACGTGGAGTCACACATGTCCCGTGTGGACTCACACATGTCCCGCGTGGAGTCCAAGTGGGATGCACTGCATGAGATGACGGCGGTGCACAGGGACATTTTACAATGCCTCCGCCAGATGAACAGCAACCAGTCCACACCTCCCTGTGTGCCAACAACATCTGGTGCCGAACAAACTGCAACTGCCACAGGGAGGGAGGAGGACTCTGGCGGAGAGTCCCCTGCACCGCAGCAGCCTGTACTTGAGGGGCCCCCCCCAAGAAGAGGGGTCGTCCGAGGAGGGAAAAGTGAGAGGCCGATGGCCAAGCGCAACTCCCAGGAAGCCTGAACCTGTTCTGGATGTTCGCCTTTGTGCACAGACTGTTCACCCTGTTGACGGCAACACTACTCCCACACATTGCATGGGGAGTACAAGTTGGACCAATGTGTCAGACAACTGTGGCCCCGATACTGGGGATCCTGTCTACCAGGACTTTCAATTCACCTAGGAACTTGGGATTGCAAGATTTATGTACAGCACAACCCATCCTATGCACTATTAACACAAATGTATCACAATAAACACACTAATACACCATACTTGCCTCTGTCGTGATTCCAACGTGGGTGCTGTTATGGGGATGATGAACTGCAAAATTACACTGTGTATGCGAACTGCAACAGCAAGGACAACACAGGCATGTGAGTACAGGCAACGTGACACACATGAGGGAGACACACCACCAGGGCTACACAACACATACACACCTAGGCCATCTGACTCATTGCCTACACTGATGTTGCCAGGGAAGACGGTGCAATGCACAGACACCACACCCATTCCCAGTTGTAGTCAAGTAGCCCACAGGTGCAGTAAGCAAATGGCAGTCAAATGTGTGACCACAGACAACGCACATCACAAAGTGAAGCACAGGTTTATTACACAGTTGCAACATGCCGTAACCACTACAGATGCAAGGTAACCCCACCTGGCAGTGGGCACACAGTCAACAACTGTAGACGGAAGGAAGTCCATGGGTGTGGCGCACATCACCTGTAGGGACACAACAGCTACCAGCCTGGATGTGCAATCACGTCGTCGGTGGACACAGTTGACCAAACGAATCTGAAAGTACCCTGTGAAGGACAGAAATGACACACAGTCAAAAGCAATGGAGTACAGGACAGAACAGCAAAACTCATGCACAATACATGTTACAAGATACCCACCCAGAACCAAGTTAGCATGTCAACACTGTTGGGGAGTACAGCCCACCTGTCACCACACATCGCAACACACATCCAGTCAAGTAGCCCATGGACACACTCCAACAGCACCAGAGCACCACCCACACATCATGCCAACTCACATCATTGACATGACACCTCAGGATACTCACATTCAGCTAAAGAAGTTGGTGATGAGCTGTGTGCGGACATCACCATCACCATCATCATCATCATCGTCACTGGCATCGTGGTCCAGGCCAGGATCCTCCACAGGTGGCGGATGTTGGTCATTGTCATCCTGGATGAGAGGCAACTCCTTCCGCACTGCCAGGTTGTGGAGCATGCAGCAGACGATGATAATCTTGCACACTTTCGCAGGGGCATATGGGAGGGACCCTCCGGTCTTGTCCAGGCAGCGGAAGCGGCTCTTCAGGAGACCAAAGGTCCGCTCAATCACTCTCCTGGTCCGACCATGTGCCTCATTGTAGCGCATCTGGGCTGGTGTCACAGGGTTCCTGAGGGGTGTCAGCAACCACGGCATGTTGGGGTATCCCGAGTCACCTACGGACAGACAAGTGCACATTAGCTGACTTGGAAAAGTGGGCGGAATACTACAGATCAGATCACACACAATGGCACAAAGTCAGTACACACCGACAAGCCAGGCATGCTGGTTCTGCATCTGTGCCATCATCCTGGGGATGCGACTACTCCTCATCACAAAGGCATCGTGTGCTGAACCAGGGAAACGGGCACACACGTGTGTGATGGTCATGTCTGCAAGACACACCACCAGTGCATTGACCGAGTGGTAGTGCTTGCGGTTCCTGTAGGCCTGCTCCTGGGCCTGTGGTGGTACCAAAGCCACATGTGTCCCATCAATGGAGCCAATTACATGCGGCATCCTCCCCAGGGCATAAAAGTCACTCTTCACGTCAGTGAGTCGTCGCAGTCTAGGTGTTGGAAACAGGAGTTACCGAGTCCGTTACGGTAGCATGGCGCAAAGCGGGGCAGGCACGCGAAGGCAATGTGTAAGGCAGTTGTGCAGCACACTCTCACTTTAACTCAGAAATGCGACGCAATAACCGGACACCACACCAGGCTTGTATAAGTAAAAATCAGGTTCCTTTATCTTAATCAAGATGGCATTCAATTATGCAGATTATACATTCTTTAACTGGTGCGCATTCATTTGAAAAGACCCTTCACAATTCTGGCCACTAAAGGCCGCTTTAAAATCACAGCACCAATACTCATTCGGGTGCTCTTAACAAACTAGGGCCTAGAACATGCACAACACTTTTTATACATCAACATTTATACATTAGGCCTAGGTACTCTAGGCGGGAGGGAATCCTAAAGGGAACCCCTCAACATGTCCAGCAGCTGGGGGCTTCCTATAAGGGGGACTCCTTTATCTCCCGGGGAGGCTAGGGTCATAGTCGGTGCCTGGCCTGTTATGCCATGTTATTACAGGCCCCTATTATCCAATGTCATTAAAGGCCCCCCTCCCTCCGTAATCCCTCCTCAAGGGTGGCTTAACCTAGAGCCCTAGGGGCCTCCTGGGCTCACCTGCGGTGTTGTGGCTGGCTGCGGGGCCTTATGGCGGACTCCTCTCTGGCCCGGCCCTCTGTGGTGGGGGCGGGGCGAGTCTTGCGGCCCTCCGGCCGGTGCTGGTTGGCTTTCTCGAGGCTATGGAGCCTCTCGCGTTGTTTCCCCTTCGTTGGGGGCCGGTATGCCCCTCCTCCGGCCCCGTGGAGTCCAGGGAGAGAGTGAGGACTCAGTGCGGGAGCCGGCAGTCCTTCCAGACGGCTCCGGCTTCCGCGAGGAGAGGAGGTTCTTCCTTCCCTCCCGGACGTGCTGGGCGGAGGCGGGCTCTTCCACGGCGCCCAATCCGGCGCGGCGGCGAGTCTTCGTGGGGCTCCCGTTGGCAGTGGAGCCCGGGGACGTCCTCCCGATTGGCTCCGGCTGAGCCAATCGCGTCGCGGCCTTCTCCTCTTCCGGGGCTCCCGTTGACAGTGGAGCCCCTCTGACGTCAATGTTCGGCTCTGCTGGGCCAATCGCGTCGCGGCCTTTGGTGGTTGCCAGGCGACGCCCTCTTCTTCTGCGATTGGCTTTGGCGGGCCAATCCCGTCGCGGCCTTTTCGGGGCGCGACCTTGTGACGCGGTCAGCGTCCCCGGTCCCTCACCACAGCGTCCACGGCCTGGAGGCCGCAGTAGGCCTCAGTTCACTTCCACGCGGCCCACGGGGCGGCGGCGATGTTATTCTCGGCCGCGCTGGCAGCGGCAGGGGTCTCGGGCCCGGCGGTGACTTCTGGGGATTTCGGTGAGGGCGCGGACGGCGCCCTCACCACAACTATGTATAGGGGAGAGATCTCCCGGCCTCAGTTCCTTTCTTCAAGCGGCGGCGGCCGCGGCGGTGATCCGGTCACCAGGTCAGTGACCGAGGGGGGTCAAGTTCTCTCCTCACTAGGGTTGCAGCGCTGGCGCGCTGACAGCCTTAGGCACAGGCTGTGTAAGAGTGGTTCTTGGAGGACAGTCCAGCTGTCTGTATAGATAGATAGGGGGTGAAGGTCTAGCGCTTAGGACGCAGCGCTTCGCCTCATGATCCCCTCTCGATGGTTTTCACTTGTAGTCCTGAAATTCTTGGATGCAGCAAAGTCTATTTATGAACAGGGGGGTGGTGAGTTGGTGATTCTTGAAGGGTTTGATGTTCCTCCTGGCACGCTGCAGATGGTTCCTTGGGTCCCCTCACACTGGGCAAGATCAGTGGGTGGTGGGCGTTCCTCATCTATCTTACGGCAGCAGGGCCTTGACCCTGTCAGCGGCAGTAGTGTAGGTCTCCCCCTAGGCCCTAAAGTCTGTACTCCAGCGCAGGTTCTCCCAGGTTCAGCGGTGCCTCAACCTAACTAACTAAAGGTTTTCCCTCCAAAGCCTCTTATACCCCTAGGTCAGGTGACCCTCCTAAAGGCGGCAAAGTGTAACTCCTCCCACAGCCCGGAAGGTTCTGGAACCTTCCACCTACCTAGCTATGGGACCCAGAGGCGGGGACGGGATGGCTACTGTATCCCTCGTCCCGGCCTGACTCTGGCTACTAGCGTGTATGTGTGGAAGGCCCTCTGCAGTAGCAGGGGCCTGTGGCAGCCATCTTTAGTGAGAGAGCACCTGCACCTCAGCACTGACCAGCAGTGGCAAGGCGCCCGGAGACCTAGGTCCAGTAAAAATATGGTGGCAAAAATGAGGCGCAGAAAGGGAAAAAACAGGGCAAGACCACCCTAGGGCTGACAGGTCTAACACGCGTCCCCCCAGCCGAAAGAGGGGAGAGCTTCCCAACCTCTAGGGAGTTCTCTTCACTAAGGCGGAAAACCGGGAGAGACCGTCAGCGTTGGCGTGGTCTACACCGGGTCGATGTTCCACCCGAAAGTCCATCCCCTGGAGGGAAATGGACCACCTCAACAATTTGGGGTTTTCGCCTCTCATCTGCATGAGCCAGCGAAGGGGTCTGTGGTCGGTCTGGATCAAGAAGTGACAACCAAAAAGGTATGGCCTCAACTTCTTCACAGCCCAAACCACAGCAAAGGCTTCCCGCTCGATGGTACTCCACCGCTGTTCCCGGGGGAGTAGTCTTCGGGAGATAAAGGCCACTGGCTGGTCTTGGCCATCGTCATTCAGCTGCGTGTCCCTCAGAGCCTCCACCTCCTCCCCGTTCACCAGGACCCTCTGCCGATACTTGGCAGTGTTCTCGGGTACCTGCACCCTTGGGATGATCTCTCTATCCCCCAGGGAAACTAAGGTCAAGCCTGTCCACTCACCTCCCCTACCTAGGGACAACTCCTCCCCAAGCGCTACACTGGCCACCCCGGGGGTCTTACCTCCTGTGGGGGCTGGGGTTCTCTTGCGACACTGGGCATCCCCCTTGTAGTGTCCAACCTCCCCGCACTCGTAGCACCGGACAGTTCTGGGCTGCTGACTCCTGTCAGGGTAAGTGGGTTTCTGGTATCCAGATTGGGATGGGAAACCTACCCCTCTCCCAGGCGGTCTATTTTGGGGACCTTTAAAGAACTCCCTCTTTTATCTCCCCCTCTTTCTTCTGGGGGAACACCTGTCCACCCTTCGGGGGATCCGCCCCAGCTCCCTTGTGGGACACCCTAGTGCTGACCCACGTGTCTGCCTCCTCTGCAAGCTCCCTTGGGTTGGTCAGCTTGCGGTCCACCAAGTACTGGCGCAGCTCCGGAAAACATTTCTCGAGGAGGTGCTCTCTCAAAAATAGGTCGTACAGCCCTTTGTAGTCATCAACCTCGCTGCCACGCACCCAACCCTCCAATGCCTTCCGGGCATAGTCATAAAAATCTACCCAGTTTTGTGTGGTGAGCTTGTGGCTGTTGCGAAACTTTTGGCGGTACTTCTCGGGGGTGAGGCCAAACTTCCTGAGCAGGGCCTCCCTCATGATAGGGTAGTTGGTTCGATCCCCTTCTCTAAGGTTAGAAGTGTGTCCCTGACTAGTGGAGGTATGTATCTATAAAGTCCTCCTCCCCAGTAGCTCTCAGGAACTCTATGGGCCACCAAAGCTACCTCGTACGCCGTCAACCACTTGTCTATGTCATCACCCACACTAAAGCTGGCCATCACCTCCCTGGGTAGGTAAAATTTGGGCTCCTGTGGAACCCCAGTAGGTACGCTGCCACCATTTCCTTTGCCTTCCATTTCCATTTGCAAGGCTCGGAGCTCCAGTTCTTTCAGGCTAAGCTCATGTACAAGCCTTCTTTCCTCCATGGCTAGCCTTGCCTGTTCTCCTTCCCTTTCCATCTTAGCCAATTCTAATGTCAATTGCCTTTGCTGCCTTCTGTCCTCGAATTCCTCTGCTGACACACTCCCCCTGACGCACTACTGCCTGCCCTGGAACGTCTTCCTGGCAACACATTCTCGCTGACGTCAATGTTCAGTAGGCTCAGTTCTCCTGGGTCGTCTGTCTCCCTCTGCTCCTCCTCCCCTCTTCCCTCCGGGTGGGCCATGACCCATGCCCTCAAAGCCTTCTGAAGTACCTCCTTCTTGGCACCTCGCTTGACGGCCACCCCCTCTCTAGGCAGAACTCCTTGAGCTGTGCCACCGTGTACCTCTCTAGGTCGGCTAACTCAAACTCCATCCTCCTAGGTGGGGTCCCAGACAATTTAAGGAAGGGGTCCTAACGGGTAAGTAGCAGGTCTAACGTAAGGCTAAAACAATCGGCAATCACAATAGAATTCCTTCTTACATTTCCCTAGGTGTCTAATTGCGGCGCACACTGAGTCACTGTAGGGTGCTGCACAAATACCAGTCCTTATCCCACCGCTGAACACCAATGTTGGAAACGGGAGTTACCGAGTCCGTTACGGTAGCATGGCGCAAAGCGGGGCAGGCACGCGAAGGCAATGTGTAAGGCAGTTGTGCAGCACACTCTCACTTTAACTCAGAAATGCGACGCAATAACCGGACACCACACCAGGCTTGTATAAGTAAAAATCAGGTTCCTTTATCTTAATCAAGATGGCATTCAATTATGCAGATTATACATTCTTTAACTGGTGCGCATTCATTTGAAAAGACCCTTCACAATTCTGGCCACTAAAAGGCCGCTTTAAAATCACAGCACCAATACTCATTCGGGTGCTCTTAACAAACTAGGGCCTAGAACATGCACAACACTTTTTATACATCAACATTTATACATTAGGCCTAGGTACTCTAGGCGGGAGGGAATCCTAAAGGGAACCCCTCAACATGTCCAGCAGCTGGGGGCTTCCTATAAGGGGGGACTCCTTTATCTCCCGGGGAGGCTAGGGTCATAGTCGGTGCCTGGCCTGTTATGCCATGTTATTACAGGCCCCTATTATCCAATGTCATTAAAGGCCCCCTCCCTCCGTAATCCCTCCTCAAGGGTGGCCCCCGGCCCCAGGGGCTTAACCTAGAGCCCTAGGGGCCTCCTGGGCTCACCTGCGGTGTTGTGGCTGGCTGCGGGGCCTTACGGCGGACTCCTCTCTGGCCCGGCCCTCTGTGGTGGGGCGGGGCCCGGCGCGAGTCTTGCGGCCCTCCGGCCGGTGCTGGTTGGCTTTCTCGAGGCTATGGAGCCTCTCGCGTTGTTTCCCCTTCGTTGGGGGGCCGGTATGCCCCTCCTCCGGCCCCCGTGGAGTCCAGGGAGAGAGTGAGGACTCGGTGCGGGAGCCGGCAGTCCTTCCAGACGGCTCCGGCTTCCCGCGAGGAGAGGAGGTTCTTCCTTCCCTCCGGACGTGCTGGGCGGAGGCGGGCTCTTCACGGCGCCCAATCCGGGCGCGGCGGCGATTCTTCGTGGGGCTCCCGTTGGCAGTGGAGCCCCGGGGACGTCCTCCCGATTGGCTCCGGCTGAGCCAATCGCGTCGCGGCCTTCTCCTCTTCCGGGGGCTCCCGTTGACAGTGGAGCCCCTCTTTCGTCAATGTTCGGCTCTGCTGGGCCAATCGCGTCGCGGCCTTTGGTGGTTGCCAGGCGACGCCCTCTTCTTCTGCGATTGGCTTTGGCGGGCCAATCCCGTCGCGGCCTTTTCGGGGCGCGACCTGTGACGCGGTCAGCGTCCCCGGTCCCTCACCACAGCGTCCACGGCCTGGAGGCCGCAGTAGGCCTCAGTTCACTTCACGCGGCCCACGGGGCGGCGGCGATGTTATTCTCGGCCGCGCTGGCAGCGGCAGGGGTCTCGGGCCCGGCGGTGACTTCTGGGGATTTCGGTGAGGGCGCGGACGGCGCCCTCACCACAACTATGTATAGGGGAGAGATCTCCCGGCCTCAGTTCCTTTCTTCAAGCGGCGGCGGCCGCGGCGGTGATCCGGTCACCAGGTCAGTGACCGAGGGGGGGTCAAGTTCTCTCCTCACTAGGGGTTGCAGCGCTGGCGCGCTGACAGCCTTAGGCACAGGCTGTGTAAGAGTGGTTCTTGGAGGACAGTCCAGCTGTCTGTATAGATAGATAGGGGGTGAAGGTCTAGCGCTTAGGACGCAGCGCTTCGCCTCATGATCCCCTCTCGATGGTTTTCACTTGTAGTCCTGAAATTCTTGGATGCAGCAAAGTCTATTTATGAACAGGGGGGTGGTGAGTTGGTGATTCTTGAAGGGTTTGATGTTCCTCCTGGCACGCTGCAGATGGTTCCTTGGGTCCCCTCACACTGGGCAAGATCAGTGGGTGGTGGGCGTTCCTCATCTATCTTACGGCAGCAGGGCCTTGACCCTGTCAGCGGCAGTAGTGTAGGTCTCCCCCTAGGCCCTAAAGTCTGTACTCCAGCGCAGGTTCTCCCAGGTTCAGCGGTGCCTCAACCTAACTAACTAAAGGTTTTCCCTCCAAAGCCTCTTATACCCCTAGGTCAGGTGACCCTCCTAAAGGCGGCAAAGTGTAACTCCTCCCACAGCCCGGAAGGTTCTGGAACCTTCCACCTACCTAGCTATGGGACCCAGAGGCGTGGACGGGATGGCTACTGTATCCCTCGTCCCGGCCTGACTCTGGCTACTAGCGTGTATGTGTGGAAGGCCCTCTGCAGTAGCAGGGGCCTGTGGCAGCCATCTTTAGTGAGAGAGCACCTGCACCTCAGCACTGACCAGCAGTGGCAAGGCGCCCGGAGACCTAGGTCCAGTAAAAATATGGTGGCAAAAATGAGGCCCAGAAAGGGAAAAAACAGGGCAAGACCACCCTAGGGCTGACAGGTCTAACACTAGGGAAATAGATGTACCGGTTCAGGAAGAGCAACATTGCCGCCAAAACATCGCGGAGCACACGGCTGAACATGGTCTGTGACATCCCACCAGCAGTCGCCACAGTATGTTGGAAGGTACCGGTGACAAAGAAGTGTAGGGCTGCCATCACCTTCACCTTGGGGGTCAGCGCTGTAGGATACGGCCGTCCAGGCTGCAAATGTGGGGACAACTGCACTGCCAAATCCTCAATCAGCTGCGTGGTGAAGCGGTACCGTCGGATGCTGTCCCGTTCCACCATCGTTGCCAGGTCTGGGAATGGCCGATGGACAGCAGGAGCCCTGCAGTGCAGAGGAGAAGTAAGCAAGATTGTCAGTCACCCCACATATGCGGCATTGAACACACTCAAGATCCCAACATACATCATTATGAGGCACAACTACATGAAGTGTGCAGTACCGGAAGGACATGTATGGTACATACATGGCCAACATCTGTCAACACGGTCCAACAGGTGGCATCAATTAGTCCCAGGTTGGCCCATTGGATATCATGAGGCCGTGTCACAGTTCCCATCTCCTGCTGCCGTGTCACAATAACCCCCACAGTGACATGTGAGGACAGATGTGCCCCAGGCACCACAGCTCAACGACAGGTACATTCCCAGGGACCCTGTAATGCCACATGGACACTGGCATTACATGGAGTATCATGTATACACCACAGCAAAACAACCATGACCCCCACAGGTAGTGGCCCCACTTGCCACGGCAGGACAGACATGGACGTCTGTGACACACACGCACAACATCAGAGTCCATGCACACACAACGTGGATGTGGAGACTGTCTCCCATTGTGCACATGAAATCAGAGACATTGTAAACACTACATGCACAAAGACTGTGGAGGACCATCACTATTGTGCCACTGGGACACCCTGGCTCAAACATACCGTCCCACATGGGACTCACGGGGTATGTGACATGACATACACATACACCACTGTGAAATGTGACCATGGCACATGCACAGATATGAACAGTTGCACATCACAGTGGTCATGTACACGTAACACCCAGGATCCTGTCCCCATGAACACGTGCACAGCCTGGGGTTGGCTGCCCACAGGTGACACCCACAGGACAACATGTACACCAACATACACACAATAGGAAATGCATCCTTACATGCCTTATGATAAAGTTTGGACAGGCTGTCGTGATGTAGGTGTGCCGCTCACTCCCTGGGAGCTATCTGTGGCTGGCATATGTCCATCTGAGACAGGCATGCTGACATATGCCAGTCACATGTACAGTGATGCGTTGTACCGCAATGGACCGATCGGTGCCTCCGGCCGGCCCATTGCATTCAATGTGTCGGGTACGCGTTGTACCCCTGTGCGCGTTGAACCGCAATGGACCGATCGGTGCCTCCGGCCGGCCCATTGCATTCAATGTGTGCGGGTACGCGTTGTACCCCTGTGCGCGTTGTACCGCAATGGACCGATCGGTGCCTCCGGCCTGCCCATTGCATTCAATGTGTGCGGGTACGCGTTGTACCCCTGTGCGCGTTGAACCGCAATGGACCGATCGGTGCCTCCGGCCGGCCCATTGCATTCAATGTGTGCGGGTACGCGTTGTACCCCTGTGCGCGTTGTACTGCAATGGACCGATCGGTGCCTCCGGCCGGCCCATTGCATTCAATGTGTGCGGGTACGCGTTGTACCCCTGTGCGCGTTGTACCGCAATGGACCGATCGGTGCGCACCCATTGACAATGGGCTTGCCTGGCAACGGACGCGTTTTCGAATTTCGAACGAGTCGGTTGCTGGAAATTCAGTTGGTCACCCACAACAATGTTGCAAAATCATGTATGTCATGAAGTTGAGGATTTGAAGGATGCTGTGGGCGTGTTTTGGTGCTGCTATTCCATGGATTGGCCAGATTCAGAAGATGCAAACGACTTGGACCTATCACTTTGGACACAAGGGACAGTATCTGCCTCTCCAGCACATATATATTGCTGGCTGTTCCCCTGAGAGCTCACTTGCCTGCACTACATGCTCCAGGACGACATCTGCCACTGCACTGCTGCTGTCTCTGCCCCTCTGGACCCTGCAATGGCACGTACTGTGGAGAGAGCCCCAGCCTTCAGCCTTGAAGAGAACCAGGCCCTGCTGGACAGCCTACTTCCACAGTACAGCAAGCTGTATGGGACACCAGGGAGCAGGTGAGTGTTCTGTGCACTGCCTTTCTGAATGTGCATTTTGTGTGACTAGCAAGGCTGAGAGTCTGCACGCCACTGGCTAGCAGGCTCACTGAGTAGTTGTCACCCCCATAGTGTGTAGTGACTTGCACTGGACAGGTATGGTGCAGTGACAGTGCATTTGAACATGGTTTTACTTCCCATGCAATGATACCATGTAGTGACGTCTGGCAAACTGTCCATGGTCAGCTTTGCACTGCCTGTGTACATCATGTGCCCCTGTGATTGAGACATGTATATACAACTGTGTCATGCACGGATATGTTGCATGTGTGGTAATGGCCTTTTCACTTTGTCATCCTGACAGGTTAATGCCCATCGGAAGCAGGAAATCTGGAAGGACATCGTCCGGGCTGTCCGGTCCGTGGGGGTCTACAAGCGCCGGATCCGCAACTGCCAGAAGAGGTGGCAGGACCTTCGGGGCTGGACCCGGAGGATTGCACGGGTCCAGCTGAAGCTGTCGCCTCCTCGCAGGAGGGGCGGAACACGGACCCTGACCCCCCACATGCTCAGGATCCTGGCGGTGGTGTTTCCAGACCTGGATGGGCAGCTGAAGGCCAGACAGCAGCAAGGAGGGGGTGAGTCAAAGACTGCACTGTGAACTCTGTATTACATGCTTTGTGCCCTCCTCTGGCCTGGTTCAACTGCCACAGTGCAGCAGTCATGTTGTCCAGGAGCCATGTCCCTCTATTGTGCACTGCCCACTGCTCATCTGCTACCCAGGTGTGGCCCTTACATTCAGGGAATTGTGTCACTTGGGACTGTGTCCTTGCAGTTTGCTTCACTAAAGGTGGGGGACAGCATCTGTTTCCCTAACTCTGTTGTGGGCATCATGGGTTGGTCCATTGTTCACACAACGCCTGGGTTTGGACATGTGATCTGCGTGTTGCTTTGATATGCGGTCCACTTGCTGAGCTGAGCCACCACATGTGCCTGGGGTATGTGGCACACGCCCATGCAGCGGGTGGGAACAATGTTTGGGCCCCAGGAGTGTGCAGATTATGTGTGTCACACATACATGGCCAGCTATCCACTGTCCAGGGCACATCCCTCATTCATGTGGAGCAGGACAGTCATGCCTACTCCAGGCCATGCAATGCACTCTGTACTCCCACTCCCGTGTATCAGCTGACACATTGTGCACAGTGATTTGACCCCTCAGGTGTCTGCCTCTGTGTCAGTGTGCTGTGGATTAGTTGCCAGGACTGCTGGGGTGTTTCTTGGTAGGGGCTCAGCATGCCCCTGGAGATGTGACCATAGCAGACGATACTTGTGTGTCACATAGGTGTTTGATCAGCTGCCCGTGCAGACTGGGGTATGCGAATGTGAAGTTCAGGCAGCTGTTCCCCATTCACAGCAAATTGTGAGGGGCTCAGGTTCCAAGGGTAGTGTCACAGGTCTCCCATATGTCCAATAGGTGTGACCTGGACAGATGAGGGTTAAGATGATGTGTTGTGTGGGGGATGTACATGTGCACTTGTGCAGCTCCAGGACTTGCATTCCCCATGACCTACTGTTGTGACACAGTGCATAGTGTTGTTGTCTGGCTGCCAAGTCATACATCACTGAGACAGTGATGTATGACTTAGCAGTCATGCCTCTGCCATGGCATGTGTCAACTTATTGGTGGTCCTGCAGGGGAGTGACATGTGCTACATGCACACCATAGTGGCGCTGGCTATCAGGACATGGGTGCATCATGGTGTCTGTCGCTGGTATGCATCACATGCATTTCCTATTTGACTCTGGGCATCCCTTTCATCCGGAAACCTGTACTGACTCAGTGGCAAGAGCTGTGATGTGTGCATGTCCACATGCTACACCGTGTCCTCTGCACTGTCCAACTACTGTGTACTTGGTGCATGTGTCCACACTGGGGTGTTGCAATCCAACAGACACCAGACAGATGGGTGCAAGGCCATGTGGGATGTGAGTGCCATGCTTGGCATCAGACTGACAATTGGCTTCTCCTGTTCAGTTAGGGCACTTTTAGCAATGTACAACTAATGATGCCAGGGCTTGCTCTGTAATGTGCTGTGCTCACAGTGGTGTGTGCGTTTGGTGCAGGTGACTGATGTCTGTCTGTTTCCCCATTGTTTGCAGATACATCCACGGCCACGGAAGGGGACAGCTCCACAGACCAGGAGGAGCCAGAGAGCCAGACTGGGTCAGCAGCCGAGGAGTGGTCGGAGGGACCCAGTGGCACGGAGGGCGAGGGGAGCCACACCGAGGAGTCCTCAGCACCATCCACCTCAGCTGAGGACCAGAGCAACTTGGAGGATGACTCCCTTGTGGAGGCGGGTGTCAGCAGCCACCACACGCCAGCTAGTGTTGCTGTCCCCGCCACCACCAGCACCACCACCGCCCTCCCATCGGCTCCCATTCCCCAGGTCCGTGGAGGCTCCCATGTTCGGGAGCGTGTCTCCTTTGGCCCAGGCACCGCACCCCTGCCCCTGTGTCCCCTGCTGCCCTGAGTGAGGAGTCTGTGTACCTCCTTCGCCAGCTCCATGTAGGGCAGACAGCCATGCTGAGTGTCCTCCATGCGCACACCGCACTGTTGACTCAGCTGGTGTCGTTCATGGAGGGCATCTCATCGGGCATGTCTGACTTACAGAGGGGCAACAGGTCCATGGACTCCTCCCTGACGGCAGCAGTGTCCCTCCTCAGACAGTCCCTCACCCCTCCTGCCTCTGCTCCATCCACACTCCCCAGCACCTTACCCGTCCCAAGCACACACACACCGGCACAGGCACACACCAGCACACACACGTCCAGCACACAGACACACACGCCACAAACTAAACGCACACGCACGCACAGTCAGGGGACTGAAACCAGACTCACAGGGGATGGGGCCCTGGTACACACACATGCATCCACGGGCACTGCGCAGTCCTCAGTTGCCTCTCCTCCAAAGCACCCTCCCTTGCCTCACCTGCAACCCCAAAGACCCAGCGCCTCTTCCTCAGTGACCTCGGCCTCTTCCCCTCCGATCCAGCTGCCCCAGCATCCAGGGGGAAGAGGAAGCCCCCACACGGAGCAGAGTGCCCCTCGCCCCCGGACACCCTCCCCCAGGCGCAGACAGACTGAGGCCCCCACCCGCAAGTCCCCCCGGAGTGCTAAGAGCAAGACCCCGCCGCCGCCCTGCAGCTCAAGCACCAGGTCTCCTTCCTCCATCCCTCAGGCCCCCACTCGACAGGTGCCCCCACCACACCCTGCCCCAGGTTCCCCCACCCACAGATATACCATCCCCAAGAGGCTCCGGCCTTCTCCCCTGCCACTTGCTCTCCCG
Source organism: Calotriton arnoldi (assembly GCA_963921515.1). Classification (NCBI taxonomy): domain Eukaryota; kingdom Metazoa; phylum Chordata; class Amphibia; order Caudata; family Salamandridae; genus Calotriton; species Calotriton arnoldi. Next base: position 69,858 of record CAWUFW010015410.1, on the reverse strand, counting down.
GAACAACACCCCCGCTGCGCTTGTCTGTGCCACTGATGTGGTGAGGGTGTCCTCCCCTCTGTCCAGCCCACCTTGCCTGTTCCCCATTCTCCTCCCCTGGTGGTAGGCACTGCAGTGGAGTCCACTACCACCCTGTCTGACTTGGGCACTGCAGTGGCGGACCTGTCCACTCCATCTGCAGGGTCCACTGCAGTCGTGCCGGCACCCACAACATCTGAGCCATGCCCCCAGTTGTGCTGGCACACACCATGTCAGACACCTCCACTGCAGTTGTCAGTGGCTCTTCAGCACCCACCACCCCTTCCCTGCTTCCTCCTGGTGAGGCCTGATCCTGTCCCTGCGGTGCCTGGCCTACCCCCCGGTTGCCCCTCCTAGTGGATTGTCCCTGGTTTTGTGCAGGCATGTGTAGGGTGGCATCTGCCACTGTCACCCACTAGTGACTTTGTTGATGGACTGGCCATTGGCCTTTGTTTATGTTCTACCGGACTTCTACTTTTAATGCCACATATGCTGAATAAAGCAACTTTCTGTTCTCTAGTGCTTTTGCTTCTGATGTACATGATGTTGATGATGCTAACCATGCCCTTGCTGCAGTGATGGTGATATTTGGTCTCATGATAATGAAGTGTTACTGTGCAGGAACCCATGTGGTCCAGGGGGAATGTGTCCATCCTGTGGTGTATCCATGTCATCCATAGCAGCATCTGAGGGTGTCATGTGTTCAGTATTTGGCAATGGGATTTCCTACTTAGATTGGCAATTTCACATCTGTGGCTTCCACCCCTGCACATCTGTTGTGCCTGCCATTGTTCTATTCGTCTACTTCCCTGACCGTGTGGCCATCTCCAGTGAACATGCAGGTTTGGGCATCAATGGGGAAGGACTCATCTGTGTTGTCAGTGCAACATTGCTATACAAGTGTGTTGGATCTGTGCTGATGATTCCGTTGGCACTTCCATGACCAGGCTGATGGGACGGGAGCCCTCATTTGGTGCTAATTGTTGATTGTGTGTCCCATTGCTGCCATGGTATGGTATCTGTTCGCCTCACATCTGCAGTCTCCACAGGGTATCTGCATGTGTGTGCCCATTGGTGCAAATATGTGGGTCTGCATTCGGATGGTCACTTCTGTCATTGTGTCATTGATGATTGTTGACGGTGTCAGCCCCCATGGGTGTTGTTTGTCTGCACATGGCCAAAGTTATGTCTTATTTGCACTGCAGGATTTGGCTCCCCCAATTTATGTTGCAATGGGACACATACACTACTTTGCCACTGATGTGTTTGTTGTTCTGTGACCAGGAATCATCCATGCAGTTTGGCAGTTGCACCTCTTACTTTGTCAACACTTACCTTTTGGTCACTGTGATGATGGGAGTTTGGACCCCATTGCCACAATGTTCAAAATGTGCTGCAGCTATGGACCCCACACTTGCCTTTTGGTCACTGTGATGATGGGTGTTTGGACCCCATTGCCACAATGTTCAAAATGTGCTGCAGCTATGGACCCCACACTTGCCTTTTGGTCACTGTGATGATGGGGGTTTGGACCCCATTGCCACAATGGTCATGGCCTGCTTGCGTTGTGTGTGCCACACACATATTTGTGTGGCACATGTGCTAGGGGGTCACATTGTATGTTCGAAGTCATGTTCGGTGTTGTAGGCATTTGACACAGTCTACACACGCTTGTCATGGTGTTGGGGGATGTCTTCTTCTTGCATTCCCTAGGTTGTGGTGTGCTGGTTGTGTCATGCATTGTCCATCCTATGGGTGGGGGTGGTAGTGGTGGTAGGCATCCTGCCCACCCTGGGTGAGGGTGGTACTAGTGGTAGGCATCCAGCCCCCCCTGGGTGAGGGTGGTAGTAGTGGTAGGCATCCTGTCCCCCTGGGTGAGGGTGGTAGTAGTGGTAGGCATCCTGCCCCCCTGGCTAAGGGTGGTAGTAGTGGTAGGCATCCTGCCCCCCTGGGTGAGGGTGGTACTAGTGGTAGGCATCCTGCCCACCCTGGGTGAGGGTGGTACTAGTGGTAGGCATCCAGCCCACCCTGGGTGAGGGTGGTAGTAGTGGTAGGCATCCTGCCCCCCTGGGTGAGGGTGGTAGTAGTGGTAGGCATCCTGCCCACCCTGGGTGAGGGTGGTACTAGTGGTAGGCATCCAGCCCACCCTGGGTGAGGGTGGTAGTAGTGGTAGGCATCCAGCCCCCTGGCTAAGGGTGGTGGTAGTGGTAGGCATTCTGCCCCCTGGGTGAGGGTGGTAGTAGTGGTAGGCATCCTGCCCCCCTGGGTGAGGGTGGTAGTAGTGGTAGGCATCCTGCCCCCCTGGCTAAGGGTGGTAGTAGTGGTAGGCATCCTGCCCCCTGGGTGAGGGTGGTAGTAGTGGTAGGCATCCTGCCCCCCTGGGTGAGGGTGGTAGTAGTGGTAGGCATCCTGCCCCCTGGGTGAGGGTGGTACTAGTGGTAGGCATCCAGCCCACCCTGGGTGAGGGTGGTAGTAGTGGTAGGCATCCAGCCCACCCTGGCTAAGGGTGGTAGTAGTGGTAGGCATCCTGCCCCCCTGGGTGAGGGTGGTAGTAGTGGTAGGCATCCTGCCCCCCTGGGTGAGGGTGGTAGTAGTGGTAGGCATCCTGCCCCCCCTGGCTAAGGGTGGTAGTAGTGGTAGGCATCCTGCCCCCCCTGGGTGAGGGTGGTAGTAGTGGTAGGCATCCAGCTCACCCTGGATGAGGGTGGTAGTAGTGGTAGGCATCCAGCCCCCCCTGGGTAAGGGTGGTAGTGGTGGTAGGCATCCTGCCCCCCCTGGGTAGGGGTGGTGGTGCGCATTCAGGCCCCTGTGTGCATATGTGGCATTGGTGATGGGCATCCCGCCCCTATGGTGCTGCTGTTGCTGGTGTAAGTATATTCTGCATCCCTGTGTGTGTGTGATGTGTCGTGTACGTGTTGTATGTGTTTTGTGGTTGGTGTCTGGCTTACCTTCTGCGCCGTACGCGTCCGTGCCTGTTCCGGTAGTATATGTAGAATATTGGTATGATCGGGACGAAGGGATTCATGGTTGGTTCGTGTCGTTCGTCCTTCTCGTTGCTTCGCGTCGTCCTCGTCGCTTCGCCTCGTCTCGTCGCTTCGCCTCGTCGCTTCGCGTCGTCCTCGTCGCTGCCGTGTTCGTCTCGGAGCCGTGGATCGTGTTGTGGCACGAATCGGAGCTTATGTGCGCCTCTCCCGGATGCTTTGACGTGCCGTGCGTAGCGACGGGTTCGGCGCGTACGGAAAGCGCATCGTACTTGTCCGGCCGGACGGGGCTGCATTTTTCCTTCCGTGCGACTCGATTCGGCGTTTCCGGATTCGCCTCGGTCGGAGAACAGGACCTGGTTTGGGTGAGTACGGCTCGGCCGGATTCTTTGCTGTTGTGCGCATCGTACTTACTCGCTCGGTGTGCTGTACGGATCGGTCGGGAAACAGGCTTTCGCATGGCTTTTTTCCCGACCGAATGGTATTGGGTGCGCCTCCGACCGAGATCGGAATCGGCCCCTTTGTCGTGTGAAATTACATTAATGTATTCATTTATTAGTTATGTATTGCAAAGGTTTTTGATCAGCCCAATCAAGCATATAAATGTTTTTGTTAAGATTTTACACCACAAGTTACAAAACAATTACTTCCTGGTTTTAAATAAGAACCTGAGGTGAGGAAGATAGTTTCCACTGTTGTTAAATAAAACGTGCCATAATCACTAGAATGTTGCCAAGAGCAGACTAGTGATGCACTTTACAATATTTCTAAATTTAAAACATAACATAGTTGGTACCAAACGAGAGTGAGTAAGTAAGTATGTAAGTAAGTATTTTATTTGCATAGTTAATAAAAACCAGTGCAATACAAAACCATAAGAATACATAATAGTGCATGGATAAAATTAAAAGGCATGATAAAAAAAATTACTTTGCATCAATTAAAATTACTTTAAAACATTTTAAAAAACAGAGACCGGTCTGCTAAAAAGCATATGTGTAAACAAATGGTATAAAACAGGAGGGTTGTTACACATAAAGTAGTTTGGATATAAGATTTGCATTTAGGGAGTCCGCTATGGTGGACGCCGCTTATTGACCTCCCCTCTGACTACGCAGCCCCCCTAACTCCCACAGCTAGGGGCTAAGGCTCGGCACGGGCATGAGAGCGCAGGGGGGGGCGTTCTAAAACCCCAAAATCGACAGCCCGGCTTCTCACCTGCTCGTTGAACGGATTGCTTCACGGCGGTGCGGACAGCTCGGTAGCAGGCCGCAGGCTGCCGGCCGCTCGCAGAAACATCGATGTGGCGGTTTGGCTTGGCTGTCACGCGTAATTTTGTATACGCGAGCCGAGCAGCGCTCTGGTCTCAAGCTGGGCTGCTTTTTCTTTTCATCTCGGCAACCGCCCCAAAAGCGGCATTTCGAGCATCTGCAACAGTCAGCGGCGGTCTGCGGACACCTGTGGTATCCAGTACCGCAATGGCTCCCCCTCATATCATGGCCCCCAAAGGGCAGGGGCGCACAGGGGATACTGGTCTGGCATCAGGCAGCAATTTTCTCACAGAGGAGACCGGTACAGGCAAGATCGAGGGCCAGGACGCTGCAGCAGACCCAGATTCCAGTTCCCAGCTCGGGCGACCAATCCTCCGGCTACTTTGGTCTGGCAGGGCCGGTGGGCTGCTCTGGCCCGGTGGATCAGCAAACTCCCTCCCTGGGCTTGAGATGGCTGAAGCCCTGATCACAGCAGTGCAGGATGGCTTGGAGGGAAAAGGCCATTCTCCGACTGGCGCATCTACGGATAAGGCGACAACGTCTTTGGTATCGCGGAGGAGTGGTTCTCTTGCAATAGTGCCTGATGATTCCAGTGGTACCGGAGTTCTGGATGGGATCGGCAGAGATGGTGAAACTGAAAGCCATCCAATATCAGGCGCTCTCAAATCTAGTGATCACTGCCCCATTATGTTAATCAGCACTCAAACTACTTTTGCAATACAATCAGCATAGGAGCAGGAGCAGTCTCATCCACAGCTATGCATCAATAATGATAACAACAATACTAGCACTGGCAAGCTCAATAAATTGGACCTTAAACCTCAAGTTTATATGTCTTCAGGCTGGGAAAGTCAAACGCCACCACTCTTATCCAGCTGCAATGGAGGGCCAGTGCCACTGTACGGTCCTATGCTCGCTCACCTTGACCATGCCCCCTTGGATGTACCGGGCGTTGCTTTGTTGGGATCTGCAATGCAGCTAGCAAACGTGGCCGTTGGTGATGTTGGTGATGGTGAAATTGAGGAAGCTGCAGTATTAGATATATCCGCAGTGCGCATCCCAGTGGAGGTGGAGGTGAAGTGCCTAAGGGGGAAAGGTCCCAAAAACGTCAGAGGGGCCAAAGGTGGCAAAAGTGGAAAAGGTCGTGGTGGGGCTAAACCCCCCCATACTACTACAGTGGGGCAGCTTAAAGACTCTGCTCCAAGTGGCACAAAGTCTGACTGTGGCTTTAGCCCCCTTTGAAAATGGGTGGCATCAAAGGGAGAGGTAAAAGCCAGTCTCAAGGCTCTCTAACACTAACACTGGCAACCCTAGCACTGGCAATGTCGTTTCTAATGCACAGGTGGGGGCTGATGACTTGCATTTATTTTCTCCTTCTGGTATGGCCCCTATGGTGTCACCAGCGGTCCACAACCAACAGAGTAGTTCCGAGGGGAGTAAGGGCGTAGAACCAGCTGAGACCAGGACAGCACCCGCCCCGCAATATCTGCAGCAAGAAATAATATCATGACAGAGTCAGCAATCAGTCACTCTGAGTTTTTTTAGCAGGACATGCCCTCCCTGTCTAGAGTTCTGCAGGCGCTGTCTCTCCAGAGGGCCGAGGCTCAGGAATATTATAATCAAGCAAAGGCAGACAGCCAAGACATTAAACTAGCTCTTACCGAAGTCACTAGTAAGGTCGCCTCTTTGTCCTCAGACGTTACTGAACTGCAAGAACGGGTGGCAGTAGTTGAAGAAGCTAACACTCACACCGCAAGTGTTGCTAAAACGTGCGAAACCCAGGTGACTTTCCTACAATCTAAGGTGGAGGATCTTGAGAACCGCCAACGGCGGCATAACCTACGAGTCTTTGGCATACCAGAGGAGAGAGAAGGTTCTGATCCACGGGCATATATTGTCAATCTGTTTCAGCAAGCATTCCCTGAACTGTCAGACTGGGACATGGACTCACAAGTTCAACGGGCGCACCATATACCCTTTACTATCCCACAAGGAAATCAAGGCAACCCACCTCGACCACGTCCCGTCTTGGTATTCTTGGGCAACATCTTGCTACGTCAAGCAATTTACGCCAAAGCACGCCCTTCTACTCCTGTCAAACTAGACACTATTATTATGTTCATGCGCTCGGATCTGTGTAAGTCCACAATGGACCAACGATGGAAGATGCGGCAGTTAATCGACCTCTTCAAATCGGTGTGCTCCCAAGTTTATCTACAGGAGCCAGCACGCTTGAAGATTGTAAGAAATGGACGTTCGCACTTTATCGGCACGGAGCAGGAGGCCAGACAAGCTCTGTCGAAGTGGCAGGCTGAAACTGCAGGCTGAAATGTGTTAAACGCTCAGATATAGATATAGAAATTGAGCACGATATACTTGGCTGCTCTCTTATTCTCTTTCATCCTCTCCCTCTCGCTTTTCCAGCCCCCCCTCTTTTCTCTTTTCTAGATTTAGAATTTATAAACCCCGCTAGGGGGGGCGGGGCGTGGGGAGGGGGGACTGCCATAAATGTGTGTTAAATACTGTTCTTTGCCTGAAATAGCCCAAACTCTTTTCTCTTTCTCTCTGTGTGGAGTACGTGGGGAGGATGGGGGGCCGCAGGGTCGTGGGGGGTCTGGGTGGACATCCACCGTAAGCTGTCAGTCAGCAACAGCTCGGGGTGGGATGATTCCTTTCAGTAGGCACTAGGGGGATGGGGGTTCCCGTAGGGTTAGGGAGAAGGGCTCACGTGTTGGATATTGGCTTCTCACTGGGTGACGGGGTGGGGGAGGGGGGAGGTGGGGGATTAAACAGCCATTCAACAGTTAGAAGTGTAGATGTCAAAATTAAGACACCAGAGGTTGGAGCCAGGCGGGAAGGGCGCAAATTAAAACCATCCAATGTATGATTTAAAACTTATGTGCTGGAAAGTCGCAGGGCTAAATCAATCTCGCAAATGGCGTTTAATTAGGGAGGAACTCCCCATTCTAAAACCACATCTATTAGGCCTAACTGAGACTCATTTAGCATACAAAGACAGGTCGCTGTTGGGACAACTTGGCTATGACATTCCAATATGCACATCGCAGACAGTCTCCATACAGGGGGTTGCCATATTGAAATCAAGGAGTTTAACAGCCAATGTAATGCGTACATTATCGGATAGCAGGGGGAGATGGGCCGTCATTCAGCTGCAGATAGCGGGTCGCATGGCTATGATCTGTTCTATATACGGTCCTAATTCGGATTGCCCCGAGATTTTTGATTATTTATGTGCTGACCTACTGGGCTGGGATGGGGATTTGATAATCCTGGGGGATTTTAATTGCATCATGGACAGTAAAATTTATACCACTAATAGCAAGATATGGGCAAGAATGGCTAAGACCAGAGCGGCGCTGCGGGAGTTGTTGCATATTCATCAGCTTGACAACGCTTGGCGGGTATTGTTTCCAACACTGCCATGATATACATTTTACTCACACCCGCATAAACATTACTCCCGTATAGATATGATCTTCATTAAGAGATCGCTGCTGGAAAATGACTTGGTGGAGGTCTGCCCTAAGATCATATCTGACCACAATCCAGTCATGCTGACTTTATAGAGACAACTTGGAGTCAGAAAAGCTCCCCGGGCTTTCTCATTCCCTAGACACTTACTTAGCAACCCTGAATACTTGGTATATATTAGAAGGGCTCTGAAGGTGTATTTGATTAACAACCTCGGCATGGCTAACATCTCAAGTGTATGGGATTGCATGAAAGCGTTCGTCAGGGGGGAGACTTTGCATTTTATCTTGGTTCAAAACCAGCGGGCAGCAGAAGTGGTAGAACAGGCTCGGTGTGAGCACTTAGATTCAGGGCGTGAGCACGCAGTGGCAATCGCTGTCAGGGATCCTGGGGCTCAGCTAATTTACCTTCGGATGTTAAAAATTCAATCTAAAATCAATAGAGGGCTAGTGGATAAAATCGCTTCTAATTATCATAAGTAAAAATCTTTGCAATATTAATACGGGGAGAGAGTGGAGCGGGTGCTGGCCCTTCAGATTGCTGACCAAAAGGCCAGGACTAATGTTAAAACCATTAGAGGGAAGGGTGGCCTGTCCTTCACTCAACCACAGGACATAGTGGAGCAATTCAGGTTGTAATATGCTAATCTATACTCATCTGCCCCCTCATTCTGCCAACATACCAGTTATGAGTATCTGCAGGCGAGCCACTTGCCTCGTCTGGACTCTCTGGATGATGAAGAACTACAGAAAGACATTATGTTGATCGAGGTCAAAGAGGCTATCAAGTCCTTACCTTCTGGCAAAGCGGCTGGCGAGGATGCTATCCCGCTCGAATTTTATAAGGTCTTTCAGGATCTATTGGCTCCTGTCTATATGCAGTTGAGTTCTGACATTACCAATGGGGGCGACGCTCCCGACTCATGGAGTGTAACCAATATTGCGGTTTTCCCTAAAAAGGGGAAGCCGATTGACGATAGAAGTTCTTATTGTCCAATATCTTTAATTAATGTGGATGCCAAAATTTTCTCTAATATCTTGGCTTCCCGTTTAGCTCCTCTCATCCATAAGCTTGTATCAGAGCAACAGCATGGCTTCGTTCCTGGCAGAGATACAACGGCCCATATAGGTACTGCCATAGCTGCCTTTGACATCTTGCGCAAACTTAATAATCAGATGGGCATGGTTAAGCTCGACGCGGAAAAGGCATTCGATAGAGTGGCCTGGGAGGCCATATGGCTTACCATGATGTCATTCCGCTTTGGCCCTAGGTTTATCTCCTCTGTACAGAAGCTGTATAAGTAGCCGGTTGCCACAATTAAACTGAATGGCTTGACATCTGCTATCTTCGACGTCCAACGGGGGACACGGCAGGGATGCCCATTGTCACCCCTGCTGTTTGTCCTCTATATCGAGCCATATATAAGGCATCTGTTGCTCAATGGAGGGATCTCCCCCGTATGCCTCAATGGTATGGAACTCAAGGTCACGGGGTACGCTGATGATATCGCAGTCTTCTCTGCCAATCCCAGTGAAGCTATTATACATATTATGCAAGAGGCTGTGTGTAGTAATTACACAACCACGTATGTGTATATCCAGATGAATTTATTCCATGTCGATGTCCTCAGCAGAGCAGCTCCTTACACGACGCTGCCATCACAGTAATGCCTTCTCAAGAACCTTGAGTATTAAGTAATCCAAGTTCTATCTAGACATTCTAGTTCACATACAATTATCTCTACAGTAAGAAATTAACACTACACATCTTTTCCCTTATAAAAAAAAATAACAAAAGGAAATAGAACAATAAATGACATAACAATTCAATAACAAAGTAAGTATTCTAAGAAAAAATGCGTTCAGAAGCGACAGTTACTATAATGACAATTACCCCAATTGCCCAGTCACTTTGCAAACATTTCCAACACTCCACACAGTACCATTCTCTAACACAACCACATTACGCCTAACCTCGACAACCTTCAATGGAGTGGAAAATTTACTTTCTCCCTTTATTACCACTCCACACTTCTTTGTGACAACCCAATCACCTACCACAATGTTGGATTCTTTCACTCCTTTCCTTGTGTTATAATACTCTTCTGCACACTTCTGCTTTATTGTGACACCAGCTTTAATAGCTTGATGATCTACCCACAAACGATCTTTGGCAACCAACCAAACAGGATTCTCTTTTCTCCCTGGTTCTCTACCCTTCAAAGAAACAAAAGGGGAAACACCAGTAACAGCATGAGGAGTAGTTCTGTGCGCCCACACTAATTTCTTCAACTCCTCTTTCCAAGGTAATCCATTGGCCAATGACAACTGTATGTTGTCCATGATTAAACGGTTGATTCTCTCAACCATTCCGTTTGCTTGCGGTCTAAACAAAGCTACTCTTTCATGAACAATTCCCCACTTCTCCATAAACTCCTTCATCTGTCTTGAAACAAACTGTACACCATTGTCTGATACAATGGTCTTCGGCACCCCCTCTTCCAAGAAAACTTCTTCTAAAAATTCTATCACACCTCTGGAATTAACTACACTCAAGGGTTTATACACAACCACTTAGTGTGATAATCGGCAAGTACAATGATAAACCTATTTTCACCTCCCAGCTTATTTATAGGACCAAGAAAGTCCATTGCTAGCCTTTCCCAAGGCCTTGCTGGTATCTCAACACACTTAAGTGGAGGTTCCCTTAACACTTTTACTTTATCGCTGTTAGCACAAGCATAGCAATGCTTAACAACATCCTCAACCATACTATCCAGCCTAGGCCACCAATAGGTTTGTCTTACCCTTCTCTTGGTCATGTTCCTCCCAGGATGCCCCTCATGCGCTAGTTCCACGATCTGGTTCCAAAGACCCATAGGTGGTACAATGCGACTCCTCCTCATCACCTTGTTGTCCAGAATGCTCAACTCGTCTCTAACATTCCAATACTCCCTTATCAGCTCATCACAACTCACATTAGGTTGCAAACCATCCCTAATATTCTCCTTTACTCTTCTTAATACCAAATCATCTTCCATGGTGGCATCCCATACTTCTTTCTTCAACGCCACACATTCATGGATTGCGTATTCATCACCCACATCGGTTTCAAGATTTATCATTTCAACTGTTTGACTTTTGGTAGGTAAACGAGATAAGCAATCTGCTACAACATATTTAGTCCTTTTAAATATTCTAACTCAAAATTGTACTCTAAAACAGATAAAATCCATCTCGAAATCCTAGGAGTAACTCCACCTTCTAACCCTCGGCCACCCTTGAACAAATGCACTAGTGGCTTATGGTCCGTCCTAACGCTGAAAGGCGAACCCCACAGAAAATATTTAAAATGTTTAATCCCCCAACAACATGCAAGGGCTTCTCTTTCAATCACTGAGTAAGATCTCTCAGCACCTTGCAATCTTCTGGAGGCAAATCCTATAATCCTTTCTTGTCCATCAACAACTTGAGCTAACACTGCTCCCAATCCCACACCACTCGCATCTGTAGTTAGGTAAGTCTTCCCAGTTACTTCAAAGTGGCCCAGGTAAGGAGCTTCAATAATACTTTCCTTGATTTTCTGGAATGCACCCTCACATGCATCATTCCACACAAATACTACATCTTTTTTCATCAATAGTCTTAAAGGCTCCACTATCTCAGTGAAGTTCTTCACGAACTTTGAACAATATTCGGCCAACCCAAGGAAGGACTTTAATTGATCTTTACTTTCCGGGCAGGGTGCATCACTTATTCCTTGGACAATGCTCTGTTTAGGTTGTATGCCATCACATGATATCACATACCCCAAATACGTAACACTTTTCTTTCTAAATTGACACTTCTCACGTTTAACAGTCAACCCATATTGCTCCAAACGCCTCATCACTTCTTCCAGCAGCTCGTCATGATGTGGTTCATTCTTTCCAGCTATCATGATATCATCCTGAAAATACCAGACATCTTCTAAACCTTCAAATATTTTCGTCATTACCCTTTGAAAAACTGCTGATGCAGATGCCAGCCCAAATGGCATTCGCAAATAGCGGAATGCGACTAAAGGGGTGACGAAGGATGTCAGGTGTCTAGAATCCTTGTGCAGGCTGATTTGGTGATATGCTGCTGTCATATCGACAACCGTAAATACTTTCCCTCCAGACATGGCTGACAACATTTCAGATATATTAGGAAGCGGTTGCCTGTCAACCCAAATATTTTGATTCAGATCTCTTAAATCTATGCATAACCTGATCTTACCACCCTCCTTAGGAGCTACGACAATTGGAGCCAACCATTCTGATGATTCGATGGGCTCGATTATTCCTTGGCTCAATAATTTGTCTAGCTCCCCTTGCAAAGGTCCTTTCATCAGAAGAGGCACATTGCGTACCTTGTGTACTACTGGGATTGCTCCTTTTTTAAGGATGATTTTATGACAGAATCCTTTCAATAGACCCAAATCATCACTGAGTACGCGAGGACATTTTTTCACTACCCATTCATCAAATGTATCCACAGAATTTACATCTTGCGATTCAGGTAAAGATAATATGACAGGGTCTTCTGCATTAGGATTTAACATAATGCCCAAATCTTTCTGATGACGCCATCCCAAAAGGTTAGAGCCATAATCAGTTAAATACACACGTCCATACACTATTTGTCCCTTGAATGAGATGTTCATCCATCTCACAGCTAGAATTTCTATTTTCTTTCCACCGTAACCTACTGCCTTTATATCAGGTTCGGACCAATCATCATGCAATTCTTTCGACAATGTAACTTTTGACACCAAGGTATACATACTCCCTGAGTCAACTAACATTTTCACATGTAATTCATCTAAACCTACAATACAATGTGGCTTCTCAAGTTTTCCATCGCTTTCTTTCCTTGCAATATTAAATTTCTTAGCATGTGTATCATCTTTGAAAACAGTGCACTCCTCTTCATAAATAGGTAGGAAAATTTCAGTCACATTTTCACATACTTCCTCAACTTCTTTAACACTACTTTGTTTATATCTTGTTCTACACATTTTAGAAAAATGCCCTTTCTTCCCACAGTTACGGCATACAGTTCCTCTTGCTCCACATTTAAAGCTCGTAGCAATATGCCCAGGAGCCCCACAACAAAAACATTTTATTTCCCTTGTAGAAATTTCTTTCTTTCTATTATCGTCTACAGCGCTCTTCTTTACTCCTTCAGTGTCATTCTTAATAATGTCTTTAGAAGATGTTTTTTGAATTTCACAAATAGGAGTATTCTCCTTTCCAATTTTTGTTTCAACTTTCGACGAGGTATCCATTTCCTTCAACCACTTAGAAGCTTGCTCCATACCTTTGACAACTTGAATAGTTCCCTCAAGATCCAGATCCTTTGTTAGTAACTTCTCTCTCACTCTTTTATCATTAGTGCATCTCACGACTTGATCCCTAATGAGAGAATCACTCAAGTTCTCAAATTTACATGTTAAGGACAAACCACATAGAGCTGCTACATATGTATCGATGTCTTCCTCCAACAACTGTGCTCGCGTAAAAAATTTATGTCGTTCCATTACAATATTTATTTTAGTAATAAATCTTATATCAAGCATCATAATGGACATTTCATACACATTGTTAGGTTGCCCATCTCCCATACCCAAGGAAATTTCCGGTAAATTTTCATATAGTCTCCTTCCTTCAACTCCTAGATGATGTAATAATATAGCTTGACGCCTAACAGGCCCATACCTATCACCACCTATAGCCAATATATAAATGAAAAATAATTTTTTCCATTGTTCCCAAGGAACAGGTGGTGATCCTGGCGTAGCTAAAAAACATAGGTGGAGAAGCCGTGGCTTGGTTAGACATGTTCACTGTAAAAGAAGTAAAAATAAAAAACTAAAATAATTAATTAAAACAAAGGATTAAAACAACAAATTAACAAAATAGACTAACACAAATAATCAATTTAATAATTATTCCAACTCTTCTGTGAGTCTATCTTCTGTACTTCTTCCAGTGTGTTTCTTCTCTATCTATAAGCTTGTCCTATCTTTGTTTCTATGATGTTCCAGCCAGCCATGAAGGAGAACATTAACGGGAGAGCTGAGCAGTAAGGGAGAGCTGAGCAGTAAGTGTTATTTCATTGTCATTGTATACACTAGCTTTCTATGCTCATTGAATAGTCCATGTACAGGAACACAAATAACTATTCTACTCGCAGCCTCCCTTCAAAGTTTGGTAGCTCGCGGTATTTCACTCGTGATGTGCCTTTAATATTTTCACACGCACACGAATGCCGTGCCTTTAAATTTTCACACCACTCACGGTACTCTTGACTGGTGAGTTTTGTATTTTAACAGCGGTAATTGTCTCCATATACGTTTATCTTAAATGCTTGTAAATCGTCTTGCGCTGACACTCGCGCCTGTAATTAACTCCGTGCGCCTTCACTCCAAGACGTGTGAATCGCCTCACACAGACGCTCGAGCCCCGTCAATCCTCAGGCTGTGCCTCGCGCTTTCATTCTTCAAGCGCGCGCAGGCACACGACGAATTTTCAAACCTCCACAAGTCGCAACGGCGACTATCACGCAAAGACAACTTGTTAATAAAAGGAGCACATTTCACCCAATTCCTTTCTCTTTAAGACAATGTCTTCAAAATCTGTTCAATCATGCAGCATTAACGAGTTTAAAACGATCTTACCGGCATGTAGATCGCTCGTTTAGGCTGTATTTCATTTAGACCAGGGGTGAGGACATCCATAGTCTGCCCCCTGCGCAGACACAACTCGTCGCCATAAAATGTAGTAATTACACAACCACGTATGTGTATAACCAGATGAGTTTATTCCATGTCGATGTCCTCAGCAGAGCAGCTCCTTACACGATGCTGCCATCACAGTAATGCCTTCTCAAGAACCTTGAGTATTAAGAAATCCAAGTTCTATCTAGACATTCTAGTTCACATACAATTATCTCTACAATAAGAAATTAACACTACACTGTGTTATTCGGCTCCTTTTCGGCTACAAGTTGAATCTAGCCAAAACCCAGACAATTGTCAACTTTCAATCTGAAGCCTTGCCTCCAGCATTAGGGGTCACATGGACCGCAACTTATCTCGGGGTATGTCTCAGTAGTCAGGTCGATGATATTGTAACATTAAACTACGACTCCCTTCTGAAAACTGTGGGGCATATTCACAAGAACGTGTGATAACTACCGCAAGTGTAGCTTAACGCAACCCTTCACATCGCAGTCTATCGCAGGAAAACAACTCCGTGTTAACGTGGTATTCACAACATGGCGGCACCATGCGATAGACACAAGATAACGCGTCAAATGAACGTGTTAAAACTAACGCGACGCAGAAAAAACGCAAAACACGAAGGCGAAAATAGTAGCGATGAGGCCAATCGCAATACAAAAATCAGCGATAACCAGTGAGAGGCTGCAATACCCATGCGTCATGCGGGTAAATGCACAATAAAAGCAGAGTAAAAAAACGGTGAGATGACAATGTACGAGCACATCCCCACATCCGTGACGTAGAACAAATGAGCATCGTCCCGCATCAAATAGGCATCTCCCCACAGTCACAATGTACATTGACATGCAGTCTGCATGTAAACTGCGCAAATGCTGAAACATGCATGTAACAGACAGTGAAACCGCATCTCCACCTCACATTGCAGAGGGACAAGCAACCTCTCCTGCACACAGACGTGTCATGACCATGACCAACAAATCACGAAAGCGTGGACGAATGTAGGGGCAGTGACTCCCGCTTACATACATGTGGCCCATGTTGTGGGACCTGAGTCACAGGGGGCATCCATGCATCATGGTGGTACATATCTGACCCCAAAAGGAGCCCTGTTGTCACCTGCAGGACACAAATGGCAGCCAAAATGGAATGAATCTGGACACATGTGAAACGCCGAAGAGTGGGATTCCCTACTAACTGCGACACACAGAACTGGCAGTTCGAACACGTGACACCCTAAACAGCCTCTCTGCACAGAGGTGACACACCCACCACACATGAACAAATCCCAAAAATGACAGCAATACATGTTGCACTCACACTTGTCTGAGTGATGTGCCTGTACAGATGAGAGACAGGCACTCAGGGATAGTGTTCTACGAATGCATTTATTTGCACATGCTTTGCCTGTGCTCATTATGTACTGTCCCAATACTGCCAAGGAATGCCACAATGTGACGTGCTCATGTGAAGAAATTGTCAATGATGGTGTTCCTACGGGCTATTCCTGCTGCGGCTGCAGTGGCCTGTTGTCCAACTTCCATCATCCCCATCATCATTGTCCGGTGCATCTGGCACATGTATCCATGGTGCTCTGCTGTGTACACATATGTTGTGCAACACACAACATGCAACGATCATCTTGCACACGATGTCTGGGCTGTACAGGAGCCTTCCACCTGTGACGTCCAGGCACCTGAAACGTGACTTCAACACGCCAAATGTGCGTTCCATGATGCCCCTGGTGCATTTGTGGGCCGCATTGTACTGCCTCTGGGCCTGTGTGTTCGGGGCTCGGAGGGGTGTCATCATCCAAGCGCAGAGTGCATATCCTTGGTCACCTGTGACATTGCAGAGAGACATGAGTCAATAGTTGGTTCGGCATGATGTGTTGGCAGGCTCACTGGTTCATTGGTGTGTGATATGTGTGACTTTGTGATTCCTGCATGACATGTACTGCTTGTTGCAAATGAGCGGCATCAATGTGGATTACGTAGCCTCAATGCCGCTTCTCCCTCCCCCGAGCATATTCACCAGAGTGCGCAGCACGGTTGCATCACTTGCACCCCTACGGCACACTATTGTCATGCCTGTCTGCGCATGTCCACAAGCCTGATGACGACATAGTGATGTCCTGCGCTGAAGGTCGACGGACACGTGTGTGTAGGGCAATGGTAAAGACAGGGCGGACACAGATGTAGAGTTCATGCCTGGCTGAACTCGCCATGCGGCCGAGGGTAGACCTTTGGCTTATGCTGCGGAAATAGCGACACACACAATAGTTGGCATGTCTGATCCCTGACCCCCAGCGGGCCTGCGCACCCTCATCTACCCCTCGGCCGAGCCCGTACTCTGGGCGCATGCTACATGGCAACATTGAATATTGCGTGACGTGTGGTGCCGACACTACACCTAAGACACACGCATTAGTTACTTCCCTGGCAAGGCTTAAACTTAACCACGCCCAGAGCCACCTGTGGAATGACCACACCCCTACGCCGTACTGCCGTAGGTCCACTCCCTCATGCTCACAGGGTGGTCTGACACAGCCACATGTCCCAGGTCTATCCCACTGCCTGAGGTGACTAGGTTGCGCCCACTGTACATGGCACAACGTAATGTGGTATGGCCCAAGGCCCACATGCATACATAATGACCACACGGACACACTGAGATTATCAGTGGAACTGGCTACGGGCACATGCGCCCGGCACCTTTTATTGCCAGGGCCACACGTCTAGTATCGCCTGTTCTGGATGGGAGTTGGGTAGTGTACGCCACCCCTCAGGGGTTGGTTGGTGCTGGCAACAACTACAACAGTGATCAGACAATCAGAAGTTCAAAGTACAAACAGCAAGGTTCCAGGACTTGAGCTGCACAGAGTTGGTGGCCCCGGATGCACAGCGGCCGGCACAGGCACACCGCCACGGGACGGTGACTTGCGATGCACTGAGGTAGGGCCAGGTGAGCTGAGTGGGCGCACATTGATGTCCAAGGAGAGTGTCGCAGAGTGTTACGGGGGACAGTGGAAGGTGTCCATCCAGGGCAAGATGCAGAGGGCAGAAGCAAGCAGAAACAGGCAATATGGAGGAGTTGAATGCTACAGTCTCCTTTTCCCCGCGATGTCAGTATCAGCTACATGATGATGGAGACAACCCCCAGGCCATAGACTCTGATGCCACCAGAGTTCCACCAGAGAGTGTCCATGACTCCCGTGGCACAGAGTCAGTGGCACCAGAGCCGGAAGGGGATGCAGTCTGCGATGAGGCCTGTACAATGACATGAAGTCTGCAATTGACAAATCAAGACTCAGTTCCAAATGTGTGGCCTACTTGTCCGCTGTGTAGGCCGGTGGAGTACGTCAATGACAGAGGAGCACTGCGAGTCTTGCCCGTGCGTGGCCGTGGTGGTCTGAGGAGGCTGCCAAGCTCGAGGGCCTCTGGCTTGGTGCGAGCGCAGGCACGTGGTGGGCCCTCTTGGGGACACACCGGTGTCGGCAGGTGAGCAGTGAAGCCTGGATGCGCACGGCCGGGCGGGACTGGTTCGGGGTCCAGCGGCCAGGGCTGCGGTGGACGCACAGGATCACGGCCACACCGCTCTCGGCGACGGCATCGGCCTCGTGGCGGGGTGGGAGGCGCCACCCTGGCAGACACATTGGGCATTCCGGAAGAGAACCACGCCCAGAGCTGCGTGCTTTTTATTCACACCCCTACGCTGGCCTGGCGTACGCCGGGCCAGCCCACTCCGCACATGCTTGCAGGGGGGACGTCACAGGCTACATTTCCGAGACCTTCCCCACTGGCTGGGGTGACATGGTTGCGTCCACTGTCCACAACACTACAACCACCAGCAGTATATGTCGACATGGATATGTCTGTGGTCTGCATACTGCAGTCTGTCCAGCACTTCCACGCCACACTTGGCATTGTGTGCATTCTCATTCATGGGTCACTTGCCTCCTTCGCACATGCCTGCTTCCCACCTCTCCCCGCATACTGCTATTGTGTGGCTGAGGTGCCATGCCGGTGATGGCTCATGTACATGGCTAGCCCAGGTTTCCGCAGTACGTTGTGCAGTTGTGTCTGGTGGGTGGGCATGTTGTATGTGTGTTTGTAACATGTGCATTCCCAGGCTTGTGAGTTGCATGATTGTGGTTTTGAGGTGTGTGGTGTGTTCATTTGGTACTTACCAACGAGCACTGCATTTCCGTAGGTGCCATCCTGGAAGCACTGGTTGATGATGGACTGTCGGAAGATGTATGAATCATGTACACTGCCTGGGTAGTTTGCGACGACATTGGTGAAGAGTCCCCGGTGGTCGACTATTGCCTGCACATTGATGGAATGCGTGTGCTTTCTGTTGCGGTAATTGTGTGCAGTGTTGCCAGGGGGCACAAGTAGGACATGTGTGCAGTCAATTGCCCCCAACACGTGCGGGAAGCCTGCTATGGCGTAGAAGCCTTGCTTGGTCTCCAGTTGTTCCTGCGCAGTGTGGGGGAAGTATAGGTACTGGGGTACCAAGCTGGTGATGGCATCCAGGACAAGTGTGAGGACTTGGATAGGGCTGGCTGTGAGACTCCTCCGACTCTGGCAGTTGTTGGTTGGAATGTCCCAGAGGCCAACAGGTGCAGCACAGCCAGCAGCTTTGTCTGAGGTGGGATGTTGGTTGTCCGCTGTGTTGGTACCGTCAGCCTGTGGGCAATGATGGTCAGGAGGCGGAGGATGGTTGACCTTTTGAGTCTGTAGTGGGCAATGACATTCTCTGGTGTCTGTGAGGCTGGTGCGTTTCCTGAAGGTCCGCGGTCTTTGTCTGCGCTGCCTCCGTGGTGGTCCGGGGGGGGCGGGGGAGGTCCATGGGGGGGTGGCGGGCCTGGGTGTGGTGGGGGTGGGTGTTGTGGCCCTGTTGGGGCTCCGAGCTGCATGATGAGTAGCTTCATGGCATCTGTTGTTCTTCAGGTGTGGCTGTGGGCTGGGCTCCCTTTTCTGGTGCAGGTTGTCGTCCGTCTTTGCACCAGGTCAGAGCAGGTGTTAATTTCCTGCTGCTAACGCGCCTTATCGCATGTTTTGTGATCTTATCGCCGATCAGGCTTGTCATTGAGAATGTTGCGTTGTGGTGTTGTCATGGATTTTTGCACAGGAACGCCTACTCTGCATATCATTAGCATTAGTTGCCGGGGTCATCTGTGGCGATTTTTTTTGCGGCTGCTATCGCAGGTAAACTGGTGATATCAGCTGTTTGCACCAGCTTGTGAATGGGGCGATGACTTTATCACGACTTTGGCTGAGATGAAGTGCCGTTAACTCGGCGATAGTTCCTTGAGAATATGCCCCTGTGTCGGCTAAATTGCGCAGTTGGCATTGGCTCCCGCTAAGCATCTATGGGAGGTGTAACATCATAAGAATGAATATCCTCCCTAAATTTCTATATTTGTTTCGTCCTATACCTTTGCGGGTCCCTTTGTTTTTTTTAAAGAAATTAAACAGTGTCAAAGGTAGTTTCATATGGGTGTATAGGCGTGCCCGGAGGGCTCTCAAGTTTATGAAATTTACATATGCACAATGGGGTTTCAAGCTCCCAGACTTCCAGCTTTACTATTGGGCTTCCTTCGTCGGTCGTATTCGGGGTTTGCTCTGTGGGCTGGATGCTGGCCCAACATTGCTATGTTATCAGCTAGCCTGCGGTCCGTCCGTGGTGTTTATGCTGTATAAAACTTCTGATCCTAACTACTATAAGAGGGTAAAGTTTAAGGTAATTAAAGACATAACTCGGATTTGGTTAGACATTTGTAAGCAATACTCTCTTCCGGTGTTGCATCAATACACGGCGCTATGGCGTAATCCTATGTTGCCTAATATATTCCAGGATTGTATTGGGAAAGACTGGCAAAGTAAGGGTATTACCCGGCTGGGTCAACTTTATAATGGACGGGGGTTTCGCTCTTTTGCCACGCTTAAAGATGAGTTTGGTCTTTTGCAAAAAACGTTTTTTAAATGCTTACAGGTTAGGGACTTTTTTACACGCGGCAAAAAGCTATTAACAATGTCAAACCCGCTGGAAATACTGGTCGGAATATATACACGTTTCGGCTGAGAGGCTATCGGCTTTGCCTATCAGAAATTCCTGGCTAGCGCCAATGACGATAGTTTACAGATCGCGGCTAAATTAAGTCGGGTCCTACGGGCTGAAATAACGGTAGAGGACATACAGGAGTTCATGGGTGTATTAGACCAAAGGGTAACATCGGTCAATTTAAAGTTGCAACTGCATCGGGTAGTATATATGTTGTACAAGACACCTGAGATTATATCTAAGTGGGCCTCCCGATGTTCCGAAAAATCATTTTGTCCAAAATGCCATCTATATGCTGCAGACCTCAGGCACATGTTTGCCGACTGTCTAAGGCTTGACGGGTTTTGGAGTGGGGTCTCCAGTATTCTCAGTT
Organism: Calotriton arnoldi; assembly: GCA_963921515.1. Taxonomy (NCBI): domain Eukaryota; kingdom Metazoa; phylum Chordata; class Amphibia; order Caudata; family Salamandridae; genus Calotriton; species Calotriton arnoldi. The sequence continues at coordinate 48,889 of CAWUFW010015410.1, read as the reverse complement.
CACTTCTCGGCCCAAATTTCCAGCTTACTGAGAAAGAAATATTCCTAGGGATTAGAAGTGAGGCGGCTGGTGATATGAGTCTGTTGGCAACTATTATTATAGCATGTGCCCGTTTATGTATCGCTAGAGTCTGGACAGATAATGTCAGCCCTAGTGTTAATGAGTTATGGGTATTACTCAGACAGGTTTATTAGATGGAACGCGCTTTGGCTAAAGCTAGAGGGCTGCGCTCTTGGCTCAAATTTAATCGGATCTGGACCGATCTTTTATGGGAGTAACAAGGCGCTGCTCACCCACGATATTCTCTCTCATGGCTCTATGATAAATGTTCTTTCCTATTTTTTTTTTTATGATTGTTTTTTTCTCCATATCTGATTTAGTTGTTGTCTCTTTTTCTTGACTATGATTTAGTTTACATTAGAGATTTATGTTTCGTCTACACTTCTAACGTAATTTATATAATGCTTGTCTTACTTTTGGCTCAAATAAAAAATAAAAAATAAATAAAAAGATTTGTATTTAGACCAGCATGCCAGCCTGACAAAGGGGGAACACCCTACATAAACTGAATTATAGATCTCTAAAAAAAAAGATTTTTCTATGATCTTTGTACGTAGAAAATGGACTAACCAGTGCATGATAAAAATCAGTCGGTTCCTAACTACATTTCATTGATGCCCTTATTTCATTCCGTCCTGTTTATCGTGCCTGTTGTACTGATGAGTCAACCTTTTAATGTGCTCTCGCGGCGAAACGCCAATAACGTGAGATCATGTCCTCCATAAAATACTCTATGAACTGAAATTAGAAAAAAACAAACTCTGCTTTCAAACTTATTCAAATTTAGACTGGTAGATGTGTTTCAATTTCAAAACTAAACTGGTAGATGTGTCTTTAGTGGTTGAAAATACTACGGGGCATATTAGCAAGACCCACGTTAAAATTATCACCGTTTTAGCGGCAGGAAACGGCGATAATGGGCTTGCTAATATGCGTTATAGAATTCCAATAGAAGCCCAGGTTAGATGTGCAGGACATCTAACCTGGGCTTCTATTGAATTCCATAGCGCATATTAGCAAGCCCATTACCGCCGTTTTAGCGGCAGTTTCCTGCCGCTAAAACGGTGATAATTTTAACGTGGGTCTTGCTAATATGCCCCTACATTTTACATGTAATGAATGTAACCTATTGTGATTATTTTTGCACAGAGCTGTTTCACGTCTGAAATATGTCAAACAATTATTTGCCATTTAAAACCTGATCGCAATTAAAATATGCTAAACCAATCTACATCAATTCATTCTTTAAGTTTATCAACTTTATATACAGTTTATTATATACGTACCAGTTTTTCACCGCCACTGATTCCCATGAAAACATACAGACAACGTGTGAAATAATCTCTGAACAGGCGCAGATGGGACTAAACCCACTGCTGCGCCTCTCAGGGCCAATTGACATTTGTGGGGTGTCCAGGAGAGAGTCTCCCAACATTCCAATTTAGGACGGAACTACAAGGGGAAACAAAAGGGCGATAATGAAAAAAAACATAGACTGCCCTTCCACACAGCTAAATTATCTTGTAAGCATACACTTAAAAAATAATTTAACTCAAGTACACCTGCCAAAAATTCACAAAGAAAATCCTTGCAGGCCTAGGCCCTTTTATGGATGTGAAGATCTCAGAACCATTAAATCCCACTCAAGGGGTGGGATTCACGGAGTTCCTTGGCATGTTAAGACTTGGACGTTTGTAAACCCTCACATGTTTGTAGGTATGTACACACCCCTCACATTTCCCTTTCCAGCAGAGAAAGGGTTTCATTTTGTCCTACTAAGGGCTTGCATAAATTAATTTCTAGAGGGAAAGGAAAAGATTAGCCCCAATTTTTGTAGTGTGTGGGTGTGAATGAGAACGGGTTTCTCCACAAGGAAAAATATTTTCCTTGTGGGGATTTTTTTTTTTTAAATATGTGCAGTTGGCTATATTAAATTCTATTCCCCCTGTGCAAAAGTGTCTGGCACAACAAACCCCATGTTAAGGTAATGGTATCCTGATGGGTAAATCAAACGATTTTTCATTGAATGGATGTGGTGCTTATCACACAACTCGTAATTGAGATCCCTGTGCATTAACAGAAGTTACTGCACACATTGAAATTAATCAGGGAACCATAATTGAGACTCAACCCTCAGTTTTATAAGACAGGCCCCCTGAAGAGCTAATTGGCTGCGAAGAGCCAACAAAACTCCTCTATCCCTTACCCATCCCACACACTAGAAAAAATGCTCTATGTCCTTCATTCTCTCAGCAAAAGCAGCATGTTTGAATTCTCAAGTAAACTTCTCTAAAATCCCAGCTAAAGAATTTTAACATTATCAACTGCCAAAAAATTGTCCACTTACTTCTGTTCCTGGTGCCACCACATGCAACAAACATGCCACAATCGTCTCATACAAAAGATACAAAGTTAAACAAAAACTTGAAGACTGTGATTACAGCTCGTGGATCAAGGAAAAACTACCTAAAACCACTTCTCCGGTTTCCTCATGCTCTCTTTAAAACCAACCTAGTCTTTCCTTACAGGTCTTTCTCCTTTCTTAGGATACCAATTTCTCAGCTGTCTCCGATACCAGAACCGCGTCCGTATTCTCGAGACCCGACCACTACACCATAGGCAAATACCTTGTTCCCATCTTTCACCCTCACTAGCTGGTCTTTGTCAAAACTTCTCTTCAACATGGTGTACAGATCCCATTAAAGCTGCACATATCTAATTAATACCTGCTTAAAAATCGTGACCTTGGTCCCACAAATGTCCCCACCTTTGGCCGCCCATTTCTTGGCAAGGTTAGCACAAGAGGCAGCTGTTCCCAATTAACCTTAGTCAGTAAAATTGCCTTCTAGGCTTGTTACTATATGGCCTCAGGGTAGATAAAATGGTTTGACTTGTGTCTCTCATAGCACTCTCAACTGGTCAGTATTGGTAGGTCCAATTTGGGTCCAACCCTATCTGTTGCAGTAACATATATGATACAAATGTGACTCAGTTTGGAAAGTAATTGCAGAATATTATAAGTAGGTCACAATATGTTTTGTGTCTGAATTTTAATTCGTAAGTCTAGATTTTTGTTTTCTCTTGGTTGGAGGGGTCATCTTTCCTTTCCCCACAACTCTCTTACGTTTCTTTGTCCTTTCTGTGTTTCTTTTTGGGGAGCTCTTTTTAAGTCGAAGCATGGATAGATAGTGAACATGTTAACTTTATTTATGTTCTTGACCTTTCAGAATACTTAAGATCTGTCAATTTTGAAGCTAAAGAACTGGAATGTATTTCTGTAGGTTTTCTTAAAAACGAAATATATTTTAAAAAGGAGGGACAAAGGAAGGATGGGTGGTTATTTCCCCATCTGCTTTCTCTACTTTGGTCTGCAGTATTAGCTTGAACTGAGAATAAATCTAGTAAAGGAAATACCCGTATTTGGACAGTTGGTGAGTGTAATGTACATCAGCATTTCACTCATTGCCTCTAAAGGGGTTCTGCTTGCTCCAGATCCATATTGTGAGCATGAGAGTGCTAGAAATTGGGTTACTAGTTGACTGGGGTGTAAGCCCTGGTCAAGCAGCAATCACAATCCTAGTCACGGTAAGGCACAAGCAAACCCCAAATTAACCTGTGCTCAGCCTCCTGGTAGTTTGGCACAGAGCAGTCAGGCTTAACTTAGGGGCACTATGTAAAGTTTTTGTTCAACACTTCAAACAGTAAAACAGGGAAAGCACCACACAGAAAGAATCCCACACCACGTTAGAAACATACAGCTTAATTTAATAAATAAAACAAGACCAAAACGACAAAAATCCAATTAATAGAACCGGAGGTATTCAATTTTAAAGTTTTAGGTCAAAATAGTACTACAAAGCGGCAACAGTGGATATCTGGTCGCGCTGGACCGGGAGAAAGTCACAAGTTCAGGCCGACCGCGATGAAGCGGTGGCCGGCTACAGTGACCCAGTTAGGCACACTGAACAAAGTACCTTAAATCCTGATTGAGGAGCATTGCATGGATCCGCGTAGAAGATGCACTGGGCAGCCGGAGCGATGCGTTGGGTACAAGATACAGCGAGGCTGCAGTGTGAGGTCCTGTTGCATAACCATCGAAGATCCCATAGACGGAGCTTGCGATGTAAAGTTCTATGTCGGGGATGCGGCATGCAGCTGGCGATGCACCAGTTCTGAGGAGCTGCAAGACTGTGATGCAGAGTCCGTCATCATTGTCGACCCTGTCATCAGCAAGAGATGTGAGGACCTAGGCCATGGATGCACTGTGCCTTCAGGGCAATGCATTGGTTCCATGGACTGTGGGGGTGATACAGGTCTTTGCAACAGGTCCAACCCACACAGCAGCTGCGATGATTCAGTTCTGCTCGGAGATGAGCCACCCAGCTGAGGAAATGCACTTAGCAGGATAGACTCACAGATGGGAGAGTCGAGGTGCAAGTGCAAGGTTGTTGTAAGACTGTTATGTCCCTGAGGCTTCAGATTAGTGGGCCAGCCAACTAGCCCTTGGAGTCACTCTAGGTTCTGGGTTCAAGAGATGCAGGTCCAGTCCTTCTCACCCAGGCAAGAGTGCAGGCAGCAGAGCAGCACAGTAGGGCAGCAATTTTTTCAGCGCAGCAGTCCAGCAGAGTAGCAGCACAGAAGTCCTTCCTGGCAGAGCATCCACAGGTCCAGAAGTGTACTGAAATGGTGGTGTCTGAGGTCCGTCTTTGAAACAGGTGTGCCTTCAAAGTGGGGAGAAGCTTCTAGAGGTATGCCCTTGAAGTGCGCCGACACCCTGTCTTCCCTGCCCTGGCTCCAGACTAATTACAGGGGGCATGCAGCCCTTGGTGTGGAGACACGACACAGCCTATTCAGGTGTAAGTGAGGCTAGGCCCAGCTCCTCAGTCGTATCCTGCCAGTGATGACCCATCCAGCCACACCTAAGCTCCCATTGTGTGTGGCTGTCTAGGAGGAATACACAAAGCCCAATTGCCAACTACACATAGTTATGTGACCATAGAGAGGTTGCAGGCATCAAATGACTATTGCAAGAAAATGGCAACTTTCTAAAACTTTCTAAAAGTGGCATTTTCGGAATTGCAATTTAAAATCCAACTTCACCATAAGTTAAGATTTTAAATTGTGATTCCAGAGCCATCAAATTTGAAGGGGTTATCTCTTCCCATTTGGAAATTACACTTAAACAATATAAAATAAGGTAACTTCAATGTTGTCCTAAGGGGGAGAAAGTCCTTGCAGTAGTGAAATGCTAAATGAAAAACGAAATTAGGAGTTTTTCACTACCAGGACATGTAAAACTTAAAAGTACATTTCCAACTTTTTAAATACACTGCACCCTGCCCTTGGAGCTGTCTAGGACCTACCTTGGGGGTGACTTATATGTATTAAAAAGGAAGGTTTGGGCCTATCTAAAGATTTATTTTGCCAGGTCGACATGGCAGGTTAAACTGCACACACAGGCTCCACAATGGCGGCCTGAGACATGTTTAAAGGGCTTCTTAAGTGGATGGCACAATCAGTGCTGCAGGCCCACTAATACCATTTAATTTACAGGCCATGGGCACATGTAGTGCAGTTTACTAGAGACTTATAAGTAAATGAAATATGCCAGTTGGGTATGAGCCAATGTTACCACGTTTTAGGGAAAGAGCGCAAGCACTTTAGCACTGGTTAGCAGTGGTAAAGTGTGCAGAGTCCAGCTAAAACGAAGTCAGTGAAAACAGGAAGTTTAATGGCAAAAAGTTAGGGGGAGACCACACCAAGGATGCCAGGTCTAACAGAGAGTAGGCGCGCTGACTCTCCACTTGCAAAATTTAGAAAGCAGTCTACAAGGAGCAACAATGGAGCAATTGAATGGATGACTAGAGGATAGACATTGCACTGGACTGTACATAGTACCTCAAACTGAGTTGAGAACTGACTAAGAATCAATATGGTGGCATGCATGTTTTGTAGGTTGGTTGTATGCCGTTGGGTTGAATGTGGTGTTTTAGTTTGACTTGAACTGTGCTGGATTTTACATGTGTGAGTTGAAAGCAAAGAGACTAAGCTGCTGGTCTAGGATATAAGTCTGTGCCATTGGAGATTTCAAACTTACATGATATGGTGTGAGATTTCTTCAAGAGTGTGTGGATTGCCAAGCAGTTGAACATTGAATGGAGAAGAGAAGGGTTGGAAAATGGGATCTGGTTAGGATGAGATGTGGCTCCTTCTCCAAGGGATGAGCGTGTCCATGAGCTGCGTGTTTGTGTTCTTGTAATGGATGTGCTATAGCTGCCTTCTGTGTCCATCTTCTCATTGTGTGGTTGTGTAACGAAGGGTAAGAGAGCAGCAGCCTGATACCTGCTATGGGTGGGCACAGACTGATACAGGCTCATTTTTGTTAGAAAGAGGATTATGATAAGTGAAAACACCCAATATCATATCACATTCAAATGTACGCATGCTGTAGAATATCAAATCATTGAGGAAAAGTTGGGTTTGATAAAGCTGAGCCAGATTTTGGCAAATACCATTTGAAATATCAATTGTTTTTTTAGCCGCTTAGTTAACTTGCCTCCATCCACTGAACGACAGAGCACAGGGGAGAAGCAAAGGGAAATGAGACAGCTGTTTCTTATTTTCAAATGTTTTGTGTTATTTATATTGATTCCTCAACATATTAACACAATTATGGTATATAACAAACGATGTCAACTCTGTACAACAAGTACATATCATCAAAGATACTAAAAATCTAAAATACAAATCTAAAAAATAAAAATGTGTCTTCGTCTGCAAGATCATATAATGGCATGATCATGCCATTAAAAGGCCTATGATGCACTGACTGATAAGAACAAAGGGAAAAGAGACAAATGCAGAACGTACCGTAGACCTCTAAAAAAAGAAATTAGTTTAATACATGTAGTGAAACATCACAACAGACATGATGCCTCTAGGTCTCCAACATTTACAGTTGACAATTGTAAGACACAATTGTTTGATATAGAAGTTTAATTTATCACTTCGCACAATCTTCTGACTTCTGTAAGTGCAAAGCCCTTTTCATTAACAAAAAACTGCTCTTTTGAATCAGTCATTTTATTTTCGCATTGTGCCCCCCTGGAGTCTGTCTGTATCTAAATTGTTACAGCAATAAGAGCTTCTCTTTTATTTTGAAAAAGTTAATACGGTTTGTACATGCTTTTATAAAAGACCAAATTAAGCTAATTTTGTATCCAAGGGGCAAATATATTTTCTAGGCCCAGGTGAAATTTCCGTTATGCGAAGTAATCTCGCATGAATTTGTAGATTTCTTGCTTCATTTGTGTCTAAAATTGTGGTATTATGCTATGTCACTTATGAGAACAATGCGAATTACCAGAATGTGAGCCGTTGCTGTTTTCGGCGTTTGTATTATTTGCGCTATTTTTTAAAATGTGAAAATGGACGAAAGGATACATTTCACGATAAAATTCAACACCAATTGCTGGTTTTGCATTTCACGTAATTTTTTCATAATGTTTGCTAAATTTCACATAATTACACAAAAGCTAATTACACATATTTCGTACACCCTTGGTCTTTTTCCATTGTCAGAAAGCAATTTTTTTAATATAAGTTATAAAGTGTATCAAAGCCAAAAAATTAAAGTTTGCTTAAAGAAGGATACTTTTCTTCATAGCCTCGTAATATCTCATATGAAATTCATAAAAACTATTTCCATTACTGAGATGTTAGAAATTCACCTCCTCTAACCCTTTTGATCATGTATTAATTAGTAAACCACAATGTTCTACTTTGGGTAAACATATTTGGATTTTTTTTTAAAATGCTCAAGTTAAATCTTTGAAAAAAGGTAACTAAACATTTGAAAAGGGACGATGTCAATGAAAAGAATAATTACATGCCATGTTGCTCCTAATGGTCTTGCATTCAAGGCTGTATGTGAATGGTTTGATTGTGATTGCCGAGAATGAGATTTCTACAAAAGGCACAACTTTACATCTGTACTCTCTGACTCAGTCGCAGGAACTTCATTCTACTGCCATTAAGGCAAAGAGTGGATTCCAAGAATGTCGATACATTCACTCAGAAAATCAATTTCACTCATAAGAATTAAAAGAGGAATAGGTCTTAGCGGTGACTTCGAATATAAAGAAAGAAATACATTTATACGTTAGAATGCAAACACATTAACGTAATGGATTTCTTCAATCAGACTGCTCTGTGAGTTTGCGCTTTTGGTGAATATGGTCAAACGCTGTTTTTACATTCCCACCGACTGTATTGGATACCAGCTAAGCCCTATAAGCATGGAATGGTGCTTGTCACAGATCTGGGATGTGTACTCCTAATTTCGTGCAGAAATAAAGCATTTTGGGTATCACATAGCAGGCGTTATTAACAGCTGTTTATAGGTTTCAAGGGGAGGCATGCCCAAAAATGATCATCCTGGCTCTAGTCGAACACTAGGCAGGAGACACCATAAGTTTTCTACACCTCTGAGCACTCTGAAACGGCTAAAAAGGGACAAGCACTGTCCCAAACTCTTGAAAAATCTATTTATTTATTTATTTACGTTTTTCATAGAGCTCTGCTAGCCAAAAAGCACCAAAGGATGGCCCCAGAGCGCTATGATTCTTCTTGCAATGGAGGGTGGCCAGGTTGTGTTTACAAAACCCTGAAAGTGCATTGTAGGTGGAACACAATGAATGGGATACTAGGGGTATGGGCCAAGGTAAGAACCTGAAGATGGTAAAGCTTACAATGAGGTAAGTTCAAGATCAGATAGTAAGTGTGCCAGTCTTAGGAGGTTGACCAACTCAGCTGTAATCATCTGGGAAGAGGAGGAATCTATAACTATATGCTGTGAAAACTAGCTGAGATGTTTGCGGTGCAGAACTTGTCATAATCATCCTCCAGTTGTAGATGCAATGCAGATAATTCCACTGCATAGATCACTGTACTTGTATGGAACATCAACCAAATTTCTTGTATGTGGTCCTGCTTATTGACGTGAGTCCTTTGTCAGAAGCTCTGAAGTTTCTGGACGGAAGCTACGGGGATGAACAGTTTTGGGGGGTAAACACAATCCTCAGCACACGTCTTTTAAGTAATATGCAATTATCCAATTTGTTTTAGTCAAGCATAAATGACACAGAGAAATTTTCGAGCTTGGTTTCTTTTCTTTATTCTTTTTGTTCTTGCATCAGCCAACACGTGTTTCGTCGCACAAAGGAATTTTGTCCTGCGACTTTCTCAAGGCTTACATGAGTCCAAAATGTTCCTTTATCAGTGGTGATAATTCCATCCCACTGGAAAATTAAAATCTATGTTCCGATGTCCACGTCGCATTTAACCGTGGATCTTCGTCATGAGCCAAACCTAGAGCACGTAAGAAGGACGTGTAGGTCCCCACATCAGCGCCGTGTTCTCGAGTGCGATGAAACACGTGTTGGCTGATGCAAGAACAAAGAGAATAAAGAAAAGAAACCAAGCTCGAAAATTTCTCTGTATCATTTATGCTTGACTAAAACAAATTGGATAATTGCATATTACTTAAAAGACGTGTGCTGAGGATTGTGTTTATGTTTATGTTGGTTTCGACCACCTGTTTGGGGAGACTGGTGGTTCTTCTCACCTTTCAGCACCGTCCATATAAATTTCTCAGAAATCTAAATAGAGTGTAAGTGCTACTCATTCTTGGAGCGCCATTTTACCTATAACCATACCACTGCACCGTCGTGAATTAGTTTTGGGGGGTAGTTGAATATGCAGTGGCGTAGAGGCTCATGCACTGTGCACAGTAGATATCTTTTTTACTGGCAGCTAACAGAGAGCTTTTAGGGCTGGTATAATGTGGTCTTCTATTGCCTTTTCAGACCGGGTAACACGTGGGCCGCATAGTTTTGATCTGTTTGAAGGTTCAGAATGGCAAGTTTAAGATGTCCAGAGTTCATGTGGTTACAATAGTCCAAACGGGATAGTACTAACCCTGGGCATAAAACTCTGCTCCGCTCGCGGAGTTTGCAGATTTTTGGCAACTCCACGTTCTGCGTAGAACGCAGAGTTGCCGAAAACACTGCGCTCCACACCAGAGCGGAGTTTTTTTTGTGTTTGCACGCCCAAAATGTGTTTTTTTCACGCGTGCAGGAGTGACTTAATGGGTGCCTGCGATCGCCGACGAGATTTCCCATCCGTTCACGAGCGCCACGAGATTTGGTAGCCGGCCGCACGGTCCCGCGAGATTGTGCGATCGCGAACACGTCATTCGGGCATGCCATCGGACTTTCAGGCGGACGTTTTGTGAAGATCGCGATCCTGAACACGCAGAATGTGCAATTTGGAGAAGAATCTCTCTCGAGTAGCATCAAAACCTTCTCGAAATGATGATTTGGATTTTCACTTTTTTTCATGTGTGGTTGTTGTGTAACTTGCAAACCTTTTTTAGCCCTGTGGATTTTTGTTTTTGGCATTGTTGCATTAAAGCTGTGTTGTTTAGCATTCCTCCTTTGTCTGGCCAGTGTGTGAGTGTGTTTGTAATAGTGGGCCAGCATTTGCCTTGGCTGAGCCTCCCCGTGTGGCCAGGGTCCATTTTGTAAAGTCTGTGTCCATATAGGCCTGCTTGAGTTCATTGTTTTCCAGGCCTCCTGCTTGTTGTTGTTGTGAGAGACCATGTGGCTGGTGGCCATTTTGTGGTGGTGGTAGTGCTTTTGCCATAGACCTGCCTGGCTTCTTTCCTTTGTTCCTCTTGATTTATTGCTTCTTGTTGTGGCCTGCCTGGCTATGTGGCTGGTGGCCATTTTGTGAAGGCAGCCAGTGTGCTTTGCTTTTGCCATAGGCCTGCATTGTCTGTCTTCCCTTTCTCGTTTTTGTGGCCTGCCTGGCCATGTGGCTGGCGGCTATTTTGTGAAGGTAACCAGTGTTTTTGCCATAGGCCTGCATTGTCTGTCTTCCCTTTCTTGTTGTTGTGGCCTGGCCATGTGGCTGGTGGCCATTTTGTTAAGGCAGCCAGTGTGCTTTTGCCATAGGCCTGCATTGTCTGTATTCCCTTTCCTGTTGTTGTGGCTTGGCCATGTGTCTGGCGGCCATTGTGTGAAGGGGCAGCCAGTGTGCTTCTGCTTTAGGCCTGCAAGCCTTCTTTGTAGTGGCCAAGCCTTCTTGCTGGTTGTTGGTTTGCATGCAATTTTTTCTTCTTTTATCCAGCAAAAAATGTAGCACAGTTAACTACATTTTCTCATATATTTGCAATATTGTTGATTTGAATTGATTCACTATGTGGCCTAGTCTGCCAATGTGTTTTCCAACCAATAGGCCCAGAGCTACTCATGGGTGCATAAAACAAATGTTTCTGTGGTGAATGAATGAATGAATGAATGAATGAATGAAGGAACATTTCTAAAGCGCGTGGTTACCCGAGGGCATCCCAGCGCTGTGGCGCCGATTATACCGTGAGAGGATCAGGGAAAGAGAGAAGTTTTCAAAAGCTTTCTGAACTTGAGATAATTAGGTTTGAAACGTACGTGGAGGGGAAGATTGTTCCAAAGCCTAGCTGCATTATATGTGAACATTCGGCCTCCACTACGTGATCGTTTAATCTTAGGAACTAAGATTAAACCCTTGTTCTCAGATCTAAGGGTTCTGTAGGGTCGATAGGGTTGAAACCAGGGACGAATCAGGAGCGAGCAATTTCCAGAAAGTGCTTTATGTATAATGCACATAGCTTTGAATTGAATTCTTTCCTGGACAGGGAGCCAATGCAAGGTAGCGAGGGCAGTTTTCGCTGAGGAGCGTCTGGGAGTATTCAACAACATACGGGCTGCACAATTCTGCACCGTTTGAAGTCTTTTGGTGGTGGCCTGAGGGGCTCCCAGGTAGACAGCATTAGCGTAGTCGAGTCATGAAAGAATGAGAGCTTTGACTAGTAACCGTCTAGCTGCAAAGGGTAGCAAGGGGAGTATCCCTCTGATCATTCTTAGAAGGCCATAGCAGCTGGCTGCTACTTTGCGTGCTTGTTCCTTGAAATCAAGGTTGCAGTCAAGCCAGACCCCTAGGCTTTTGATTTGTTTTTTTGGGACAGGAGGTAGGCCTAGGCAGCCAGGCCAGAGCAGGTCGATGTTTGGAGGGGCGGCCTTCCCCAGGAGCATGAGTTCGGTCTTTGATCCATTCAGTTTTAAAAATGAGTTGTTCATCCAGTTAAAAACCTTCTCAAGGCAGGTGGCTAGATCGGGACCATGTTGGTTGTATTGCTTCATGGAGACAATTAACTGGGTATCGTCCGCATATGTGACGATCTGTACACCAAATGGGCATACAGTTTCTGCCAGTGACCTCATGTATATATTAAACATGGTGGGGCTTAGGGAGGATCCCTGTGGGACCCCACATGTCAGGGGTATTTGCTTCGAGGAGGATTCTTCTTCAAAGACTGAGAAGACCCTGTTTTGAAGAAAGGACTGTAGCCATTTTAGTGCTAGTCCAGTCACTCCAACCTCCCAGAGTCTTTGGATCATCAGATGGTGATTTACCGTATCGAAGGCTGAACTGAGGTCCAATAAAATCAGGGCCGTGCAGCCTCCGTTATCAAGGATCTTCCTAGTTTCCTCTACTACGGCAAGAAGAGCAGTCTCAGTGCCCTGTTGTGATCTAAATCCTGTCTGAGTGGGATGAAGACAATTATTGTTTTCTAAAAAAAAGACGATAAAATCGAATTAGTGTGCTTCTCTGCTAGTTTACTTAGTCCAGGCAGCAGGGAGATGGGTCGATAGTTTGCCCAGTCTTCTGGATCAAGATTAGGTTTCTTCAAGAGTGCTTTGACCCTAGCGTGTTTCCATAGGGGAAACAACCTTTAGAACGCATGCATTACATCGCATGCCATTAGATTGCGGTTTTTACAACGAAAGTCGTTACAACGACTTGCACTGGAGGGCGCTATAGGACAAGGAGTAGTTTAAATTACTATCCAACACCTTCCCTACTGTACGTAGGCTGGAGTTGGAATAGTAAATTAAACTACTCCTAAGTCCACGCCCTCCAACGCAAGTCGTTGTAACGACTTGCGTTGTTAAAACCGCGATCTAATGGCATGCGATGTAATGCATGCGTTCTATCGTCATACATCCGTTTCCATAGGGTTGGCACGATCCCTGTCTTAAGTGATGTATTTATCACGTCAAGTATAACTGGTGACACGACCTCAGAGATCTGATGAAGAATGGTAGGAGGAGCGGGGTCTAGGGGAGAACCTGATTTTAGCTCTCTCAGAAACCCTTGCAGGGTGATAAGGTCAAGAGACAGGAATTCTTCCAGCAAGGCCTGTGTTTCCGAGGTGGCAGAGTCTGTTAATAAAGGGGTTAGTTGGTCTATGGTTTGAGGGAAAGACATATAAATGGCTTGTATTTTTTCAGAAAAAAAATCTGCTATTTGATTACACCGCCGCTGGGCGTTGTCTGGGGCGGTAGGGGGCAGGGGTGTGAGAAGAGATTTAGCAATCTTAAATATTTCTCGTGGGGAGTTTGCCGCTAATGTGATTTTTTCTTGGTAATAGAGAGCTTGAGCGCTTTTTATTTTGAATTTATAGGTTTTAATAGCCTCTCTATATTTGGCTTTCCTGGATGCGGAGAAGTCCTTCCTCCAGCTTCTTTCATGTTTTTTACATAACTGTTTTAGTTCACGTAATTTCTGGGAGTACCATGTTTTTTTTTTACCTCCAACCTTTTCTGGAATCTCTTTCCTTGGGAGGACTTGGTTAAGTGATGCCTCAAGCCAATTATTGAAATTGTCATTTGCGACGTTAGAGTTTGAGTGGGATAGTGGAATAATATCTATTAGATTACCTATCCAGGCATCTAAGGGAAGTTTCGACCACTTGCGAGCCAGCTTAATGGTTCTAGCATCTGGTGCAATAGAGTCGGGTAATGCCCAGGTAAAAAAGAGAAGAAAATGGTCTGACCAGGGTAGAGGGACAGAGTTACCTTCAGATAGATTATGTATTTTTGAAAAGATAAGATCAAGCAAGTGACCTTTAATATGGGTAGGACCATTCACTTTTAGGGTGAGTTGGAATATTGACAGTTCGTCGATAAGTTCTGAGAAGGATGCGGATTGCACATCATCGAAGTGCATATTAAAATCTCCCAGAATTGTGAAATTGGGGGAGGAGCTAGCAAGATTTGCTGCAAGATCAGGTAGATCTTTATTAAAGAGGCCAAAAGGGCCCGGAGGATGGTAGACTAAAATCCCTGAAAAGGTATAAGTAGGAGATAAGTTAATTACAAAAGTCATGCTTTCACAGTCAGGGATGGGATTTGGCGTAGTCTGGCAGATAAGATTGTCTTTATGAATAATGGCTAAACCGCCCTGCGGCTTAAATTTCGGTCAAGTCTCTGAATTACATAGTTTGTTAAATTTAAACATCATTTAGGGCATGGATGGCATTGGATTGAATGCAAAATGTGTTTTTTGGGGGTGTTTCACTTTTTTTCATGTGTGTTAAATAAATGCCTTTGTTGGATGTGTGTGGTTGTTGTGTAACTTGCAAACCTTTTTTAGCCCTGTGGATTTTTGTTTTTGGCATTGTTGTATTAAAGCTGTGTTGTTTAGCATGCCTCCTTTGTTTGGCCAGTGTGTGAGTGTGTTTGTAATAGTGGGCCAGCATTTGCCTTGGCTGAGCCTCCTCGTGTGGCCAGGGACCAAATTTGTAAAGTCTGTGTCCATATAGGCCTGCTTGAGTTCATTGTTTTCTAGGCCTCCTGCTTGTTGTTGTGAGTGACTGACCATGTGGCTGGTGGCCATTTTGTGGTGGTGGTAGTGTTTTTGCCATAGACCTGCATGTCTTCTTTCCTTTGTTCCTCTTTGCTTATTGCTTCTTGTTGTGGCCTACCTGGCCATGTAGCTGGTGGCCATTTTGTGAAGGCAGCCAGTGTGCTTTTGCCATAGGCCTTCATTGTCTGTCTTCCCTTTCTTGTTGTTGTGGCCTGGTTATGTGGCTGTCGGCCATTTTGTGAAGGCATCCAGTGTGCTTCTGCATTAGGTCTGCATGCTTTCCTTTGTTCCTCTTGGCTTATTGCTTCTATCCATTGTCAGCTGCAGCTCCCCGAATGCTGAATCCCACATGATGCACAATGTCAAACCGGGTCCGTTACATTTGTATTTTTGTTGTTGTTCTTCTTCTTTCCTATCCTTCCTGAGTGTACTGTACACTAGTACACCAACCATGAGAGCCCTTGTTTTTGTCAAAGTCTCACAAATGTCTACACTGTATTGTTATGTCTTTTTAATAACTGTGGTGATAAATGTAATAATATTAATAATACTAACAAGTGTGACCATACACTAAGTTATATATTATATTTGTTTGTTTGTACTAGCAGTAATTGAACCACAACAATGAATGCCACATTTCACTGATGTTCTTCTTGCTTCTTTGCTTTTAGGTGCACAAAAGAGGAGGAGACGTCATCACCCATTGTACCGCCAGACAGAATTCCTGCTGCTCACGACGTCACAAGACGTGTGACCACAGACATCTCTTCATCTTGTGCCACTGCGTGCTGCTGACATCTTCAAGATGGCCCCAAAGAAAGGTACCAGGTCCAGTACCAAGAAAGTTGCCAGTGAGAAGAAGGCACTGCCACTTACCAAGACCGGTATGTCGCCCAAGACCTTTTTTGGGAAAACAAAAATTGCGCCTGCAGCAGCAGTGTCTGGGGAGCAAGCTGGGAGCAGCACCCCTGCATCAGTGGACCCACCACACCAACCTAGAACCAAGCTCATGTCTGTTGCAGAGGCAGCCAGTCTAATCACGAGTCCAACGCCGATGAGCAGTGATGTTGAAATTGACTTATCGTTATCGCAAAGTAGTACCCAATCAATGCAGGGAACTCAGATAAGTGGGCAACAACAGCCGCAACCACCCCCAATAGTAGTTGTTCCTCCCAGAGTAGGGGCAGTTCAGGAGATCGAGCTTCCTGCAGAGGAAGAAGAAGAGCAAATCACTCTTTCAGAAGATCCATTGTCTTCCAGATCCCCAGCAAGGAAAAGGAGGGTTAGTCCATCAACTTCTTCTCCAAGCCCCCTTTCTGATGATCTAGACACCACTTGGATCCCGCCTCCGTCTGAGTTGGAGACACGCCATGCCCACGAGACAAGGCTAGGGAAAAGGAAGGTTCCAGAAAGCCTTAGAGTTATGGAGGTAGATGTAGAAGAGGAGGATGATGATGACGAGCCAGTCATCATGGACATTAGTCCCGCCCCAGTGGAGACCGACATTACCCCATCCCAAATTGCTGTGAGGGATGTGGCACGGATACCACCAACACAGATGATACCACCAACACCACCACCAGCTTCCATATTTCGCTGGCAGCGACCTACATCCACCACAACCACCTCAGTAGAAGTAGGTATTGCAGAGAGTCAAACTTCACGCCCACCTACCAGTTCATCTGGCATTGCAAGTGACACCAGCAGTGCCAGAAAGTTGGCCTCCCCAGTTTGGGACTTCTTTTCGATTAGCAGGAAGGAGGTGAACATTGCTATATGCTCCCTTTGTGGACAAGGTGTTAGTCGGCGTAAGCTTGGTACAAACTGTGGTACCGGAGGCCAAACAACCCATCTGAAAAAACACCACTTGATCCAGTGGGAGGCGCACCGTAGCGGCTAAAAAACTGCACCCATTGTTGTTGGTGGGGATGAAGAAGTAGAAGATCCGATCACGGTGGAAGGTGAACAAGAGGGAGACATTTTCTCTGGTACACAAAGTAGCCCTGTCCCCAGCAGTGCAGTGGTACCGCCCACATCTTCATCAGCAACATCGCAGTGGCACAAGAGTCAGGCTGAGACACCAAGGGGTCCCAGGCAAGAGAGCACCGCAACGAAACAACGTGTGTTGAGCCTAACAACATCTGGCGTCAAGTAGTCACCTGCATCAGTGGCACCAGAAAAGAAAAATATCCAGGCTACCATTCTAAGCATGTTTAGGTCGGAGGGGCAGTACGAACGCAACCACCCAACGGCACGTTTTTACAACGCGAAACTGGCTAAAATGTTAGCGCTGGACCTCCTCCCTTTTTCTTTTGTGGAAATGGTGGGGTTTCTTGAATTTGTGACAGCCATCTGCCCAAAATGGAAGGTTCCCAGCCGGTCCTATTTCACCAGAGTTGCTGTTCCAGCACTACATCACGACGTGCTGGAATTGCTTGGACAAGCTTTGCAGCAGAGTGCTATTCACACTATCCACCTGACAACAGACATGTGGACCAGTTGCCAAGCCACTGATCAATCAATCAATCAGGCGTTTGTTAAGCGCGACTACTCATCCGTAAGGGTCTCAAGGCGCTAGGGATAGGGGGGTGCAGGTTCCAGTCCATCAAGGAGGGGGTCTGTCGAAGAGCCAGGTTTTGAGGTTTCTTGCGAAGATGGGGAGCGATGTTGTCTGTCTGAGGTGGAGCGGAAGGTCGTTCCAGGCTTTGGCCATGAGGAAGGAGAAGGAGCCGCCTCCAGATCTGGTCTTTCTGGTGCGGGGGACCACGGCATAAGAGAGCTGGGCTGATCGTAGGGTCCTTTGGGGTGCGTGGAATTTGAGTCGGCTGTTCAGGTATGCTGGTCTGGTGTTGTGGAGGGCCTTGTGTGCATGGGTGAGTATCTTGAAGGTAATTCTAGCCTTGACGGGGAGCCAGTGGAGTGTGCACAGGTGCTGCGAGATGTGGCAGTGTTTTGGCAGGTTGAGGACCAGTCTTGCAGCGGCGTTCTGGATGTTCTGTAGCTTGCGGGTGAGGTTTTTGTTTATCCCGGCATAGAGTGCGTTGCCGTAGTCGTGTCTGCTGGTGACCAGGGCATGAGTGATGGTCTTTCTGTGTTCGAGGGGGATCCATTTGAAGTTCTTATGAAGGAGGCGGAGGGTGTGGAAGCAGGAAGACGAGACAGAGTTGATTTGGCGGTCCATTTTGAGCTCGGAGTCCAGGATGATTCCCAGGTTGCGTGCGTGGTCCGTGGGGGTTGGTGGGTTTCCGAGGGCGGGGGGCCACCAGGTGTCGCTCCAGGCATCGGGGTTTGGGCCCATGATGAGTACTTCTGTTTTGTTGGTGTTTAGTTGTAGGCAGCTGTTTTTCATCCATTTGGCGATGGCTTCCATGCCTTCTCGAAAAGTTGTGTCTGGCGGTATTGGGTTCGTTGGATAGGGAGAGGATGAGTTGGGTGTCGTCTGCGTATGACACAATGTTGAGTCCGTATGTGCTGACGATGGGGGCGAGTGGAGCCATGTAGACGTTGAAGAGCATCGGGCTGAGGGAGGAGCCCTGGGGGACTCCGCAGGTGGTGGGTGTAGGGTCCGAGAGGAAAGGGGGGAGTCTGACCTGCTGCGTTCTGCCAGAGAGGAAGGAGCGGATCCAGTCGAGGGCCTTGTCCTGGATTCCTGCATCGTGGAGTCTGCGTATTAGGGTGCGGTGAGAGACTGTGTCGAACGCCGCTGAGCGGTCGAGGAGGATGAGGGCTACTGTTTCTCCTTTGTCCAGTAGGGTGCGGATGTCGTCTGTTGCGGCGAGGAGGCCGGTTTCCGTACTGTGGTTTTTTCTGAAGCCGGATTGGGAGGAGTCGAGGATGTTGTGCTCTTTGATGAGTGTGGCGAGTTGGCTGTTGATGGCTTTCTCGATGACTTTCGCTGGGAACGGGAGCAGGGAGATTACATGTGCATCACTGCACACTGGATCTCTTTTGTGGGGGTTAGAGAAAAGATATCTACAGCAGGTGTTGTTGACACTGCTGAGATTTTTAAAGCCACTCGGAAACATGGAACTGTAGCCATTTTCGCCATGGAGAAATCTCATACTGCTGCAAACATTTTGGAAGACTTGGACAGCAAGGTCTTTGATTGGCTGCGACCAAGAGGGCTTACCATTGGTTTTGTTACCATGGACAATGGCAGTAATATAGTTAAGGCCATGGGCGATGGTGACTATTTCAGGGTCCTGTGTTTGGCACACTGCATTAACATCATTGCTCAAGACTTTCTGAAAAAAGAAGACAGAGTCAGCCACTTACTGACCACCTGCAGGAGAATCTGCACACATTTCAGCCATTCTTTTAAAGCCCGGAAGCAGCTGAGGATCATTCAACGTGATAATAGAATGCCAGTTAAAGCACTCATCCAGGAGGTGCCAACACGTTGGAACTCAACTTATTACATGCTTGAACGTCTGTTTGAGCAGTACAGACCAATCAATGAATATGTCATGCAAAGAGGGGATGCTACTGTGAAAGGCATGATCATTGAGATGGACCAATGGCGCCTAGTTAAATGCCTGACAGAGATGCTACTTCCTTTCGAGCTCTTCACACGTGTAGTCAGCAAGGAGGACTGTACTATGGGCAAAGTTATCTCATTGTTGCACATGCTACAGGAACAGCTGAAGAGGGTGTCTGAAATGTACGCAGGTGTGGAGGAAAAAAAAGAAGCATATGAGTTGGTGGAGAGCTTAACCCTTCACTTATCTGAAAATACAAGGGTGCAAAGAGGCATTGTGTCATGCAACCATTACATTTGTGCCACAATTCTGGATCCATGGTACAAACCACACTTTCATTCCTTTTTCAGAAGGGGATGTTGGCAACCACAAAACTTGGATAGCTGTGGAAGCCAGTCGATTAGAAAATGAACGGCTGGGAATTCGAGGCCTGCTACTCCAGGCCACAACAAGTACTGCAGGGCAGCTGGCTTCAAGTTCAACTTCAGAGCCTGAGGGCAGTGCAGTTGACTCACAGCAGCCAAAACCACCAACAACACCAAGAACAACATCAACAACAACAAGAACAGGAGCATCAGCCCCACCAAAATCAGCACAGGAATGTTTTCTACAGCAAGGGCTTGCTAGGTCCAGTGCTGAGGTAAAGGCAAAAGAGGCCGAGCAAAGCGGAGCACCCCTGAGCATTGAGCAGATGGTCCAGGCCTATCTGGATGACCCAACAGAGCTCTACATTGATCAAAACCCATTGCTGTATTGGTATGGGAAAAAGCGCCAATGGCCAGTGCTCAGCAGGCTGGCGATAAACTATCTGGCTTGTCCTATCACAAGTGTCTCTTCTGAGCGTGTTTCCAGTGCGGCTGGTGCCGTTCTGACAGTGAGAAGGACCAGTCTCTCACCCCAAAATGTGGAGAGGTTAACCATGATCAAAATGAATCAGAACTTTATACCACCGGATTACACCATACCTGAAGTAGCACAGCAAGAAGATGATGATGGCGACTCAGGTGAAAGTAGTGTGTTAGGTGACCTACTTCTAGGCGAACCACCAGAGTTTGAGGATGAGCACTATTTCCCTGACAACTAGGCTCTTTCAATTTTCAGTTACTTTCTTTCTTTCTTTCTTTGACGCCCCCCCAAAAAAAGATATAGCTAAGGAACATTATTTACTTTATTATTTATTTGTGTGTGTGACTTTCTGGTTCACAAATCCAGCCTCACCATCTTACCCTTTTTATTGCCAGATCAGAGTTGCAACTGTGTGCAGTCAATGAAGAAGTAAAGTCCACTCCTGACTCGTCCAAAAGCCATTTCTCTCAAGTCAGACATTGGATAGAGAATTCAAACAAATGTGTGCCTGCCTCCAACTCTGGGCCCTGACAATCTATCTATCCTTTCCTAACCTAGAGGTACTGCCCCGGAAGGACACTCAGGTAAATAATGGCATGCATTGCATGATGAGTGATTGTTGTTTGTTGTGAATGTCTATTCTACAAAGTGACACAAGTCAATCTTTCCCTTCTTGTTGTTCAATAACAAAATCGTACTACTACAGGACGATCCATTGCATTTTTTGATTCGGGAGTGGACGAGTCTGGAGGACTCACTCGGGAGTCGGACACTGTTGGTACGGACTTGGAGTTGGACACCATGACCACCATACTCGCAGTCAGAGTCAGGTCAGGAGGATCAGAGATAATTGATGGAATAACTCAGGGCGTGCCACCAGAAGAAGATGGATTTTTTCACATTTACTGAAACCAACCGATTTGGATGATTGATGATGACTTTGAAGTGGCCTAAAGGTAAACAACAACAGAGATCAGACCTACATGTCTGTGTAGTGGTGGTGGGCGGTGAGTGTGGTGTGACTGACAGCGGTGCATTAATATTTTTTTACTTCATTTGGAAAATGCTATGTTGCTGTGCATATACTATTTATGTGTGCTCAGTGCTGTCTGGCTCAAATCTGAAGCTAAGTGGAGTTTAGGTAGGGGTGGCCTGTTGTTGGAGGTAACTGCCGTAAACAGAGTCTGATTTAGCCATGCTGCCTCTGAAAATCTTCTTGTTGCATTCCTCCTTATGCAGTTTAACTTTTTGTTTTCTCCTTGATTTTTAAATATCTTTTTTGTTTTTCGATCTACAGGCCCTTTACTCTGTGCCATACTGGAAAAACAACTCACACTTACCATACCAAACAGCATCCGCCAGGCACCCAAGATTCACGGGTGGACAGTCCAATAGGAATGCGGAGATGCCACTCCCAATTTATACAGTATCTTTTTTTCTCTTCAATCATTACGACTGTGTGTGTTGTGTTTATGTTTGCTTTTTACTCCTACAGATCATTTAATTGTATTTGCTATCTTTCTAAGCCCAGTACAACAGAACATAAATATAATGTATGTAACTTGGGTCTCTCTGGGGGCAGACAGACAATTGCATAATTAATATACTTCCCTGTACTTGTCTAGTACCACTCATCATCAAGCATGCATTTCCTTTTCCTCCCATAACAGATTTATGATGGTCGGTTGCCAAGATGAGTGCTGTCCATGTGTAGTGTTTGTCTTTGTCAAACCTTTCCCTCAATCCCCCTTCCCAACCATTCATCAAACCCCTAACCCTCTTCCCCCAGGCTGTGTGATTTATTGAGGTGTGACTTAACAATTTTTACACCATTAATTGATCACACACTTGGTGGGGCAGATGTGGTGAAAGCAACACAACAACTCAGTGCAGGGTGAGGAGGATCTTATTCCTAACTAAGCTCATATAGCCCACACTGGCAGTATATATTATACAATATCCACCCCAGCCAGCACAGTGTATGATATTTTTTTTCCAGAGGAACATCTCTCATTGCCAGCATCATCATTCAGGCACTGTATTAATTTGCGTCTAAGCCGGTTAAGCTTGTCCACTTCGTACAGCTCGTAGTAGCTCAACATTGTTCTGATTAATTCAGTTTTTCATTCCTTATCATACTCTCTTCTTGTGTCTGAGACTGAGTCTGTTCTAGTAGTCTAGTCTCTGGTGACTGTCATCAAGCTTGCATATAATAATAACGGCATTAACCTATTTTGTTTTATTTCAGTTTGTTAACTTCCCGTTCGGTGAATAGTCCCCACTCTCCAAATCCTTATCCCACAGTTCTAGTTCGCCTAGGATGTAGTGGAACCTCGCTTGAGTTCTGATGAGTTTGCCTTCAATAGCAAAAGAAACGCTAGCAATGCATGCTGCTACTACTACCACCACCATGATGGCACCTTGGGAAACCATGGAACCCTTGCTTCATCTAATCAGGTAAGAGAAGTGAACTGTGGTTGATTGATCATTGTTGAACGGAAATCATTCTATACAATGATAATTCACTCCACACCCCCTCCGAGTCGTTAGGGGTTAATAATATTATATAGTAGTAGCAGAGTAGACTGCAGAGACTAGGAGGAGAGAGTAGTAGGACAAGGGAGGGTACCGCATCACTATTTTGTTTACACTATCAGCAGACTTTTAAAACTGGCTACGGCAAACGCAGCACTGAGAAGTAAAACAAACAGTCAATAACCCCACCACATTTTTTTTAAATCATTCATAATCATAAAATGTAAAAGTATGAAAAGTTTGTTATTCCCTGAACAAAATTCAAAACCCACAACTGACCCACCACTCTCCCTAACGCCAACCAATGTCCAAGTAGTGTCTAAGAAATATCCATAAATAAAGACAAACCCAACAATCCCCCAACTCCCACCCACCCAAAAACAGATTAAACAAGCATTTGCAATGCAATCAGTCTCGCCTTTGGGACCTTATATGTATTTAGCTATGCAGCACATTAGCCTGGGTGCTGAAACATCTACTGTTCTTTAACATGGAGGGAAAGTAAGCACAAAACTGCATGACACGCCAGGTATGGGAACACATGGAGAGAAATATTGCCTTTCAGCGGAAAATGGTATAGTCCAAAGCTCTGTTTTTAATATAAAATCAGGACCTTCGGTGGTGATATCACTGAAAATACAAGATTTGAAAAAAATAATATTGTCTACGGGTGCTCGTGGAAGACAATTCCTATGGACTGGAATCTAGAGAATGCTAAAGTGATTCTGGTATTTTACTGACCTCTGCTGGTCGTTTTCTATCAAGAAAGTTAAATAGAGGCAGTTGCCAGAAAAATAAAAAAAGAAAGTCTCTCAGCAGAAAGCAATTCTAGTATTTTACTGACCTCTGCTGGTCATTTTCTATCAAGACAGTTAAATAGAGGCAGTTGAACAGAAAAAAAAGTCCCTAAGCGGAAGCAGACAAGTCCTAGGGCTGATCTCCAGAGCCTACATACTACATACACATATAAGTATGTAATAAGTATATACTAAAGTATATACAAGAGGTCTCGAATGCTCAACCTAAAAAGGGGCTGAAGAGAGCACTAATTACGGGTTAGGAGCTTCTGGAGGTGCCTCTCCACCCGTTCCTGCCTTGCTTCAATTTATCCGCCAGCCTTCGCATGAACGGCGCTCATAATGGCAGAAATAAGGTGGAGCAGCAGTGCTGGTGGAATGATGGCGGCACCGGCGGGCACCCATTGGACCGCGGCGACGGTGTATTGGTGGGGTGGTTGTTGGGGCCTGGCTGGGGCCCGGGGCATCTGCAGCAGCTTCTGTCTCATCCTCCTCGGCCACCAGCCGCTGGTACTCGGCCCTGATGGACTTCATTTTCCGTCGCCGGGCTGCAATCACTTGCCTGGTCGGTGGAGCAGCAGGAGTAGCTACATATCGAGAAAGAAAAAAGTCAAATTGTAAACAATGCTCTTAGCAAAACACCAAGGGGTATATTCACAAGAACGTGTGATAACTACCGCAAGAGTAGCGTAATGCAACTTTCAATAACGCAGCCTATCACGGGAAAATAACCCCGTGTCAACGTGGAATTCACAACAAGGCGGTAGCATCCGATAGCCTGCCGAAACCGCGGACAAAGTCCGCGACACAACCACCACGATGGAGATAAAAACACAAACCACAACACCAAAAAACACGCGATGGGCCAAATAGCGATAAGAAAACAGTGACAACCAGCGCGAGGGCAGCAATACGCATGCGCAATGCGGGAAAAAGCAGAAGAACAGTATACGGAAAATGCCACAGAACAAAATACATCAACAGCGGAGTACCACGGATGCACCCTGGCCAACTGCAGAGGACAACATGCACACCACAACATCCACGCACCGTGGAAGAACAGAACCCACAGGCACACCACTTGAAAGAGACCAGTGGCAGACAAATCAGAGCCGCAGGAGCGACACACCCACCGTGCAGCATACGCACATAAGCAGAAGTGCACCCGGACAGTGACAACATCCCGGTACAAATAGCAACACCTCCACAACTGAACACAGGACACAACTGGATCGGAAAATGCACACAACCTGGCAAATCACACCTGAAACCCCAGGGACATGTAACATGACAATGTACAATTCCAACCTGTGACCTGCAAACATGTTTTATTCACACATGCAGTGCAAATGGACATCCACTACTGTCCCATGAATGCCACAGAGGGTCACAATGTGACGTGCTCATGAGAAGTAAGTGTCCATGATGGAGTCCCTATGGGCCATTCCTGCCGCAGCTGCAGTGGGATGTGGGCCACCTGCCCCATCACCACCATCATCGTCCGGTACCTCTGGAACTGGGATCCATGGGGCCCTGGTGCGAACACAGATGTTGTGCAACACACAACATGCAACAATCATCTTGCACACGACGTCTGGGCTGTACAGGAGCTTCCCACCAGTGCCGTCCAGGCACCTGAAACGTGACTTCAACACGCCAAATGTGCGTTCAACGATGCCCCTGATGCGTATGTGGGCCGCATTGTACTGCCTCTGGGCGGGTGTGTTCGGGTCTCGGAGGGGTGTCATCATCCAAGGGCAGAGTGCATATCCTTGATCACCTGGGACAGTGCAGAGAGACATGAGTCAATAGTTGGTTAGGCAGGACGTGATGGCAGGCCCACCAATCCAGTGACGCCTGTGCTGGCTGTGGGGGGGTGAGTGTAAGCCAGCCCTCAGGGAGTAGCATGTGCTGGCAACTACACCAACAGTCATCAGGCACACAGACATGCAATGTCTGAACTACAAGGGGGGATGACTCGAGTCGCACAGGGCTAGTCGCCCCGGATGCACAGCGACCGACACGGGACCACCACCACGGGACACTGACCTGCGGGAGGCCAGGCTAGGGTCATGGGGGGCAGAGCAGTGCCTCACATGTGTCATGGCCGCATTCCGCATCTCCACACGTTCAGCTGTTGTGTGGCTGTGGTGCCATGTGGAGTCTGTATTGGGTGCAGGGGTAGCCCAGGATGACCATGGAGTGGTGTAGTCGTGTCTGGTAGAGGGTCGTGTAGTTTAACATGTCGGATGTGGTTAGGTCACGTGTGCATCCCCACAGTTGTGCCATGTGCATTGGTGGCTGTGGGATGTGTGGTGTGTTGAGTTGGTACTTACCAACGAGCAGTCCCGTTCCATATGTGCCATCCTGGAAGCGCTGGTTGATGATGGACTGTCGGAAGATGAAGGAATCATGCACACTGCCTGGGTAGTTGGCGACGACATTGGTGAACATTCCCCGGTGGTCCACTATTGCCTGCACATTGATGGAATGCGTGTGCTTCCTGTTGCGGTAGTGGTGTGCAGTATCCGCAGGGGGCACAAGTGAGACATGTGTGCAGTCGATTGCCCCCAACACGGCCGGGAATCCGGCTATGGCATAGAAGCCTTGCATAGTCTCCATCTGTTGCTGCGCAGTGTTGGGGAAGTGAAGGTACTGGGGTATGAAGCTGAGGATGGCATCCAGGACGGGTGTGATGAACTTTGATAGGGCTGGCTGTGAGATCCCTCCGACTCTGGCAGTTGTTGGTTGGAAGGTCCCAGAGGCCAACAGGTGCAGCACTGCCAGCAGCTTTGTCTGCGGAGGGATGTTTGTTCTCCGCTGTTTTGGGACCGTCAGCCTGTGGGCAATGTGGGTCAGGATGCGGAGGATGGTTGTCCTTTTGAGCCTGTAGTGGGAAATGACTTCCGCGGGCGTTAGGTCTGTGCGAGTGGTGCGTTTACGGTAGCTCCGCTGTCTTGCTCTACGCTGCCTCTGTGGTGGTCCGGGGGGAGCGGGTCCGGGTCCTGGGGGTAGCGGTCCAGGGGTGGTGGCGGGGGTGTTGTGGCCCTGTTGGGGCTCCGAGCTGCATGTAGAGTAGCTCCATGGCGTCGTTTGTTCTTCGGGTATGGCTGTGTGCGGGACTCCGTTGCCTACTGCAGGTGGACGTCCTTCTTTACACCTGCTTGAGGCAGGTGTTAAATACCTGCGGCTACCGCACCTCATCGCCTGTTTTGTGTTCTTATCGCCGATGTGGCTGGTCGTTGTGAATGTTGAGGTGTGATGTTGTCTCGGCTTTTGTCACGGGTTCGCCTACTCTGCATCTCATTAGCGATATTTGCGAGGGTCCTCTGTGGTGATGTTTTTTGCGGCTGCTAACGCGGGTAAACTGGTGCTGTGGGCTGTTAACACCGGCTTGTGAATGGGGGGGGTAAATTTATCATGACTTTGGCTGCGATAAAGTGCTGTTAATTCGGCGATAGCTCCTTGTGAATATGCCCCATAGAAAATTATGTCATGGGTATGGAGGGAGGTGATTGATGATAGGTGGGTAGGAAGGATACATAATCTTGCGCTTGAAAACTACTGTCAGTCCAGGGAGGATTCTGAAATACCACCTCTTCAACCATTTGAATAAAAAAAACTTCAAAAAAACATTCCAGGCAAGTAAAGGTGAGACGAACACCACTACAGAGGAGCACCATAGTTCCTTATTCTCCTTCCCAAGGATTTTTACATTCAACATTGCATTGTTCTTCGAGTATTTTATTTTTCATTCTTCACCCTTTGCTTTGCTACTCACCACCATTTAATTTTTTTACATTCGCTCAATCCACTCTTCACCATTAAAACTACCCATCCTTCCATATAGCCATATAGCTTCCATATAAGTTCCATCCATGTCTCACTCTAGTCTTATGATCTCAAGTACAAACCTTTCAGCAACATACATTTGTCATTTGACATTTACCCACCCATGTGTCCTTAAGTTTATTTCAATCAAAAGAAACCACCACAGGATTCTAATCACCCACCCAGGCAAGCATCCTTTCACACATACACTTTTACCCACCCAGGCAAGTTTCGTTCCTACCCGCATACCAACCTTTCATCCATCCTTCACTCACCCATGCATCCTAGCTATCAGCCACCTATAGTACTATTTATGCATCCGGCACTTTCTTTCTTCCACCCACGCATCCTTCGCTTTCAGTCATATATAATACATTTCATCCAACCTTTCCCCTTCCATCCTTCCCTTTTCCAACAACCCATAGTTCAAGGTCTTGTTCATGAAACGTTTTCTGCTGAGTTGAAGATAGGAGCGGCCATTAGTTACTCAGCTCAACTTCAATTCCTGCTGTGTTCACCTGTTGTTCACAAGTCAACAAGACTGCACCTTTACAGTGAGCTTATAATTATAATTAATTGTCAATAATAAGCAAGCAATATGACTTACCACTGCCCGCCACTACCGCGGGCTCACCCCCTTCTGCTGCCGCATCTGCAGACTGGCTGGCGCCGTCTTTGCTAGCCCCGGCACTGGTGGTCGGTGCGACTAGAAAAAAAAGATTACACATTTCTTAGATGCCAGATACACCTCCCCCTATTAATTGTTTTATAGCAAAATAAAAAAACACCACACACATCATTCACTACAATTTGGATACATTGCGGACAGTATCTTCTATAAAAAATATCAGGATGGGCATTTTGTTGTTGGAAAGTTTAAAAAAAGCCTGAACTCAAGGCAAGAGACAAGCTGTTAAGGAGTGGCTGGAACTATTGATTGATGAATCTGATGTTTTGAGAAAAAAATAGCATATGGCCTTGGTTGACAAATGCAATGGGGCTGTCCTCCTCGTACTTCCTCCCACACATGGTGCACAGTCTTCAGTTCACCAACCGCTGCTAATATAATACTAGGCCTAGCTAATAAGAAGACACAACTTTGGGGTGTCCAACGTGACCATTGTCACTCTCTTGTTTTAGTGATTATAAGCCTTCTCCTCTATTACATGTGTAGAATACCTTACTGGCAATGGGCATGCAATCTCCACGGCAGAGGAGTAGTAGTACTAAGTGACCAATGGGTTCTCTGAGTCTTAGAGTACCACCACTAGGCAGTCCACAAAAGGGTAGAGGGAAAGCTGACTGAAAAAGAAGAAGAAAGGAAGCTACAGAGTAGACAGACTAGTAGTAACTAGATACAGTTTGATGTAAAGTAGAGAAACTTGAAATATAGAAAATAAGTACATAGGATAATGCAGGGATAACAAAAATTTAGAAATGGATACATCGAAGAGGATTTGGAAAAATAATATATAAATGGGTAGACGTCACATTATTCAGAAAGGAGCAGAAAAATTAGGGGAATAAATATATTAATGTTAACACCAGGAGGACTTACTGGGGCCAGCAGAGCCATCGGCTGGGGAACTCTGGGAGGCACCTCCAGCTCCAGCTCCAGCTCCCGGACCGTCACCTGCCTCAGCCCTCTTCTTGCCCCTGGATGCTGATGTAAAACATAAAGACAAAAAAAGATTAGTTGTATAATAAATAATATCTCCCCAAAATATATTTGACAGGCAAAGGCAATCGCAATACCATTGAACTTTTCTAAATCAGATCAACTAGTAGTAGTATATCGCAGACCGTCCTATCCTATTCAAAATTTACAAAACCTACCTACCTAGTCCACTCCTATTCCAAATTTAGTAAACTGCATTTTGGAATTACTAATAATAAATTGCAACAAATCATGATGTTTCATGTTTGCTTCTTCTCAAATCTCATTCGCAATCTCTCAGTCTCAAGTCAACCCCCTTTGACGGGCCAATGCACTAATCACTAAGGGCCTTATTATAATGATCACAATGATGTCGGGCCGACGCCATTGCGGCTCTGGAACCGCCCAGCATTAGGTTGGTGCCGCGGTCACGACGACCGCACTAGACTACTACGAATCAATGCAATCGCCCATAGGCCAAAGGCGGTCACAAACCACCATTTGTCAATGGAAGCTTGTGTGGCAGGCGAAAAAGGCCTGCAGCACAAGCTTCCATTGAAAAATGGATGTTGTTGTTCACAAACATCCCTGCACTGTCTGTGTGGCATTGGCATGCACCATGCAGTTATGACATTACAAACAAACTAATTACAGAACGTCTTACATAATCATCACTAATCACATCAGCCCAAGCAAGTGGCAACAAGTACGATTCAATAACTAGGTTAGGTGGGTAGCCCCAAGTAAGCTAAGCACCTGTCTAGAATAACAGATTATTACATAATATTTGAAAACTTAACTTCCCTGCATGTAAGCAGCATGCTTGCCATTATTTTGGGAAAAAAATATTAGCTATAGCATAGAACACAGGTAATAATAAAAATTAATAAATTTAATAATTACTGACCTAGCCCCGCAACCTCAACTCCTAGCAGGTCCAGCAGGTCCTGCTCCCGGTCCAGAATGCCAGACCAGCGGTGCACCAACTGCTGATGGGTGCGCTGGACCCCAGAGCAGTGGTAAACTGTCCGGCACACCCTCGCCCAGCGCTGCAGGCGCTCCCGTATCCCGTAACCGGACCCAGGCCTGCCGCCTGCTGCCAGGGTGGAGGGGAGGTGGCGCTGGATATAAAAAACCTGCGCTTCCACCTCCACCTCGGAAAATAGGGCACGGGGCTGCACCCCTGCCTGGCGCCGCCTTCCGCAAGGAAGGCAGACACGCCTTGGTGCGCCCTTATCTACCATGGGGCTGGGGGGAAAGAGAGAAAAAAAAGAAACGGGGAAAAAGAAGGAAGGACTGGGTAGTAATAAGGAAGCAGGAAAGCTAAAAAATAAAGTACAAAACTCACCAAAAACACACAGTAAAGTAAAAAAGAACACAAATACACACTTAGAAAGACAAAGGGTAAGATAATAAATAAAAAAGATGGGAAAAAAAGTTTTAAAAGCCAAGGATTACAGAGATTAAGGAAGGATGAAAAAGTAGGCCCCATCACCACAAACAGAGTAAGAAACAAGATGGCCGTGCCCATGTGCAGTAGTGCAGTTTGCGCAATATTTCCACCCGAACACACAATCCACGTTGACGTATGGAGGAAAACGTCACGCGAACGGGCGGGACAAGCAACACCGAGGGTTCGCGAACTACGCGTAGCACAGAGGAGTTTTTTTGCAACTTTGCGGGGTTCTGCATAGCGCCGCAGTGCAAACTCCGCCCAGGCTTAGATAGTACCACTGCGATCATGAGAGAGATCTTCTGGGAGCAATGTAGCAAAGTTAAAAAAAAACATTTAGTAGGCAGGGATTGTGAAAAGCAGTTTTAGTGGTGTTATTTGTCATTTGAAAGCTATAAATAAAATGTGGTACTTGTGGAGAAGCTGTTGATTCTTAAATACTGGCCCATTCAATCACCTTCAGTGCACAATGAATGACTCAATTACAGACATTCGGAAGCTTTTTTGCAGAGGAGAGACTAAGGACACTATCAGGTCTCAGTTATGGCTTCATTTTATGCTGTGTCTGAATAATAACATGTCTAATAAGCTTCACCCTTTATATTTTTTTTATTTCTCACTTCAAGTACAGTGTCGGTGTAGGAGAGTAGGATCTGCTTCAAATGGGTACCCCCACTTTTTGCTGATGCTTCACTGTTTTTCGACATTAGTCTGGCTGGGGCCCTGGTAATCAGAACCCCAGCCTAGCTGCTTCCTCTCTAAAATGGTTTCCATGTGCCTTAGGCACATCACTGATTGGAATCTGGAGTGCCCTTATAAGTCCCTAGTATATGGTATACTATGTACCAAGGGCATAGGTACCTCAGAGGCCTACCAGGGGCTGCAGCATGTATTATGCCACCCCTGGAAGGCCATCCAAACTGACACCACAGGTCTGCTACTGCAGCCTGGGTAAGGTGGTGCATGCACCCCTTACTGTGATATAGGTTACCTATATCACTAAATACATACACACATATAAACCTATAAGTCACTCCTAAGGCAGGCCTTATCAATCCTAAAGGCAGAGTGCATGGTTCCTATGTGAGAGGGTGCCCCTGCATGAGCAGGGCCCCTCTGCAGCGTTCGGAGACCCTTCTCTGATGCTGTTTGTAGTGCAACCTGACCATATACTCTTAAGCGCATTATAACCTCGCGTTAAATGCTAACTTTGGAATGGCTGCACCTAAACATGTCGTGTTTGGTGTCAAACATCTTGGAATACTACCCCCCCGCCAATTCTGGCGGCGGGGGTAGCATTCCACCCTTCTAGAGGGAAAGACATGTTAACTCTGGCTAGCCCGGTAACTTCTTTCTAAAGCCCTGGCATCACAAAATGGATGCTGCTGCCACAGACACGAGTCTGGCCTCCTGCTGCTGGACGAAACTCCGGCAGGGGAGGCCTGGACAATAGGTTTCCTGTCCCAGGGAGGTGTGACCACCTCCCCAGACAGGATAATGTGTATTGGGGCTGGGCGGGAGCACTTTCGGGTGCTTTGAAGTCCTGCACTGGGGGCACATTTGGTGTCCCTGTGCATACCCAGTTCAAACCGGATCAGGGGCTTGCAGCCCCTGCTTTGGCGCGAACTGGACAAAGGGAAAGGGTGTAGCCACCCCTCTGCCCTGACCCACCCATAGGTGGGGCCACAGAGTAGTCCAACCCCTATACTTAGTATAAGTATAGGAACCCAGTCCTTAGGACTTTAGATTATCCCTGGACGAAACTCTGAAACAGAATCCTGGACCTTCGACGCTCTACTCACGATTAGAGGACAGAAGAATCTCCCTTGG
This sequence comes from Calotriton arnoldi, assembly GCA_963921515.1. NCBI lineage: Eukaryota > Metazoa > Chordata > Amphibia > Caudata > Salamandridae > Calotriton > Calotriton arnoldi. The sequence goes on along the minus strand of CAWUFW010015410.1, from coordinate 16,654 downwards.
GGTCAAGGAGTGACTCCCCTGCTTGGCAGGCACCAAAGAAGCATCTGTCCGGTTCGCATTTCTGAAGCTCCCGTCGGACGCCGAAGTCATCGCATCACCAGAGGTGGATTCTCAGACTTCCCGAGGCTACCCTGAGTCCCCAGCAAAGCTGAGGCCCGTAGCTATCGTGGGTGACGTGAGACCGTGACCCCTGGACACCGAGCACATTTGCAAGTGCATCCTCTTCTGGGTCTCCCACGAAGTCGTGCTTTGGGCTCCGAGTAGCCCTAGCCTCCAGCACCAACTGCACCGAAGATCACTGGCCTCCACTCCACGAGTGTCCTGTGAGCCAGATCCACGTGCGACGTCTCGAGGCTCCTTCGCGGTCGCTAGCCCGTTGGCTAGTAGCCCTTAACGAAGGCCAATCTTTTTCTTACTTGGCATCCTGGTTGCTCCAGGCCTGCCCTCACTTACCCTCGCTGGGTGAGTTCCCCAGACCTTGCTGGTCTGCACCATCGACGATCTACATCTTCATCGAGACTTGCCGTTGCCAAGGCTTGTTGGGTCCAATCCGGTCGCCGACACCTCAGCACTCGACAGACATTGTGTACCAGCCCGGATCCTGCTCCTGGTCGCCGACAACGCCTCCTGGACCTCGTGGCTGAAGAGTCAAGACGACCGTCAACGCACCTGAAGCACTCGACATCGGTGGGCATCTGTCCATCGCCTTCCTGGTCACTGGCTAGTGACCCAGACTCTGTCCCCTCTGCTTTCAGGTTCTTCAGATCTCCGATCCACTCTTGGATCCACCCGGACACTTTCCACTTGGTCGCCAGCAGCACTTTGCAGCAGATCGCCATTCAAATCGACAGACGAAACCCGACCCCGAAAGACACCTATGCACCCGGCTTCCCTGGGTGAGGTAACACGAGTACTCCGGTGCTCCCGTGGGTAGAGACTCTTCAAAGTACTAGATCTCAAAGGGTTTGCTCCAAGTCCTCCTTTAAGTGTCCCTTTTCTTTAATTTCCCGATCACGACTTTCTCCATAGAAGTCAACGGCGTATCGCGGTTGTGTATTTACACTGCACGCGTCCCCGTGGGTCCCCTGTGTCACTACCTTGGGTGGTTCCTTGTGGTCCAAGCACTTCTAGAGGCTCTAGGCCTAGTGTCTAGTTCAGTCGTGGTTCTTATACCACTTTATTGGTATATGGTTTGAGTACGCCCCTAGGGCCCAAACGTGTATTTGTGCTATTACTGTGTTTAAATAACTTCTAACTTATGTACTTGAACTCTAGCCTCATAAAGAGACTAGAGGGGTGTGTTTAGCAATAAATACATATATTTTGAATATATACCTGGTGTGGTGCTCTTTCATTTGGTCACTCAAGAGATTATAGACTGGTAAAACAAGCTGCTTTACATTCCTTCAAGACTTAGCCTGAAGGCTGCTCTCCATAGCTACCACTAGGATAGCTTTCAATAAGGTTGTCTTTAACCTATCTCCAATAAGGGGTTGTTTGGACTGGTGCAAGGTGCCCACTATAATTAGTGGACAGCATATGCCAGGCCAACTTCTCACATTGGTGTGCAGCGTGTGGGATTCCAGCTTGCTATTGTTTTACCAGATAATCTCAATTGAATTGATCAACTGAAAACCACTAAAGGTACCTAAGGTACATATAATTTAAGCTTAGAATACAGTAAGTTCTACTGAACTTAGAGTTGTGTGTTAAGGGATAGCACAACCCTTTCTACAACTCAAGAGAGTTTAGTAGGCCACACTAGAGTAGGTAGTGCATACACCACACCACACTAGTAATGTCTTTAAGGGTAGGATCTAAAGAATCCTTGCAGGAAGCCACTGAGCTTCCACCCTCCAAGTATGATACACTCCCATTCTTGGAATTGAGAGCATTATGTAACTTGAGAAAAATAAAGACAGGCCAAAGTCCCACCACCCAACACCTTAAGGAGTTGTTGGTAGCTTATGACCTTAGTAAGCCCTTGGGGACTGAAGGGGTAGGAGCAGAGGGTGGGGCAGAAGAGGAGGATGGGGCCAGGGGTAGAAATACCCCCAGCCCCCCTCTGAAACTGGCCAGGAGGGTGACAATGACCCTGACCTGGATAACCCAATCCCTCCTGTGGAAGATGAAGAGGATGATCAGGATGATGCCCTCTTTGTCCCCCAGGAAGGATTATGAGTGTGCCCAGGAAGTCTAGATCTCCTTCTCAGGAGTCTAACCACTCTGGCACCTCAATAGGGAGCTCTGTCTCATCTCATAGGAGGGAATCCTCTCATGAGAGAAGAAAGAGGCTGATTCAATATGAGGAAGCTCAGCTTGAACTCAGAAGGAAGCAAGTAGCCTTAGACAGGGAGTCCCTAGATCTCTTTAGAGAGAAAGAAAGTTGGGACTAGAGTCCCATGGTGGCAGCCATGTCCCTAGAGATAGGGATAGGTCCTATGACCATAGGAACCTGAGCAAGATTGTCCCTCCCTATCAGAATGGGGATGACATCCACAAGTGGATAACTGCTCTAGAGAGGGCCTGTAAAGTACAGAAGGTCCCTCAGGAGCAGTGGGCAGCAATCTTGTGGCTCTCCTTTGCTGACAAAGGTAGAGATAAGCTCCTCACTGTTAGAGAGGAGGATGCTGATAATTACAAGGTCTTGAAGAGTGCTCTTATTGATGGGTTTGGCCTAACCACTGAACAGTACAGGTTGAAGTTCAGAGATACCCAAAAGCACAGACTCAAGACTGGGTAGACTATGTGGATTGTTCTGCCAAGGCTCTGGAAGGCTGGTTGATGGGCAGTAAGGTGTGTGACTTCTCAGGATTGTACAATCTGATAATGAGGGAGCAGATTCTTAATAACTGTCAAAATCAGCTGTTGCATCAATACCTGGTAGACTCTGATCTGACCTCTCCCCAAGAATTGGGAAAGAAGGCAGACAAATGGGTCAGAACCAGGGTGAAGCAGAAGGTACAGAACCAAGGTGGGGAAACCAAGAAGCAAGATGCTAAGAACTCTGAAAAGGGTGGGGAGAAGGGTAAAGATCAAAAGTCTTCATCAGGCCCCCAAAAATCTTCTTCAGGTGGGGATTCACAGTCTACCAAAGGGAAAGGCCAAAGAAAACCATGGTGCAAGGTCTGTAAGCAAAAGACCCACTGGACCAGTGATTGCACCAAGTCCAAAGACTCAAGTCCAGCACCCACCAATGCCCCTAAGGCACCTGTTCCCCCTAGTACAGTTACAGTTGGTGGGAGTGCTCCAGCCAAGGGTTTAGTAGGGTTCACCCTGGGTACTGAGTTGGGCTCTGACCTAGTCAGAGAACTGACTCAGGCTGTGTTAGTCTGTGATGGAGGCATGGATGTGACCTCCTCTGTGAGTCCCAGTAATCTGGGCAAGTACAGACAACAGCCTTTAATCAATGGACGAGAGGCTTTGGCATTTAGGGACACAGGGGCAAGTGTCACAATGGTGACACAAGACCTTGTGCATCCTGGGCAAGTTATACTTGGTGAAATGTACCAAGTGACCAATGCTAGCAATGTCAGAACAGACCATACTCTGGCAGTTGTTAACTTCTCCTGGGGAGGGGTAACTGGCCTTAAGAAGGTTGTGGTAAGTGCAAACCTACCAGTCGAATGCTTGCTTGGCAATGACTTAGAGACTTCTGCTTGGGCAGAAGTGGAGCTCAGGACCCATGCAGAAATGCTGGGGATCCCTGCAGATGTGTTTGCTGTGACCAGGTCACAAGCCAAAATGTCTAGCACTGAACAGGCCTTGGATTCTGGAATAATGGACCAAGTGCCTTCCAAGAGGAGGAGTAGTAGGGTTAAGGCAGTGCCTTCCCCCTTGGCTCAGGAGGAAGATCAGTCCCTTGAGGGGGATGATCTCAGTCCTGAAGAAGGAACTGTCCCAGAGGAACTTGAACCTGACCAGGTTGAGTTCTTGGGGACAGGGGGACCTTCTAGGGCAGATCTGAGCCAGGAGCAGCAGAGCTGCCCCTCCCTTGAACCCCTCAGACAGCAAGCTGCTGCTGAGGCTGCTGGGAAAGCTAGTGGTCCCCATACAGTGTATTGGGATGATGGACTCCTGTACTCAGAGAGTAGAGACCCCAAGCCTGGTGCTACCAGGAGGTTGGTTATACCTCTGAAGTTCAGGGGCTTCCTATTGACCCTAGCCCATGATATTCCCTTGGCAGGTCACCTGGGCCAGAACAAGACTTGGGACAGAATTGTCCCTCACTTTCACTGGCCCCACATGTCTGAAGACACCAAGGAGTTTTGTCGCTCCTGTGTAACCTGCCAGGCCAGTGGCAAGGCAGGTGGCACTACAAAGGCCCCCTGATACCACTACCTGTGGTGGGGGTGCCCTTTGAAAGGGTAGGGATTGACATTGTTGGTCCCATGGATCCCCAAACAGCATCTGGGCACAGGTTTATCCTGGTGGTAGTGGATCATGCCACCAGGTACCCAGAAGCTATTCCCCTCAGGACCACTACAGCACCTGTGGTGGCAAGGGCCCTCCTGGGAATTTTCTCAAGAGTGGGCTTTCCTAAGGAGGTAGTATCAGACAGGGGTGCTAACTTCATGTCTGGGTACTTAAAAGCAATGTGGAAGGAGTGTGGAGTGACTTATAAGTTCACCACACCCTATCACCCACAATGCAATGGTTTAGTTGAGAGATTCAACAAAACCTTGAAGGGCATGATTAAAGGGCTCCCAGAAAAGCTTAGGCGAAGATGGGACATACTCTTGCCCTGCCTTTTATTTGCATATAGGGAGGTGCCTCAGAAGGGGTTGGTTACAGCCCTTTTGAACTTCTGTTTGGCCACCCTGTGAGGGGTCCACTGTGCTTGGTGAAGGAAGGATGGGAGTTACCTCTCAAGCCCCCAAAGCAAGACATAGTGGACTATGTACTTGGTCTCCGCTCCCGGATGGCTGAGTATATGAAAAGGCAACCAAAAACCTTGAGGCTAGCCAGGAACTTCAAAAGGCCTGGCATGACCAAAAGGCTGTTCTGACTGTTTACCAGCCAGGACAGAAGGTGTGGGTGTTGGAGCCAGTGGCCCCAGCAGCTCTCCAAGACAAATGGAGTGGACCCCACACTATTGTTGAGCAGAAGGGTGAGGTTACCTACTTAGTAGACCTAGGAACACCCAGGAGTCCCCACAGGGTTCTCCATGTCAACAGGTTAAAACCATATGTGGACAGGGCAGACATGGGCTTGCTCATGGCTACTGATGAAGGGCAGGAGGAAGAGAGTGACCCACTCCCTGACCTGCTCTCACAGAACCCTGACGATGGGTCAGTTGATGGTGTAGCCTTGGCAGGCAGCCTCACTACCCAGCAGCAAACTGATTGTAGACAGGTGCTCAATCAGTTTAGACATATGTTTTCACTGACACCCAGTCAGACCACCTGGTGCACTCATGAAGTGGACACTGGGGACAGTCTGCCTATTAAAAATAAGATTTATAGGCAACCTGACCATGTCAGGGACTGTATCAGGACTGAAGTCCAGAAAATGTTGGAGTTGGGAGTTATTGAACCCTCAGATAGCCCTTGGGCTAGTCCAGTGGTCCTTGTGCCAAAACCTCACACCAGTGGTGGAAAAGAGAGATGAGGTTTTGTGTGGACTACAGGGGTCTCAATGCAGTCACTAGGACTGATGCCCATCCAATACCAAGGGCAGATGAGCTCATAGATACTTTGGCCTCAGCCAAATATCTCAGCACATTTGACTTGACAGCTGGCTACTGGCAGATCAGACTAGCTGATACTGCAAAGCCCAAAACAGCATTCTCAACCCCTAGTGGGCATTATCAATTTGTGGTGATGCCCTTTGGTCTGAAGAATGCACCTGCCACTTTCCAGAGGTTGGTGAATACAGTTCTCACAGGTCTGGAAGCCTATAGTGCAGCATATCTAGATGATATTGCTGTCTTTAGCTCCACCTGGGAGGATCACCTGGTCCACCTCAGGAATGTTTTACAGGCCCTGCAAAAGGCAGGCCTGACTATCAAGGCCACTAAGTGCCAGATAGGGCAGAGTCAGGTTGTGTACCTGGGCCACCTTGTGGGTGGAGGCCAGGTTCAACCTTTGCAGAGCAAGATCCAGACTATCATGGACTGGACTGCTCCCACTACCCAGACTCAGGTGAGAGCCTTCTTAGGCCTGACTGGGTACTATAGGAGATTTGTCAAGGGGTATGGATCAATAGTGACACCCCTGAATGACTTAACTTCTAAGAAAATGCCCAAAAGGTTCAGTGGACAGTTAGCTGTCAAAAGGCATTTGATGACCTGAAGCAGGCCATGTGCACTGCTCCCATTCTACAGAGTCCTGATTACTCCAAGAAGTTCATTGTTCAAACTGATGCATCTGAATTGGGGGTAGGGGCTGTACTGTCACAATTGAATGAAGAAGGTCAGGATCAGCCAGTAGCTTTCATTAGCAGAAGGCTGACCCCTAGAGAGAAACGTTGGTCAGCCATAGAGAGGAGGCCTTTGCTGTGGTCTGGGCTCTGAAGAAGTTGAGGCCATACTTGTTTGGTACACACTTCCTGGTTCAGACAGACCATAAGCCCCTCTTATGGCTAAAACAAATGAAGGGTGAAAACCCCAAACTGCTTAGGTGGTCCATTTCCCTACAGGGGATGGACTTTACAGTGGAACATAGACCTGGGAGTAACCATGCCAATGCAGATGGACTCTCTAGGTACTTCCACTTAGAACATGAAGACTTAACTGGGCAAGGTTAGTTTAATGTCCCTACGTTTGGGGGGTTGTGTAGGAGAGTAGGATCTGCTTCACATGGGTACCCCCACTTTTTGCTGATGCTTCACTGTTTTTCGACATTAGTCTGGCTGGGGCCCTGCTAATCAGAACCCCAGCCTAGCTGCTTCCTCTCTAAAATGGTTTCCATGTGCCTTAGGCACATCACTGATTGGAATCTGGAGTGCCCTTATAAGTCCCTAGTATATGGTATACTATGTACCAAGGGCATAGGTACCTCAGAGGCCTACCAGGGGCTGCAGCATGTATTATGCCACCCCTGGAAGGCCATCCAAACTGACACCACAGGTCTGCTACTGCAGCCTGGGTAAGGTGGTGCATGCACCCCTTACTGTGATATAGGTTACCTATATCACTAAATACATACACACATATAAACCTATAAGTCACTCCTAAGGCAGGCCTTATCAATCCTAAAGGCAGAGTGCATGGTTCCTATGTGAGAGGGTGCCCCTGCATGAGCAGGGCCCCTCTGCAGCGTTCGGAGACCCTTCTCTGATGCTGTTTGTAGTGCAGCCTGACCATATACTCTTAAGCGCATTATAACCTCGCGTTAAATGCTAACTTTGGAATGGCTGCACCTAAACATGTCGTGTTTGGTGTCAAACATCTTGGAATACTACCCCCCGCCAATTCTGGCGGCGGGGGTAGCATTCCACCCTTCTAGAGGGAAAGACATGTTAACTCTGGCTAGCCCGGTAACTTCTTTCTAAAGCCCTGGCATCACAAAATGGATGCTGCTGCCACAGACACGAGTCTGGCCTCCTGCTGCTGGACGAAACTCCGGCAGGGAGGCCTGGACAATAGGTTTCCTGTCCCAGGGAGGTGTGACCACCTCCCCAGACAGGATAATGTGTATTGGGGCTGGGCGGGAGCACTTTCGGGTGCTTTGAAGTCCTGCACTGGGGGCACATTTGGTGTCCCTGTGCATACCCCAGTTCAAACCGGATCAGGGGCTTGCAGCCCCTGCTTTGGCATGAACTGGACAAAGGGAAAGGGGTGTAGCCACCCCTCTGCCCTGACCCACCCATAGGTGGGGCCACAGAGTAGTCCAACCCCTATACTTAGTATAAGTATAGGAACCCAGTCCTTAGGACTTTAGATTATCCCTGGACGAAACTCTGAAACAGAATCCTGGACCTTCGACGCTCTACTCACGATTAGAGGACAGAAGAATCTCCCTTGGGGTCAAGGAGTGACTCCCCTGCTTGGCAGGCACCAAAGAAGCATCTGTCCGGTTCGCATTTCTGAAGCTCCCGTTGGATGCCGAAGTCATCGTATCACCAGAGGTGGATTTTCAGACTTCCCCGAGGCTACCCTGAGTCCCAAGGAAAGCTGAGGCCCGTAGCTATCGTGGGTGACGTGAGACCGTGACCCCTGGACACCGAGCACATTTGCAAGTGCATCCTCTTCTGGGTCTCCCACGAAGTCGTGCTTTGGGCTCCCAGTAGCCCTAGCCTCCAGCACCAACTGCACCGAAGATCACTGGCCTCCACTTCACGAGTGTCCTGTGAGCCAGATCCACGTGCGACGTCTTGAGGCTCCTTCGCGGTCGCTAGCCCGTTGGCTAGTAGCCCTTAACGAAGGCCAATCTTTTTCTTACTTGGCATCCTGGTTGCTCCAGGCCTGCCCTCACTTACCCTCGCTGGGTGAGTTCCCCAGACCTTGCTGGTCTGCACCATCGACGATCTACATCTTCATCGAGACTTGCCGTTGCCAAGGCTTGTTGGGTCCAATCCGGTCGCCGACACCTTAGCACTCGACAGACATCGTGTACCAGCCCGAATCCTGCTCCTGGTCACCGACAACGCCTCCTGGACTTCGTGGCTGAAGAGTCAAGATGACCGTCAATGCACCTGAAGCACTCGACATCGGTGGGCATCTGTCCATCGCCCTCCTGGTCACTGGCTAGTGACCCAGACTCTGTCCCCTCTGCTTTCAGGTTCTTCAGATCTCCGATCCACTCTTGGATCCACCCGGACAATTTCCACTTGGTCGCCAGCAGCACTTTGCAGCAGATCGCCATTCAAATCGACGACGAAACCCGACCCCGAAAGACACCTATGCACCCGGCTTCCCTGGGTGAGGTAACACGAGTACTCCGGTGCTCCCGTGGGTAGAGACTCTTCAAAGTACTAGATCTCAAAGGGTTTGCTCCAAGTCATCCTTTAAGGGTCCCTTTTCTTTAATTTCCCAATCACGACTTTCTCCATAGAAGTCAACGGCGTATCGCGGTTGTGTATTTACACTGCACGCGTCCCCGTGGGTCCCCTGTGTCACTACCTTGGGTGGTTCCTTGTGGTCCAAGCACTTCTAGAGGCTCTAGGCCTAGTGTCTAGTTCAGTCGTGGTTCTTATAACACTTTATTGGTATATGGTTTGGTACGCCCCTAGGGCCCAAACGTGCATTTGTGCTATTACTGTGTTTAAATAACTTCTAACTTATGTACTTCGAACTCTAGCCTCATAAAGAGACTAGAGGGGTGTGTTTAGCAATAAATACATATATTTTGAATATATACCTGGTGTGGTGCTCTTTCATTTGGTCACTCAAGAGATTATAGACTGGTAAAACAAGCTGCTTTATATTCCTTCAAGACTTAGCCTGAAGGCTGCTCTCTATAGCTACCACTAGGATAGCTTTCAATAAGGTTGTCTTTAACCTATCTCCAATAAGGGGTTGTTTGGACTGGTGCAAGGTGCCCACTATAATTAGTGGACAGCATATGCCAGGCCAACTTCTCACAGTCGGCTCCTTCTCTCAGTGGCTGGTCCAAGAGTTATGTTCTAGTAGTTCAGTGGTGCTGGTAGATTGCAGGCACTGGTGCATATGAGGTTTCTAAAATGGGAAGAAAGAATGCATGCCCACTTGTTTTCACTCTAAAAGGATATTAATATTTTAATTATATTTGAAAATTTGACATTAACCCTGTTCCAATTGAATTATATACTCTGAAAGATGTTATGAACACACTGTGAACCTCATATAATCCAATATTGTGCTAATGATGAAAAAAACATTACATTTTTGTACTCTATTGTGGATTCAGTTGTAGTGGAAAACAGCTTCCTGATACTAAAGAGAAAGATCATTGAACAGTAGTGTTTATAAACAAAGAACAATTTACAACTTCGTCAGAGGACAAGTTAGGGCCTTACCTGCAGAAGTCCAAAGTGTGGATTGAGCCTGTCTGTCTCCTAGGAGATTCTGAACAAGAGAAGCAGCTCCCAACTCCCTGGCCAGCAAACCTTGTCTGAGGTTGCTGGGACCTTATATAGTCTGCTAGTGGTAGGTACATGTATACACTGATTGGAGGTTGTATCTGATGTTTCTATTGGATTAGGGTTAGTGTCCTCATTGGTTGGGTATTTGAGGGTCCTGATTGGTTTCTGGGTCTGTGATTCAATCAATGTAGGGGTTGGGACTAGGGCTAGGGTTAGGATTTCTATTGGAAGTAGGGACTAGGGCTTCCTGTGTTATTGGTTTTTGGGACTGGGGTGGGACTATGGCTAGGGTTAGGTCCTTTAATTGGAAGTTGCGATTAGGGCTTTTGGTGTGATTGGTTGCTGGACTAGGTGTGGTACTAAGAGTAGGGTTAGGCTTTCTATTGGAAGTAGGGACTAGGGCTTCCTGTGCCATTGGTTTCATGGACTTGTGTTGAGACTACTGGTAGGGCTATGACCTCTATTGGACGTAGAGTTCAGGGTTTTTGAAAGTTATTGGGTGCTTGGACTAGGGCTGAGATTGGCTGTAAGGTCCTCGTCTCCTATTGTTTCTAGATTTTAGGGCTAGTGTTGTGATTGGATAGGGTTAGGGCTAGGGTTCCCATTGGCTGAAGGGGTCACCTGATTACTAGGGCTATAAAAGTCCGAGGCTTAGGGCGTCTCAGCCCGGGCGTCGAGGCTAAGGGTGGAGAGGACAAGGGTGAGTGCCTGTTTGAGTCTGTTCGGGACCTGGGCCAGAAATGCTGCCCATTTTCCCATTCATTAATACCCACCCTATGTATGTGTCCCTCTGTATATAAGCATTTATTTTCACTATAGATATGTACCTATCTTTGTGTATTGCTTTGTATAAACATGTACAATAATTATGTTGTTATAAAAATAAAAATAAATCATCTTTGGTCTACATGTACTTGCTTCCATTGTGCATCTATGTACCTCCATGTACTTGGATCTGTGTGTCTGCTACTTTTCTCCTGAAAAAGCATATCCAATGCACTACCCTATTTCTCATCCTGTACCTCTATCAATATCTTTAATCTGCGTATACTTACCTCCTTTATGCATCTATATACTTTCAGTGTACTTATGGATCTATATATTTATCACTTTCTTCTAATTTAGCATTTCCAATGCACTACCCTATTTCTCAGCCTATACTTCTCTCAATATATCTTCTAGCCCAACTTTCTGACTCATCTCAAACTTCTTTCTACTACTCTTTCCAATGCACTACCCTATCTCTCACCCTATACATCTATCATTATATCCTCTACACCCACTCTCTCATTTATCCCAAACCCCATACCACTATGTTCCCCAAAATAACCCTTTCTTGACTCTCTCCTACTCTACCTCTCCTTGCATCATCTGACACCTCTTTTACTATACCGATCCCCCAAAACAAACCTTTCTAAACTCTTCCCTCTGACTCTTCCCCTCCAAAAACCCTTTTTACTCATCCAAAAGCCTCCTCCTATTGCTATGACCTAAAAAAGAAATCCTTCACTCTTCTATCCCTCCACTATCCCTTTCGATAAAAATAACAGACTAACATGTTCACTTCTCTAATTGCATATTCCACTATACTAATTCATCACTAATACTTTATGGGTTCCAGAGTAGCGTGCTACTCGCCAACAAAGCGTTTCAACACCTCATCAGGGTTACAAACGCTATATAAATGCAAACCTTTTTCCCTTTTTTACCCCTCCCCAACCCTTCTCAATCCAAATAACTGACTAACATATCCACCACTCAAATTACTTCATATTTCACTATACTAATTTTCAACACTAATCCTTTATGGGTTCCGGAGTAGCCTGCTACTCGCCAGAACAGCGCTTCAACACCCCATCAGGGGTAACAGGTGCTATATGAATGCAAACCTTTCTTTCCCTTCTATCCCTCCGCTATCCTTCTCACTCCAAATAACTAACTAATATCCACCACTCAAATTACTTTCATATTTCACCATACTAATTCACCACTAATCCTTTATGGGTTTCCGGAGTAGCATGCTACTCACCAAAAAAAAAAAAAAGCGCTTTAAACCCCGTCAGGGGTAAGAAGCGCTATATAAATACAAACCTTTTTTCCTCTTCTATCCTTCTGCTATCCTTCCGAATCCAAATAACTGACTAACATATCCACCACTTAAAATTTACTTGCATGTTTCACTATACTAATTCAACACTAATCCTCTATGGGTCCCGGAGTAGCGTGCTCCTAGCCGAAAAGCACTTTGACGCCTCGTCAGGGGTAGTAAGCGCTATACAAATGCAATTACAATGCAATACAATACAACAAAAGTGCCCAGGCGTGTTTAGGTTCATTCATAAATTTGTAACTGTCTTTTAAAATCATCATGGTTTTGTCATATACCTATAGCATAATTTCTCTGAAATAATGTACCCTAAAATGAACTACTCTATCTGATTAACTAAAAGTTTCTAATTTAATGCAGTTTGAAAGAGAACAAAAGTTATAAAATATTTTAGGATGCGAGAAGTGAAGAAGAAGTAGGTCATTTTTATATTTGTGGCTCTTAAGTTAGCTTTTGATAACTTCATTATGTTGTTTTTGATACTGTGCTATGATCACAAATTTGGCAAAATAAGCATTTTTTCCACAGAGTTTTCACCGATTCAGTGTCAAAAGCAGTAGAGAGACACACATAGGTGGAAATGCAATGACCATTCTGCGCCGTAAAAGGCCTTATCAGCCATCAAAGCAAAGTCAGCTGCATTGTGCAGTCTGAATAGCCAAGCATGGAATACAGTCTGTGTGTTCAGAACGATTGTACTGCATTGTGCCAATTACAATAAACAGTTCTAAAGTACTTTAGAAAATACTGCAGTGTGGGGACAAAGCACTGACAGTAATATGTTATTTGGAAGTGTGAGTCACATTGGCTTTCTTTTCTGTGGGTATGAGTAAGGCATCAGCCTAGATCCCAGGTAGGACTCGAGTTTGAAGGATCTCACAAAACAATGCCACCATTGCGGGCACCCATTAAACATCACTCAGCTTAACATCATATGAAGACCAGCCTTCAAACCCGATGGCTGCAGAGTTCTAAATGCCCAGGATAGTCATTGTTACATAAACTGTGGTGATTTCCTTAGACTGACCTACATAAGTGCCAGATCAACTAATTGACCAACAGTGGGAGTATCAACTATATGTTTTATGTGCTTTGCACATAGCTGATCGACGATTGTTTGTATTGTTTGCATTACACTATTTGGCAGTCGCTTTCCTGAACAATGTGCCTTGACCCTAATTCCTCTTAAGATGCTCCCTCTGATATAATTTTAGAACATTTTTAAACATGACTGAATTTCAAAGTCATAGGGCCATATGCATCGCTACAATGTGCCTTTCTATTCTACCCAATCAATGCATGGTGAATCATAATTTCTAGCAGTGTCCTTCATGTCACTGCATTGGCCCAATGCCTGCAAGCACCTTGCCTGTACGAAATCATTAAAATCATGTTTCGTACCTTAGCTAATTCTTCGGCACATACTAGTTGATTACTTAACACCTTTGAAGTAAATTATTTGGAGTATTCTGGTAGGCCGCATTACCATTGGGACCAGAAATAGAATGATGACTAAAGTGGACATGTATGCTTTTTGTATGTGACCCTAGCTGGATAGCAACAGAGCGTTGTAGAGTGGTGATTCATGGGGATAGGGAACAGAGGAAGGGTGTAGAGCTAGTGAAAGGTGTGAGAAGTCAGCCTAACTGAGGTGATCTTGCATTCTAGTGCACTGTGCAAAATTATAACTTCATACTTACGGCAGTGTCAATTTACACTGATGGAAAACACTTTCCACCTTTGTAAAGGTGGTTAGGTTCTTCAACCTAGTGTCAATCTTTGGCTTTTGTCTCATTTGGTATAACCAGATATTGATTTGTGGTCACAATTAAGGGGCCGATTCCGATCTCGGTCGGAGGCGCACCCAATACCATTCGGTCGGGAAAAAAGCCATGCGAAAGCCTGTTTCCCGACCGATCCGTACAGCACACCGAGCGAGTAAGTACGATGCGCACAACAGCAAAGAATCCGGCCGAGCCGTACTCACCCAAACCAGGTCCTGTTCTCCGACCGAGGCGAATCCGGAAACGCCGAATCGAGTCGCACGGAAGGGAAAATGCAGCCCCGTCCGGCCGGACAAGCACGATGCGCTTCCGTACGCGCCGAACCCGCCGCTACGCACGGCACGTCAAAGCATCCGGGAGAGGCGCACATAAGCTCCGATTCGCGCCACAACACGATCCACGGCTCCGAGACGAACACGGCAGCGACGAGGACGACGCGAAGCGACGAGGACGAGGCGAAGCGACGAGGACGACGCGAAGCAACGAGAAGGACGAACGACACGAACCAACCATGAATCCCTTCGTCCCGATCATACCAATATTCTACATATACTACCGGAACAGGCACGGACGCGTACGGCGCAGAAGGTAAGCCAGACACCAACCACAAAACACATACAACACGTACACGACACATCACACACACACACAGGGATGCAGAATATACTTACACCAGCAACAGCAGCACCATAGGGGCGGGATGCCCATCACCAATGCCACATATGCACACAGGGGCCTGAATGCGCACCACCACCCCTACCCAGGGGGGCAGGATGCCTACCACTACTACCACCCTTACCCAGGGGGGCTGGATGCCTACCACTACTACCACCCTCACCCAGGGGGGCAGGATGCCTACCACTACTACCACCCTCACCCAGGGGGGCAGGATGCCTACCACTACTACCACCCTTAGCCAGGGGGGCTGGATGCCTACCACTACTACCACCTCACCCAGGGGGGCTGGATGCCTACCACTACTACCACCCTCACCCAGGGGGCAGGATGCCTACCACTACTACCACCCTCAGCCAGGGGGCAGGATGCCTACCACTACTACCACCCTCACCCAGGGGGCAGGATGCCTACCACTACTACCACCCTCACCCAGGGGGCAGGATGCCTACCACTACTACCACCCTTAGCCAGGGGGCAGGATGCCTACCACTACTACCACCTCACCCAGGGGGCAGGATGCCTACCACTACTACCACCCTCACCCAGGGGGGCAGGATGCCTACCACTACTACCACCCTTAGCCAGGGGGCAGGATGCCTACCACTACTACCACCCTCACCCAGGGGGGCTGGATGCCTACCACTACTACCACCCTCACCCAGGGGGGCAGGATGCCTACCACTACTACCACCCTCAGCCAGGGGGCAGGATGCCTACCACTACTACCACCTCACCCAGGGGGGCAGGATGCCTACCACTACTACCACCCTCACCCAGGGGGGCTGGATGCCTACCACTACTACCACCCTCACCCAGGGGGCAGGATGCCTACCACTACTACCACCCTCACCCAGGGGGGCAGGATGCCTACCACTACTACCACCCTCACCCAGGGGGCAGGATGCCTACCACTACTACCACCCTTAGCCAGGGGGCAGGATGCCTACCACTACTACCACCCTCACCCAGGGGGGCAGGATGCCTACCACTACTACCACCCTCACCCAGGGGGCAGGATGCCTACCACTACTACCACCCTTAGCCAGGGGGCTGGATGCCTACCACTACTACCACCCTCACCCAGGGGGGCAGGATGCCTACCACTACTACCACCCTTAGCCAGGGGGCAGGATGCCTACCACTACTACCACCCTCACCCAGGGGGGCAGGATGCCCACCACTACTACCACCCTCACCCAGGGGGCAGGATGCCTACCACTACTACCACCCTCACCCAGGGGGGCAGGATGCCTACCACTACTACCACCCTCAGCCAGGGGGCAGGATGCCTACCACTACTACCACCCTCACCCAGGGGGCAGGATGCCTACCACTACTACCACCCTCACCCAGGGGGGCAGGATGCCTACCACTACTACCACCCTTAGCCAGGGGGGCTGGATGCCTACCACTACTACCACCCTCACCCAGGTGGGCTGGATGCCTACCACTACTACCACCCTCACCCAGGGGGGCAGGATGCCTACCACTACTACCACCCTCACCCAGGGGGCAGGATGCCTACCACTACTACCACCCTCACCCAGGGGGCAGGATGCCTACCACTACTACCACCCTCACCCAGGGGGCAGGATGCCTACCACTACTACCACCCTTAGCCAGGGGGGCAGGATGCCTACCACTACTACCACCCTCACCCAGGGGGCAGGATGCCTACCACTACCACCACCCTTAGCCAGGGGGGCAGGATGCCTACCACTACTACCACCTCACCCAGGGGGGCTGGATGCCTACCACTACTACCACCCTCACCCAGGGGGGCAGGATGCCTACCACTACTACCACCCTCACCCAGGGGGGCAGGATGCCTACCACTACTACCACCCTCACCCAGGGTGGGCTGGATGCCTACCACTACTACCACCCTCACCCAGGGTGGGCAGGATGCCCACCACTACTACCACCCTCACCCAGGGGGGCAGGATGCCTACCACTACTACCACCCTTAGCCAGGGGGCAGGATGCCTACCACTACTACCACCCTCACCCAGGGGGCAGGATGCCTCACCACTACTACCACCCTCAGCCAGGGGGCTGGATGCCTACCACTACTACCACC